>JADLSH010000291.1:0-10000 GCA_016169945.1 Trachythela sp. YZ-2020 | reverse complement strand
GGTTGCAACCCCAATACTAAGGAAAATCGAATTGACCAATCAGCTATGATTTTGGTTGAAAGCTGTATACTGAATATGTATTATTCCATTTTAAGGGGAGATGACTTTCGTCAAGATTATGGAAAACTTGGTATGCTTTGTGCGACCTTTCCAAATGCTGCAGTACTTGCACTAACAGCCACAGCCAATATCAGGGATATGAAATATATAAAAGAATCCCTTGGCTTAATGAATTGCGCAGAGTTGGTGGCAAATCCTGACCGTAGGAATATTTTTTATCAAAAAACGTTTAGAGCTGGACAAAATATTGATGGCCTTGAGAACATTTGTCGTCCAATTGACAATGACCTACTGACCATGGCGATTGATTATCCATTGACAATTATATACATGCCGCTAAAATGGTGTGGTTTTGTATACAGACTCTTTGAGAGTGTTATGGGCATCTATCAATACTACCCACCTAGTTCTTTAGCTGTTCCTCAAAACAGATTATTTGCACAGTTTCATGCCCCTCAAACAACTCTTATGAAAGAGGAAATATTGACTAAAGACTGTTACGAAAAGACCTATCGTCCCTTGGTTTAGTGAGCAAGTTAAGGCTGCTAAGCGGCAACGGAGGAGAGCAGAACAAGAAATGGAGACGAACAAACTTGATTAGCGACCTAAATGATTATAAAGCAAAGAAAAACCAGACAACATTTGTTATGAATCGTGCTCGGAAAGCGTTCTATACTGATTTTATATCTGAAAACAGTACCAATCAAAGGAAACTATTTCAAGCTGCTAAGATTCTCTTTACACAAAGGTCTGATCTCACGTTTCCTGAATATGATGATTCTGATGCGCTGGCTACTGACATTGGAGAATTTTTTGTCCAGAAAATTGAGCGTATCCATGCTGAATTTGATTATTCTACCCTTCAAACAAGCCGCTCGTTTGTTCCAGAATTCATCGGAATGACGTCTCGATTTGATTCCTTTAATATCTTAAATGAAGAAAATGTCAAAGATTTGATATCCAAATCAAGTAAAAAATCGTGCTCTTTAGACCCAATGCCCACTTCACGGGTCCTAAAATGTTAAGATATTCTCCTCCCTGTGATTACCAGAATGATTAATTTATCACTACAATCTGGTGTTTTTTGTGATGAATGGAAGCAAGCATTAGTCCAGCCACAACTTAAAAAATCAAAAACGGAAGTGGTCTTTGAGAATCTTCGCCCTATCAGTAACCTTTTACATTTACGTCTAAATTAACAGAACGTGCTGTCTTCAATCAGACAAATGACTACTTGAATTTATACCAACTCTACCCCAAGGCACAATCGGCATACCGCAAGTATCATAGTACGGAGACAGCCTTACTACGTGTTAAGCATGATATCCTAATGAACATGAACCATCAGCGTGTTACCTTACTTGTAATCTTGGATTTGAGTGCTGCATTTGACACTGTTGACCATCATATAATGCTCGACCGATTGAACTCCAGTTTTGGCATCAAAGACCAAGTACTAAAATGGTTCACCTCTTATCTTTCTAAACGTTCGCAATTCATTTCTGTAAATGGTGGTACATCTAAGCGTTTTGATCTCAAAAATGGCGTGCGCCAAGAATCTTGTCTTCGCCCACTTCTGTTTGTTCTATAAACTCAAACTTAACGACGGTAAGACTGATTTTTTGATCATTGGAACTCGACAACAGTTGGCAAAAGTTAATTTTGATAACCTACGTATTGGTGATTATTATGTCACTGCGTCTGGTGAAGCTAAAGACCTAGGATTTTGGTTTGATTCCCAAATGAAATGTGATACCAACGTGAACAAATGCTGTAAGGCGGCATTTTTCCATCTATTTAACATCAGGAGGATAAGAAAGTTTCTGAGACATGAAACCGCTCAAATATTAATCAATTCATTTGTGACAAGCCGTTTAGATTATTGTAACAGTCTTTACTATGGTTTGCCTTCGACTCAGCTTAACAAGCTCCAACGTGTGCAAAATGCAGCAGCGAGATTAATATGTAATGTCTCTCGGTTCGATCATATAACTCCAACTCTGAAGGATATATTTAGACACACTTATTTAGGAAAGCTTATTATAATATTTATTGACATAATACTGTGATTTTGTTAACAATATTTATATATATTTTTATGAAACTAATAGTATATAATATTTATAGTCTATACTGATTATGTATAATTGGTTTAGATTATCTTACACGTAACTATTTTTATCTTTCATGTAAATATCTAGAATGTTATGCGCATCTGTGAAAATGGCCAGAAAGTAAAGGCCAATCCTTAACATTTTTTCGACATAATGTTAAGGCTAACCCCTTTACTTTTTGGCCATTTTCGGCCACATATTCAAAATGTCAATAAGTGACTGAAAATGGCCAAAAAGTAAAGGCTAACCCCTTAACATTTTTTCGACATAATGTTAAGGCTAACCCTTTACTTTTTGGCCATTTTCGGCCACATATTCAAAATGTCAATAAGTGACTAAAAATGGCCAAAAAGTAAAGGCTAACCCCTTAACATTTTTTCGACATAATGTTAAGGCTAACCCCTTTCCTTTTTGGGCATTTACGGCCACATACTCAAAATGTCAATAAGTGACTGAAAATGGCCAGAAAGTAAAGGCCAACCCTTAACATTTTTTCGACATAATGTTAAGGCTAACCCCTTTACTTTTTGGCCATTTTCGGCCACATATTCAAAATGTCAATAAGTGACTGAAAATGGCCAAAAAGTAAAGGCTAACCCCTTAACATTTTTCGACATAATGTTAAGGCTAACCTTTACTTTTTGGCCATTTTCGGCCACATATTCAAAATGTCAATAAGTGACTAAAATGGCCAAAAGTAAAGGCTAACCCCTTAACATTTTTTCGACATAATGTTAAGGCTAACCCCTTTCCTTTTTGGGCATTTACGGCCACATACTCAAAATGTCAATAAGTGACTGAAAATGGCCAGAAAGTAAAGGCCAACCCTTGTCATTTTTTCGACATAATGTTAAGGCTAACCCCTTTACTTTTTGGCCATTTTCGGCCACATATTCAAAATGTCAATAAGTGACTGAAAATGGCCAAAAAGTAAAGGCTAACCCCTTAACATTTTTTCGACATAATGTTAATTAACCTTTACTTTTTGGCCATTTACGGCCACATATTCAAAATGTCAATAAGTGACTGAAAATGGCCAAAAAGTATAGGCTAACCCCTTAACATTTTTTCGACATAATGTTAAGGCTAACCCCTTTCCTTTTTGGCCATTTACGCCCGCATACTCAAAATGTCAATAAGTGACTGAAAATGGCCGAAAAGTAAAGGCTAACCCTTAACATTTTTTCGACATAATGTTAAGGCTAACCCCTCTACTTTTTGGCCATTTTCGGCTACATATTCAAAACGTTAATAAGTGCCTGAAAATGGCCAAATAGTAAAGGCTAACCCCTTAAATGTGATAATTTACATAAATTATGCCCGGGTCCGGTTCCAGGATCCAGTTCCCAGGATCCAGGTGGGAACAAATTTATGTGCGTAAAGATGGGAACATATTCATTTTGGACCAAGAACTTAGTGAGTTCATTTATGGGTTGGGATAAAATGCGGATACGGACGGACCGATGAATGGCGGACGGACGGATCACTTTAATTGTCATGAAACGCTATTTAAAAGTCATAACCGCGTTTTATCCTTTCTGGAAAAACGCGGATATGGTATAGAAAATGCTTCTCGTGCCTTTTAAAGTCAGCCTGCGAACAGTCATAGTGATTCGTGTCCTGCATTAAACGAATCTCTGTTTAGACTTTTCGCAGGCATGACAAAACGCGGATCTAGGCATGGTGGGTATCGGTATATCAAAGGTTTGATATTTCAGTTGGAGACACATAGATGGATACAATTTCTATTTATTTATGAAAGCCTATTTATTTATGCGGGCGGCGAAGGGTGAGGCGAGAAAATATATAAAGCCTCTGCCAGATTTACAAAGTATTGTTTCAAAATCTTCAAAAGGTATAGGAATGATTCGGAGAATAAAGAAATTTGTTCCCCAATCGACTTTGTTAAAAATATACAATGCTATTGTGATGTCACATTTTGATTATTGCAGTCTTGTTTGGGATAATTGTTCTGATTATCTGCTAAACAAACTGCAAAAATTACAAAATAGGGCTGCGAGAGTGATTACGGGCAGAACATATGAAACCAGATCTAAAGGTGTTTTAAAAGAGCTGCATTGGCAGCCCTTAAGTGAACGACTAAAGAGAAACAAATGTATTTTTATGCACAAAATAAAAAATAACGTCATGCCACAATCAGTAATAGAAATGTTTAAAATCAAAGAGAACCAAGTGTATCAATTGCGTAGTAACAATATAAACTTCTCCCTTGGAAATCCAGTAACAAATTTTATGAAAAAGAGTATTAGTTACTCGGCTGCGTCCTTATGGAACAGCTTACCAAGTTTAGCTAAGGAACAAAACAGCCTTAGTGAATTTAAATCTATTCTTGACCGCAGCTGATGTATTCTTGACATCTTGTAATTAGTAATTAGTAATATATACAATTAGTAATATAGGTATTATAATAGTTGTAAATTAATTTATATTTGTATTATTAATTTTAGTAGTTTGCAAACCGCTCCTTAAAAAGTAGGTGCCTATGTGCCCTGAAGGACTACCGTTTTTAAATATTTTTAAAGCATGGCGTCAAAACGTTGGGGCGGCATATTATATTACACATTGACCTAATAGTAAATACAAAACAGTATAGGCACAACGAAAACGGTTAACGTTTTTATGCCACGTTTTGACTATCTTGCATGCAGTCAACATCTTGCACCCAATAGTGTGTCTTAACTTTGTGTTGTATGCGGCTTGCGTTATCAAAGAGAATATTTGAGAATGGCAATATATGTTGCCCTCATTGCGACAGTAACAATCTCGATTGTGTTTCGGTCGAGAAGGACTATAACAGTATTATAGAACTGTCCACAAGCAAGTTAAATTTAATGATAAAATTGTGAAGGAAGGAGCTTTGTTGTTGCGCATACGTATACCGCATCAGAAACACTGTCTGAAAAGCTAAGGAAAATCACTTGCAAAAGTGGCTCCATATGTACATTTTCCGACGAAATCACGACCAGCAAATAATAAATATAAAACCAAAAAACCAAAACGAGGCAGAGCCAACAAATCACGTCCGATAACATCGACAGTGGACAGGCCATTCCACTTACACAGCTCCGCCATCAACAGGCACTGCAATCACATGCACAACCACAATTTTCGCAAGTTCAGCAACAAGCACTGCAAGCACATACACAACAACAATTTCTCGCAAGATCAGCAACAAGCACTGGCACATGCACAACAACAATTTTCGCAAGTTCAGCAACAAACACCGCAAGCACATGCACAACAACAATTTTCGCAAGTTCAGCAACAAGCACCGCAATCACATGCACAACCACAATTTTGCAAGTTCAGCAACAAGCACTGCAAGCACATGCACAACAACAATTTTCGCAAGTTCAGCAACAAGCACCGCAAGCACATGCACAACAACAATTTTCGAAAGTTCAGCAACAAACACCGCAAGCACATGCACACCCACAATTTTCGCAAGTTCAGCAACAAGCACTGCAAGCTACATGCACAACAACAATTTTCGCAAGTTCAGCAACAAGCACTGCAAGCACATACACAACAACAATTTTCGCAAGTTCAGCAACAAGCACTGCAAGCACATGCAAACCACAATTTTCGCAAGTTCAGCAACAAGCACTGCAAGCACATGCACAACAACAATTTTCGCAAGTTCAGCAACAAGCACTGCAAGCACATGCACAACCACAATTTTCGCAAGTTCAGCAACAAGCACTGCAAGCACATGCACAACCACAATTTTCGCAAGTTCAGCAACAAGCACTGCAAGCACATGTACAACCACAATTTTCGCAAGTTCAGCCAAGTTCAGCAACAAGCACTGCAAGCACATACACAACAACAATTTTCGCAAGTTCAGCAACAAGCACTGGCACAAGTTGCAGTAACAACAATTTTCATAAATTTCAGCAACAAACCCCGCAAGCACATGCACAACAACAATTTTCGCAAGTTCAGCAACAAGCACTGCAAGCACATGCACAACCACAATTTTCGCAAGTTCAGCAACAAGCACCGCAAGCACATGCACAACCACAATTTTCGCAAGTTCAGCAACAAGCACCGCAATCACATGCACAACCACAATTTTCGAAAGTTCAGCAACAAGCACTGCAAGCACATGCACAACAACAATTTTCGCAAGTTCAGCAACAAGCACCGCAAGCACATGCACAACAACAATTTTCGAAAAGTTCAGCAACAAACACCGCAAGCACATGCACAACAACAATTTTCGCAAGTTCAGCAACAAGCACCGCAAGCACATGCACAACAACAATTTTCGAAAGTTCAGCAACAAGCACCGCAAGCACATGCACAACAACAATTTTCGCAAGTTCAGCAACAAGCACTGCAAACACATGCATAACAACAATTTTCGCAAGTTCAGCAACAAACACCGCAAGCACATGAACAACAACAATTTTCGAAAGTTCAGCAACAAGCACCGCAAGCAAATGCACAACAACAATTTTCGCAAGTTCAGCAACAAGCACTGCAAGCACATGCATAACAACAATTTTCGCAAGTTCAGCAACAAACACCGCAAGCACATGCACAACAACAATTTTCGCAAGTTCAGCAACAAGCACCGCAATCACATGCACAACCACAATTTTCGCAAGTTCAGCAACAAGCACTGCAAGCACATGCACAACAACAATTTTCGCAAGTTCAGCAACAAGCACCGCAAGCACATGCACAACAACAATTTTCGAAAGTTCAGCAACAAACACCGCAAGCACATGCACAACAACAATTTTCGCAAGTTCAGCAACAAGCACTGCAAGCACATGCACAACAACAATTTTCGCAAGTTCAGCAACAAGCACTGCAAGCACATGCACAACCACAATTTTCGCAAGTTCAGCAACAAGCACTGCAAGCACATGCAAACCACAATTTTCGCAAGTTCAGCAACAAGCACTGCAAGCACATGCACAACAACAATTTTCGCAAGTTCAGCAACAAGCACTGCAAGCACATGCACAACCACAATTTTCGCAAGTTCAGCAACAAGCACTGCAAGCACATGCACAACCACAATTTTCGCAAGTTCAGCAACAAGCACTGCAAGCACATGTACAACCACAATTTTCGCAAGTTCAGCAACAAGCACTGCAAGCACATACACAACAACAATTTTCGCAAGTTCAGCAACAAGCACTGGCACATGCACAACAACAATTTTCGCAAGTTCAGCAACAAACACCGCAAGCACATGCACAACAACAATTTTCGCAAGTTCAGCAACAAGCACCGCAAGCACATGCACAACAACAATTTTCGAAAGTTCAGCAACAAACACCGCAAGCACATGCACAACAACAATTTTCGCAAGTTCAGCAACAAGCACCGCAAGCACATGCACAACAACAATTTTCGAAAGTTCAGCAACAAGCACCGCAAGCACATGCACAACAACAATTTTCGCAAGTTCAGCAACAAGCACTGCAAACACATGCATAACAACAATTTTCGCAAGTTCAGCAACAAACAGCGCAAGCACATGAACAACAACAATTTTCGAAAGTTCAGCAACAAGCACCGCAAGCAAATGCACAACAACAATTTTCGCAAGTTCAGCAACAAGCACTGCAAGCACATGCATAACAACAATTTTCGCAAGTTCAGCAACAAACACCGCAAGCACATGCACAACAACAATTTTCGCAAGTTCAGCAACAAGCACCGCAATCACATGCACAACCACAATTTTCGCAAGTTCAGCAACAAGCACTGCAAGCACATGCACAACAACAATTTTCGTAAGTTCAGCAACAAGCACCGCAAGCACATGCACAACAACAATTTTCGAAAGTTCAGCAACAAACACCGCAAGCACATGCACAACAACAATTTTCGCAAGTTCAGCAACAAGCACTGCAAGCACATGCACAACAACAATTTTCGCAAGTTCAGCAACAAGCACTGCAAGCACATGCACAACAACAATTTTCGCAAGTTCAGCAACAAGCACGGCAAGCACATACAACCACAATTTTCGCAAGTTCAGCAACAAGCACTGCAAGCACATGCACAACCACAATTTTCGCAAGTTCAGCAACAAGCACTGCAAGCACATGTACAACCACAATTTTTCGCAAGTTCAGCAACAAGCACTGCAAGCACATACACAATAACAATTTTCGCAAGTTCAGCAACAAGCACTGGCACATGCACAACAACAATTTTCGCAAGTTCAGCAACAACACCGCAAGCACATGCACAACAACAATTTCGCAAGTTCAGCAACAACCACCGCAAGCACATGCACAACAACAATTTTCGAAAGTTCAGCAACAAACACCGCAAGCACATGCACAACAACAATTTGCAAGTTCAGCAACAAGCACCGCAAGCACATGCACAACAACAATTTTCGCAAGTTCAGCAACAAGCACTGCAAGCACATGCACAACAACAATTTTCGCAAGTTCAGCAACAAGCACTGCAAACACATGCATAACAACAATTTTCGCAAGTTCAGCAACAACACCGCAAGCACATGAACAACAACAATTTTCGAAAGTTCAGCAACAAGCACCGCAAGCAATGCACAACAACAATTTCGTAAGTTCAGCAACAAGCACTGCAAGCATGCATAACAACAATTTTCGCAAGTTCAGCAACAACACTGCAAGCACATGCACAACAACAATTTTCGCAAGTTCAGCAACAAGCACCGCAATCACATGCACAACCACAATTTTCGCAAGTTCAGCAACAAGCACTGCAAGCACATGCACAACAACAATTTTCGCAAGTTCAGCAACAAGCACCGCAAGCACATGCACAACAACAATTTTCGAAAGTTCAGCAACAAACACCGCAAGCACATGCACAACAACAATTTTCGCAAGTTCAGCAAAAAGCACAGCAAGCACATGCACAACAATAATTTTCGCAAGTTCAGCAACAAGCACTGCAAGCACATGCACAACCACAATTTTCGCAAGTTCAGCAACAAGCACTGCAAGCACATGCAAACCACAATTTTCGCAAGTTCAGCAACAAGCACTGCACTTTTATATGCACAACAACAATTTGCAAGTTCAGCAACAAGCACTGCAAGCACATGCACAACCACAATTTCGTAAGTTCAGCAACAAGCACTGCAAGCACATGCACAACCACAATTTTCGCAAGTTCAGCAACAAGCACTGCAAGCACATGTACAACCACAATTTTCGCAAGTTCAGCAACAAGCACTGCAAGCACATACACAACAACAATTTTCGCAAGTTCAGCAACAAGCACTGGCACATGCACAACAACAATTTTCGCAAGTTCAGCAACAAACACCGCAAGCACATGCACAATAACAATTTCCGCAAGTTCAGCAACAAGCACTGCAAGCACATGCACAACCACAATTTCGCAAGTTCAGCAACAAGCACCGCAAGCACATGCACAACCACAATTTTCGCAAGTTCAGCAACAAGCACCGCAATCACAAGCACAACCACAATTTTCGAAAGTTCAGCAACAAGCACTGCAAGCACATGCACATCAACAATTTTCGCAAGTTCAGCAACAAGCACCGCAAGCACGCACAACAACAATTTTCGAAAGTTCAGCAACAAACACCGCAAGCACATGCACAACAACAATTTTTCGCAAGTTCAGCAACAAGCACTGCAAGCACATGCACAACAACAATTTTCGAAAGTTCAGCAACAAGCACCGCAAGCACATGCACAACAACAATTTTCGCAAGTTCAGCAAGAAGCACTGCAAACACATGCATAACAACAATTTTCGCAAGTTCAGCAACAAACACCGCAAGCACATGAACAACAACAATTTTCGAAAGT
>JADLSH010000135.1:0-312183 GCA_016169945.1 Trachythela sp. YZ-2020 | reverse complement strand
TCTTTTCTACGGCATCCGCTGTGGGTCGTTTGAGATCATTGTAATGTAAAGTGTAATCCTAAACTGATTTAAAAATGTTTTGTATGTAATGTATATAAATGTGAACACTAGGACACAGTCCATCCTGATCTCCGACCAAACTTCTTTTCTACGGCATCCGCTGTCAGTCGTTTGAGATCATCGTAATGTGTAAATGTGTAGTCCTAAACTGATTTAAATTTTTTTGTATGTAATGTATATAAATGTGAACACTAGGACACAGTCCATCCTGATCTCCGACCAACTTTTCTTTCACGCACATCCGCTGTCGGTCGTTTGAGATCATCCACGCAATGTGTAGTCCTAAACTGATTTAAATTTTTTGTATGTAATGTATATAAATGTGAACACTAGGACACAGTTCAACCTGATTCCGACCAATCCCTCTTTTCTACGTCATCCGCTGTCGGTCGTTTGAGATCATCGTACGTGTAAATGTGTAGTCCTAAACTGATTTAAATTTTTTTGTATGTAATGTATATATAAATGTGAACACTAGGACCCAGTCCATCCTGATCTCCGACCACAAACTTCTTTTCTACGGCATCCGCTAAATGCTATTGTCGTTTGAGCATCATCGTGTAATGTGTAAATAGCAGTCCTAAACTGATTTAAATTTTTTTTGTATATAATGTATATAAATGTAAAGAACACTAGACACAGTCCATCCTGATCTCCGACCACGCCACACAAAGCTTCTTTTCACGCGGGCATCCGCTGTCGGTCGTTTGGAGATCACTGGTGTAAATGTGTAGTCCTAAACTGATTTAAAATTCTTTTTGTATGTAAATGTATATAACATGTGAACACTAGGATTATTAGTCCATATCCTGACCTCCGATCACAAACTTCTTTTTCTACGGCATCCGCTGTCAGCTAGTCGTTTCCAGAGATCATCGTAATGCAAATGTGTAGTCCTAAACTGGATTTACGCATTTTTTTTGTATGTAATGTATATAAATGTGAACACTAGGACATTAGTCCATCCTGATCTCCGACCAAACTTCTTTTCTACGGCATCCGCTGTCGCATCGTTTGAGATCATCGTAATGTGTAAAATGTGTAGTCCTAAACTGATTTAAATCTTTTTTGTATGTAATGGTATATAAATGAACACTAGACACACAGTCCATCCTGATCTCCGACCAAACTTCTTTTCTACGGCATCCGCTGTCGGTCAGTTTGAGATCATCGTGAATAAAATGTGTAGTCCTAAACTGATTTAAATTTTTTTGTAAGCGCAATGTATATAAATGTGAATTACTAGACACAGTCCATCCTGATCTCCGACCAAACTTCTTTTCTACATCCGCTGTCGGTCGTTTGAGATCATCGTAATGTGTAAATGTGTAGTCCTAAACTGATTTGTGAATTTTTTTTTGTATGTAATGTATATAAATGTGAACACTAGGACAATAGTCCAGTCCTGATCTTCCCGACCAAACTTACACAGGCATCCGCTGTCAATCGTTTCGAGATCATCATCGTAATGTGTAAATGTGTGAACCTAAACTGATTTAAATTTTTTCAAATGCGCAATGTATATAAATGTGACCACTATCAGACACAGTCCATCCTGATCTCCGACCAAACTTTTCACACATCCGCCAGCTGGGTCGTCAGATCATCGTAATGTAATGTGTAGTCCTAAACTGGATTTTTAAATTTTTTCGTATGTAATGTAAGATAAATGTGAACACTAGCATCACAGTCCATCCTGCATCTCCGACCAAACTTCTTTTTCTGTACGGCATCCGCTGCCTATCGCTTTCTTGAGATCATCACAAAACGTCCCAACCCACTCAAACTTTCGCGCAACGCAACACAACAATCATCATATCATCCATCCCTGACCCTCACCAATTTTATGGAATGTGTGAAATGAGCAGCTAGACTGATTGGTGGAATTTCAAATTGATATGGGATGCGGCATAAATGTGGAATACTAGACATAGTCCATCCTGATCTCCGACTTTGCAAACTTCTTTTCTACGGCAATCATGCTACTGGTCGTTTGAGATCATCGTAACAGGTAAATGTGTAGTCCTAAACTGATTTAAATTTTTTTGTATGTAATGTATATAAATGGAATACTCAGGGACACAGTCCATCCTGATTCTCCGACCAAACTTCTTTCCTACGGCATCCGCTGTCGGGTCGTTTGAGATCATCGTAATGTGCAAATGCAGTCCTAAACTGATTTAAATTTTTTGTATGTAATGTATATAAATAAAACACTAGGACACAGTCCATCCGTCCCGGGATCTCCGATTTCAAACTTCTTTTCACTTGCATCCTGTCGGTTGTTTGAGATCATCGTAATGTGTAAATGTGTAGTCCTAAACTGATTTAAATTTTTTTTGTATGTAATGTATATAAATGTGAACACTTCAGAACACAGTCCATCCCCGGGATCTCCGACCAAACTTTTTCACGGCATCCGCTGTCGGTCGTTTGAGATCACTTCGTAATGTGTAAATGTGTAGTCCTAAACTGATTTAAATTTTTTGTATGTAATGTATATAAATGTGAACACTAGGACACAGTCCATCCTGATCTCCCCGACCAATCGTCTCTTTCTACGCATCCCGCTGTCGGTCGTTTGAGATCATCGTGAATGTAAATGTGTAGTCCTAAACTGATTTTAAATTCTTTTGTGTTTGTATGTAATGTATATAAGTGTGAACACTAGGACACAGTCCATCCTGATCTCCGACCAAACTTCTTTCCTACGGCATCCGCTGTCGGTCGTTTGAGATCATCGTCATGTGTAAATGTGTAGTCCTAAACTGAGTTTAAATTTTTTTGTATGCCAATGTATATAAATGTGAACGTACTTAGGACACAGTCCATCCTGATCTCCGACCAAACTTCTTTTCTACGGCATCCGCTGTCGGTCGTTTGAGATCATCGCGTAATGTGTAAATGTGCCAGTCCTAAACTGATTTAAATTTTTTTTGTATGTAATGTATATAAATGTGAACACTTAGGACACGAGTCCATCCTGATCTCCGACCAAACTTCTTTCGCCTACCCGGCATCCGCTGTCGGTCGCTTTCTTGAGATCATCGTTAATGTAAATGTGTAGAACCTCAAACTGATTTCCCAAATTTTTTTGTATGTAATGTATATAAATGTGAACACTAGGACACAGTCGGCATCCTGATCTCTCGACCAAACTTCTTTTCACACGGCATCCATGTCGGTCGTTTGAGATCATCGTAATGTGTAAATGTTAACTAGTCCTAAACTGATTTAAATTTTTTGTATGTAATGTATATAAATGTGAACCGCTAGGACACGATAGTCCATCCCTGATCTCCGACCAAACTTCTTTTCTGACGGTGATCCAAGCTGTGGGTCGCTTGAGATCATCATGTGTGTAAATGTGTAGTCCTAAACTGATTTGGAATTTTTTTGTATGTAATGTATATAAATGTGAACACTAGGACACAGTCCATCCTGATCTCCGACCAAACTTCTTTTCTACGGCATCCGCTGTCGGTCGTTTGAGATCATCGTAATGTGTAAATGTGTAGTCCTAAACTGATTTAAAAATTTTGTATGTAATGGTTATAAATGTGAACACTAGGACACAGTCCATCCTGATCTCCGACCAAACTTCTTTTCTACGGCATCCGCTGTGGGTCGTTTGAGATCATCGTAATGTGTAAATGTGTAGTCCTAAACTGATTTAAATTTTTTTGTATGTAATGTATATAAATGTGAACACTAGGACACAGTCCATCCTGATCTCCGACCAAACTTCTTTTCTACGGCATCCGCTGTGGGTCGTTTGAGATCATCGTAATGTGTAAATGTGTAGTCCTAAACTGATTTAAATTTTTTTGTATGTAATGTATATAAATGTGAACACTAGGACACAGTCCATCCTGATCTCCGACCATACTTCTTTTCCACGGCATCCGCTGTGGGTCGTTTGAGATCATCGTAATGTGTAAATGTGTAGTCCTATACTGATTTAAATTTTTTTTGTATGTAATGTATATAAATGTGAACACTAGAACACAGTCCATCCTGATCTCCGACCAAACTTCTTTTCTACGGCATCCGCTGTGGGTCGTTTGAGATCATCGTAATGTGTAAATGTTGCTTCCTAAACAGAATTTAATTTTTTTTGTATGTAATGTATATAAATGTGAACACTAGGACACAGTCCATCCTGATCTCCGACCAAACTTTTCTACGGCATCCGCTGTCGGTCGTTTGAGATCATTGTAATGTGTAAATGTCCTAAACTGATTTAAAAATGTTTTGTATGTAATGTATATAAATGTGAACACTAGGATACAGTCCATCCTGATCTCCGACCAAAGTTCTTTTCTACGGCATCCGCTGTGGTCGTTGAGATCATCATAATGTGTAAATGTGTAGTCCTTAACACATTTAAATATTTTTTGTTTGTACTGTATATAAATGTGAACACTAGGACACAGTCCATCCTGATCTCCGACCAAACTTCTTTTCTACGGCATCCGCTGTGGGTCGTTTGAGATCATCAAATGTAAATGTAGTCCTAAACTGATTTAAATTTTTTTTGTATGTAATGTATATAAATGTGAAACACTAGGACACAGTCCATCCTGATCTCCGACCAAACTTCTTTTCCACGGCATCCGCTGTCGGTCGTTTGAGATCATCGTAAATGTAAATGTGTAGTCCTAAACTGATTTAAATTTTTTTGTATGTAATGTATATAAATGTGAACACTAGGACACAGCTGTAGTCCATCCTGATCTCCGACCAAACTTCTTTTCTACGGCATCCGCTGTGTGGTAGTTTGAGATCATCGTAATGTGTAAATGTGTAGTCCTAAACTGATTAAAATTTTTTTGTATGTAATGTATATAAATGTGAACACTCAGGACATCAGTCCATCCTTTAGTGCTCTATTCCTCGACTCAAACGCATGACTCCTCGCCGTCCAGACGTAAAACCGCATTCGTCAATAGCACGATTTACTGCCTCTGGATCATTCTCCAAAAACTAATGCGCATCCGCTGTAATGTCGTTTGAGATCATCGTAAGGGTAAAATGTAGATTTCCTAAACTGATTTAGCAATTTTTTTGTATGTAATGTATATAATATGGTGGAACAGGGTTCTCAGGACAAAATTTCTTCTTGGCGACATTGCTTCTATCTCTCGGAAGGGCTCTGCCTTGACTCTCTCGCCGTCCATCAACATTAAACCTGTGGTGCCAATAAACACGGGATTTGCCGCCTCACAGTGGTCAGTTTCTCCCAAAGCTATGCCTGCATAATTCTTGTTCGCTTGACTGGCACAAATGTCGTCCCAGCCTATCCTCTCTCGCTTTCGAGCGGTTCACGCCGAGGGCCTAGTATCAACATTTCCCTTCAGATGCAATCTTGGGCTGGATCATCAATCCTCCTGTGGTTAGCCGCCTGTGGTCTTCAGCCATCTGTCCTTCTTCCTTGCAAATGTCGTCTTGACTATCCCCGCTGTCGAGCGGTTAACGCCGATGGCATCAGCAACAGAAAGATAATCTTGGGCCGACTGGTCTAGAATACTCTTATCAAGTATTACTCTCTATTTTCCAAACCTACACTGCATTGTCGTCTGAAGTCTTGCTGCCATCATATACATGTACAATGTTGTAATCTTGATGACGCTTTTGACGACGTCACCATAAAAGCGTTTTGAACATTCGTGCATCCCATGAAATAGAGTTGAAGACCGTGTTCCATCCTCAAGAGAATAGAGTTGAAGACCATTACAGTCGGGTGTATTGTATGTGGTAACAGGTTAGTTAGCACATACAACGAGATTGACATTCTTATTTAACTGTGTAAGTAGATATCACTTTATTCTACGTATTGACTGTTTTAGTTGTGCTTATTGAACATGTAACTTGCTATTGTAAATTAAGCCTTTATTCTTAAGTGAACAATTCCTTAGCAATTGAAAATTAATAAATGTTAATGATTTTCGGCTCGTTTAAATGAATATACCACAGTTTTATTGGTGTATCGACAAATGTTATTGAATGTTTGTTTGTGTTTAATGCGGGGCAGAAGGTGTATATAAATGTGAACACTAGGACACAGTCCATCCTGATCTCCGACCAAACTTCTTTTCTACGGCATCCGCTGTCGGTCGTTTGAGATCATCGTAATGTGTAAATGTGTAGTCCTGAACTGATTTAAATTTTTTTGTATGTAATGCAGAAGGTATATAAATGTGAACACTAGGACACAGTCCATCCTGATCTCCGACCAAACTTCTTTTCTACGGCATCCGCTGTCGGTCGTTTGAGATCATCGTAATGTGTAAATGTGTAGTCCTAAACTGATTTAAATTTTTTTTGTATGTAATGTATATAAATGTGAACACTAGGACACAGTCCATCCTGATCTCCGACCAAACTTCTTTTCTACGGCATCCGCTGTCGGTCGTTTGAGATCATCGTAATGTGTAAATGTGTAGTCCTAAACTGATTTAAATTTTTTTGTATGTAATGTATATAAATGTGAACACTAGGACACAGTCCATCCTGATCTCCGACCATACTTCTTTTTAACGGCATCCGCTGTCGGTCGTTTGAGATCATCGTAATGTGTAAATGTGTAGTCCTAAACTGATTTAAATTTTTTTGTATGTAATGTATATAAATGTGAACACTAGGACACAGTCCATCCTGATCTCCGACCATACTTCTTTTCTACGGCATCCGCTGTCGGTCGTTTGAGATCATCGTAATGTGTAAATGTGTAGTCCTAAACTGATTTAAAAATTTTGTATAATGTGTAAATGTGTAGTCCTATACTGATTTAAATTTTTTTTGTATGTGATGTATATAAAGGTGAACACTAGGACACAGTCCATCCTGATCTCCGACCATACTTCTTTTCTACGGCATCCGCTGTCGGTCGTTTGAGATCATCGTAATGTGTAAATGTGTAGTCCTATACTGATTTAAATTTTTTTTGTATGTAATGTATATAAAGGTGAACACTAGGACACAGTCCATCCTGATCTCCGACCATACTTCTTTTCTACGACATCCGCTGTCGGTCGTTTGAGATCATCGTAATGTGTAAATGTGTAGTCCTAAACTGATTTAAATTTTTTTTGTATGTAATGTATATAAATGTGAACACTAGGACACAGTCCATCCTGATCTCCGACCAAACTTCTTTTCTACGGCATCCGCTGTCGGTCGTTTGAGATCATCGTAATGTGTAAATGTGTAGTTCTAAACTGATTTAAAATTTTTTTTATGTAATGTATATAAATGTGAACACTAGGACACAGTCCATCCTGATCTCCGACCAAGCTTCTTTTCTACGACATCCGCTGTCGGTCGTTTGAGAACATCGTAATGTGTAAATGTGTAGTTCTAAACTGATTTAAATTTTTTTTTATGTAATGTATATAAATGTGAACACTAGGACACAGTCCATCCTGATCTCCGACCAAACTTCTTTTCTACGGCATCCGCTGTCGGTCGTTTGAGATCATCCTAATGTGTAAATGTGTAGTCCTAAACTGATTTAAATTTTTTTTGTATGTAATGTATATAAATGTGAACACTAGGACACAGTCCATCCTGATCTCCGACCAAAGTTCTTTTCTACAGAATTCGCTGTAGGTCGTTTATGAGATCATCGTAATGTGTAAATGTGTAGTCCTAAACTGATTTAAATTTTTTTTGTATGTAATGTATATAAATGTGAACACTAGGACACAGTCCATCCTGATCTCCGACCAAACTTCTTTTCTACGGCATCCGCTGTCGGTCGTTTGAGATCATCCTAATGTGTAAATGTGTAGTCCTAAACTGATTTAAATTTTTTTTGTATGTAATGTATATAAATGTGAACACTAGGACACAGTCCGTCCTGATCTCCGACCAAAGTCCTTTTCTACAGAATTCGCTGTAGGTCGTTTATGAGATCATCGTAATGTGTAGTCCTAAACTGATTTAAATTTTTTTTGTATGTAATGTATAAAAATGTGAACACTAGGACAGTCTTTCCTGATCTCCGACCAAAGTTCTTTTCTACAGAATTCGCTGTAGGTCGTTTATGAGATCATCGTAATGTGTAAATGTGTAGTCCTAAACTGATTTAAATTGTTTTTGTATGTAATGTATAAGAATGTGAACACTAGGACAGTCTTTCCTGATCTCCGACCAAAGTTCTTTTCTACAGAATTCGCTGTAGGTCGTTGATGAGATCATCATAATGTGTAATCCTAAACTGATTTAAATATTTTTTGTATGTAATGTATATAAATGTGAACACTAGGACAGTCTTTCCTGATTTCCGACCAAAATTATTTTCTACAGAATGATTTGTGGTAATTTTCTTTAACAAATATAAAATGTCTCCACATGAATAAGAATATTTGGGGGGTCCCGCATCACAATGATCAGGGGTTACATTGCCGTTTTGCCGCCCGATCTTATAGACGCCCTACTTTGGCGCAAGGAGCAGGATCATCTTAATTAGAGGTCTGTATGCGTATTGCCTTATTGTGAAACTGACATTTTTTATACGCACGCTATGTTAACTGAGAGTTCAGTAATCACTTGTAAACTAATGATTTTGAACATCCGTGTAACTTAATACATTCGGAACAATGTTATTCGGAAATTTAGAGATCGATTCGGAAATTTTTTATCTGCACATCCCCCCCCCCCCAACCATCAGGGGCCGGTTGTATAAAACTCTTAGCTACTTTTTAACTACCCGTTTTGTAGTTAAATAGTTGTTAACTTTAACCACATAGTTAAGTCGGTTGTATAAAAATGTAGTTGGCGTAAACGGCAGTTAAATCATAGTTAAAGTTAACTATGCTCTAGGCTCTAACTTCCCAAAACGTAGTTAAATATGGCGTTTTGTAGGAGTGATGAACTTTAATCAGTAAGATAATACTAAAAGCAACGCTTACCAAGGGTTTTCAATGGTCATCTTCCCTAGAAAGGTTTCTCTGATACTCGTGATCTTTTAAAACGCTATAATTTTGGTCTTTTCGACGAAAACGGAATATATTTTTTGCATAGGAAGATTTGTTGATGACGAGAGGCAACCCATAACAAAGAAAAACAATGTCGTTTTTACAAAAAAACTGCAGTTTGTCTTTCATGGTAAATATGCCTTTTTCGTAGACTATATTAGTCTTTATGTCTTGTTTTCTTGCATATTTTTCAATATTTTGAATCTAAATACCGCCATTTTTGGTAAATATGAATCCGCAGTCGTTTTCAAAATGCTTGTCAGCGGTTGCTAATCAGCGCTTACTTTGTGTTATTTCATGTTTAATCACCCCACCCACGCAATTAACTGTGTGATTAGTTAACTAGCCGACTAACTACGTTTTGTGCAACGCAGTTAAGTCATGTAGTTAACTAATTATAGTTAAGGATTTAACTACGGTAGTTAATGCTAACTATAGTTAACTTTAACTACATTTTTATACAACCGGCCCCAGGGGTTAGCTACGGCCCTGCTGATGCACTTTTCCACCGGCTGCAGCATTTGTTTCTCGCCACAGAAACTCGGTTTTGATGGTGCGATCCTCAGCCTCCATTCATCGCAAAGATCTCGAATACGAATGTACGATGAATTATAAAATATAGAGACGTTGACTTGTGGCAAGTCAAAAGTTGTGAGTTCGATTCTCATGGTGGACTCATTTAGAGAGAAGTCAACTCTCTGCCGAAAGTCGTGGGTTTTCTCTGCGTTCTCGGGTTTCTTCAGCACAGAAAGTTAAGGTGGGTTAATCATGGTATAGGTACAGTAAGCATGACAGGTACACCCAGTAGGAACGTAGGAACCGGGGGGAAGATTTGGTTCTGCACAATTCGACTTTAGGTAATAACAAGACGCCTGCTCAGACGTTCACACTGGCCTTATAATGCGTGCTGGTGTGTGAAAACTATACTATGACGACCACTGATCTGAAAATATAGTACCTGGATCGAGCTTCTATACCTATGAACATTGAAGCCAGTTTTGGATTTGGCGGCCATATTGGAGTGACCAGCAATGGCGGTCGTGAGTCGAAGCAATTTGAAGGAAGTATTTTCAATTTGCGCTGTGTTGGGCGATGGAATTATTGAAGTTTAATTGGAAATATGTAAAGGAGTTTGTATATTGTCAAAAGTGATCGATTTGGGTTGATTTCGGGCGTTTCTCGGCGAAAAAACTGTTCGCGTGTTTATGTTGTTGTCAGCCATGAGTGAGCATATTCACGTGAAAATTTTGGAATAAATCGCCGTACTGTGCCTCTCGGCGTAGTAATCAAAGAAATTACAAGAAAGGAGACAGTTTCACATGGGAAAGTAATACTGGGCAAATAGTGATGGCGAAAGATCGGCCTTAAAACGGGTTTTTGTGACGATTAAAGTCGACGAACTTTGCGTGTTGTAGCTACAATAATGACAATGTTGCCTTCCGCAGTAATAGTAAATCAAGAAACGAGACAGGACATCTTGTGGAAGTAATATTGCGCATATAAATAATGAGGAATCACTGATTCAGGCTGAAAACGAATGTGTTAACAGAAATTTACGCGTAAGTGGCCGTGATGCACTGTCGCCATATAGGACATATAGAATTTATAGTGCTTGTAAATAATAGTATACTTAATAAAATACTTTCTATGTTTAGTTGCTTCAAATTTAGTATTATGTTTGTAGCGAAGTCATAAACTATTTTAATTTTTATACTGTATATTTCTTGTAAAGGTATGTTTTAAATTTCTGTGAAAGATTTTATCTGTCTAAAACATTCTGTATCTTGTGAAGAATTTTGCAAAAAACTGTATGCAATAAATCAGCATACCATGATAACTGGCCAATGCTATTGTAAAATTTCTCATTGACAAATGTTTTTATTAATTCAAATTTATTTTTAATATGTCTTTAAACTAGATTTATACCATTAGGTTCCTAATCTACTTGTCAACTATGGTGTCATCAATTCCTTGGCACAGGAAAGAACAGGGGCTAAACATATTAGGCCATCCTTTTAAGGCAAGGTCTGAAATTTGCAGTATCCCGATATCCACAAGGTACTAAAATTGGTATTGGATACTAAATGCTAACTGTGAATGACTTGTATCCTGACTGGATACTACAAAGCTTCAAACATTGGTATAACATTAAATGTCTTAATTGATCAACATTCAAGACAGATGTACAGAAGCTTGCTTAAGGTTTATATGCATCTTAGTGTATCACAATACCAACTTATTTAGTGTCTAGTTGTTGACTGTTGTGTCTTATGTTGTTATTGTTACTTGTAACAGCGAGATGGGTCAGGAATGGGTAATCCAGTTGGAATGGTACCAAAAAAATTTAAATTTCAGATTCTGGAAAGGGAGTGGACTAATTTTTGAACCAAGACTTAATGTATATTACATGGTTTGTAGCTTAAACATAGTAACTGAATATGATAATCCCTGATATATTGGTGTATTTCCCCAATGGAGCCTGGGGTTCCCAACAGAGCATGTATTCCCCACTAGCACCATCCCTGCTTTCTCTGTACAGATTCAAGCTTAAAATACATGTTGTAAATAAATTGTTCACTTAATTCATCAGGAAACTAAATGCCACAGCATGATGTTTTATATATAGATGGCCTGTAATCAATCTCTTGAGACACAGTAGACAAATTTGTAGTGGTACATTCTGACAAATTCTGTCAATCTGATCAGTATAATTTAGTAAATACAATTATAACAGCATAAGTACTTTTTATTTATTGTGCTTCAGCAAACAATGAACTATTTTCTTGGACCTGTTAAATATACGTCTGTTCGCTGGGCAACAACAATCAACTATTAATTGTTGTAGCTACAACACGCAAAGTTCGTCGACTTTAATCGTCACAAAAACCCGTTTTAAGGCCGATCTTTTACCATCACTATTTGCCCAGTATTACTTTCCCATGTGAAACTGTCTCCTTTCTTGTAATTTCTTTGATTACTACGCCGAGAGGCACAGTACGGCGATTTATTCCAAAATTTTCACGTGAATATGCTCACTCATGGCTGACAACAGCATACACACGCGAACAGTTTTTTCGCCGAGAAACGCCCGAAATCAACCCAAATCGGTGACTTTTAACAATATACAAACTCCTTTACATATTTCCAATTAAACTTCAATAATTCCATCGCCCAACACAGCGCAAATTGAAAATACTTCCTTCAAATTCCTTCGACTCACGACGGCCATTGGTGGTCACTCCAATATGGCCGCCAAATCCAAAACTGGCTTCAATTTTCATAGGTATAGAAGCTCGATCCAGGTACTATATTTTCAGATCAGTGATGACGACCCTATGATAACCGTTGCGAAATTTCTATGTCTCCAAGGCCTCCAAGTCACAAACTTTCAAGGATTTTAAAACGTCTGTAGACAGGCTATAGGGTTCAACTAACACGCAGGTAATATACCACTAGAAACATTTGAGTACGCTAAGTTTCAAAATTCAAAGAACACTATATCAATAGTAATAAACAAACAAGACAAAAAATCCTATTGCATAGTTTCCACTCCTTACCTGGCGGCCATTTTGACTTGAGCCCGCGATCCATTGCAGGTCAGCGGTTCACTTCATGAACGTAGGTCGATTTCACGTTGACGAAAAAAACGAAGAATGTGCACAGAAAATTAGGGAATCTCAACACTGGACCTTACGGCCAGTGTAATTAGGACTGTCCGAGAAGACAGCGAATTCAGGGGCAATTTTCTCGCGTCGGCAGCTGGAGGTTCTCCAATATTGCCTATATTGTGAAGTCCGGGAATCAACAAGGGTGTCTCTCAAAATGAAGGGTAACAAAGCTCGGGGGGGTGACAGGTCACGAGGGGGGTGCGGAGACAAGGCATGGGGGTGTCAACATAATAAAATTGGAAATTTCAATATATATTTTTGGTTCTAGCTATTCTTCAATTACTACTTTTTGAAAGAAGAAACAATTAACTTGAAATAAAAGATTCTGTAAAATAGCGCTCCACCTTGTGAATGATTACTAAAATCATTGTTGTTGGAAATGGCTGAAATTTGAACACTACAGTTCCACAGAACGTTCCTGGTTAAGATTATGGAATCTCCAAAAATATATCCCCAAGCGGTCCTGTATTCAGCGGCTATTAAATTCCGCCTTATTTACTCAGTAATATTCTGTAAAACTACCTCTATTAAAGGGCCACCTCTATTAGGCGACCGCGGCCACTTGCGCGTAGTCCCATTGAACGGTTTAACCTGTATTAAACGGTCAGACTGAATTTACATGGTGCCTTTTAATGTTTCACTTGACTATTTTGACAAGAAAAAGTCTATCAACTTATCAATTGCAGCTCAATATGAATACCCGTTTACTCGAAATCTTGTTTAACACAGGTTATGTCAGTCATATACATTACATAAGACATGAATACAATTAGACAGGAGGCTTTTACCCAAAATAATTCTGTAATTTCATTCATGTTTTCACTCGCTACTCTGGTTTAAGTAAATGAATGCGAATTAAGTCGAATTGCATCACGGAAACATGAACGAACGAACAAACCGTTCGTTCGTTGCCGTGAACGAACAAACTTGAGATTATGTAATTTGTTTTGCTGTTATATTGTTTCTGTTCTTCGCTTGCTCCATACATCTATTATACTTTGCAATTTACGTTTTTAACAACTTTGTTGCTATCTCTTGCACCTACGCTTTATTTAGATACTCTAATTAAATAAAATGATAACTTGACCTTGCCCAGATTCTATTCTTAGCCCCTGTTCACACGAGAGCCCTTCATGAAGGCTAGCCCTGAGGTACTAGGAGGGCTAGCCCTCCCTGTTTACAAGTATAACTAGTTGCATGTGATCGTTATTTTTTGGGGCAACTTTACCGGTAACTAGCTTCTTTTTGAGATTGTAACTGTAGCTTGTTTCAAAAATTGGTGAAAGTAACGACAAGAGGTCATATTTGTGACCGTTGTCGCTATTAGAATGAGTCCGTATTATAAAGGTCGTTTCAAAAGAATATACAAGATAATTTTGTCGGAAAACTTTCCATATTAGACAAATGTTCGTTGAAAAAGGTAAAGGGGTGTATATATAGCCATGTGCATGAATACGTGATCGGTTCTGTACATAAAGGACAAATTTTAAGCATCTCAATGTTTATTATTTTCTATTCACAGTAATTTGGAATAATATTAATTACTCGCCTATCATTGGTTCAAAGTATAAAACAATAACATATCGTTGGGATGTGTAACAGCTTGAATAGAAATATATAATAGAAGTTAGAGCTTATATTTATAATCTATATTTGAAACTAGGACTCCATTTTTATACGACCTGTATGTCTTAATATATGAAAAGCACCCCAATTCAACTAAAACAGATTATAGACAACTAAAACAGATTTGGAGTTGTTTTACAACAACTTGCTTTAAAAAATGGAATCAAAATATTCATTTGATAATCATAACTTCTATTCAACCATCTATCTACCTCATACACTATTGTACATTATAATACTGTCAGTAATTATTATTGAGTTCAAAAAATAGTTCTTCTAATTGTGGTGAAAATTGAAAAGGTCACACACGAAATTAAGTGAGTCAATAAGTATGTTATGGCAAATTGTCATCAAGTGTTCTAGCAAAACACACTTGCTTTTCGCCAGTTGTCTCAGTGTTATATTGAACAATACCAGAAGTTATAATAAGATTGTCCAAAAGTAAATTATCATCATATGTCTCATCCCACCGAGCACCCACAGTTGTCGCACCGCTGCCCTGGTATGCCCTCCAATACTTTTTGCGCATTTGTGCTTGTCACCATCTATGTTTATACATCTGAAATGAAAATAGAACACAAATTAAAGGTTCCTGTTATTTACTATCGCCAATATCGTCAGCGTGAAAAATTTCATTATAACTATCATACATATACCATTAGCTGCATCATGCATGACCATCATTACACCACCACCACCACCGCCACCGTCTAGCGTATCTGTAAAATTTTGTTCCCTATAGTATATCACTATAGCAAGTATTTGTGCATTATTTGCCGCTTTGAGCAGCTATTTCAAGCGATAAAAGTATGCCAAATACATACAGTATGCTAGAAAAGGGAATTTGTTTTGCGAGGTTTTTTGCATATGTTTAAAACCCTTAACAGGAACGTATGTAAAGTGTGTTTGGTGTTCCTGTTTCCAAAAGGAACGGCGAATCAGAACGAACATGGTTCCCACCTGAATACTGTTGTTCCTTTTGCTTTATGTTCCGTAATTGGGAACCGTTTAAGAACGGATTGAATTAGGAACATCAAACTTCGTTCCTTTTCATTGTTCCGCTTGATAGGACTAAAACGTTCCGCTAAGCGGAACGTTTTCAGAAATACTCTGCTTGTTTGCTAATATCTGTTCCCTTATAAACTTGTTCCCTTATAAGTTTACCGAAAGGGAACGATATTTCATGGACATATCGTTCCCTTATGTCATTCCTATTACAACAAGAGAATATTTTGCAATTGGGAACTATAAGAACAACTCGTTCCTATTTTCAGAAACGGAACAATATTATATAAGTTGGTTACAACCACTTGCTATTTAAAATAATAAATTTAAAAATTGTGCAATTCTACTTAAACTTATTGGTATATGCAACATACCTGGCTACCATATTAAATCTATAGTAAAACACCTGGCTACCACTTGGCTACCATAGACCATAATCATGTGGTAGTCATGTGGTAGCTAGGTTTTTAAATATAGGTTTAAGTTTTAACTGAAAGTAACAAATTAAAAAATTGTCACATTTTATTACACTTAAACTTATTTATATGGAAAGTAGCTGGATAAAACTATAGTAAAACACCTGGCTACCACCTGCCTCTACGGTCTATGGTAGCCAGGCGGTAGCCAGGTGTTTTACTATAGATTTATTATGGTGCCAGGTAGCCAATCGTTTGAAACTTATTAAAATGCAAAACAGCTGGCTACCTGGCTACAGTAAAACACCTGCTACCACCGGGGTACAATAGCCCATAGGCAGATGGTAGCAAGGTGCTGATGGAGTCCCAGCTAGAATATTGAAGCAATGTGCCAACATGTTAGCTCCTCTGTTTGTTATATTTTCAATAAATTGCTCCGTCTTGGTGAACATAATTGGACAAGGGTTTTCAGACAGATATTGTTTATCTTGACTTTTCGAAAGCCTTTGACAGTGTCAACCACAGTTTACTCATCGATAAATTGAGGTGTCACGGCATCGACGGTAGCCTTCTGCAGTGGCTTTCCAGTTACCTTACAGACAGAACCCAGAGAACTGTAGTCGAACAGAGAACTGTAGTTATCTAGACCTCTTCCAGTATTGTCAGGCTTACCCCAAGGCTCCATTCTGGGACCACTTTTGTTCGTAATCTTTGTCAATGAGTTACCTGCATCTGTTTCAGATGACTGTTCGATTGTTCTTTATGCTGATGATACCAAGTGTTACCGTATTATTAAACAACCTAGTGATACACAGAAGCTACATTAGAATCACAGTTGAAATTCAACGTTTCAAAATGTGAGTGTCTCACAGTGACAATAAAAAGAAATCCTGCAGAGCTAGTTTTTGATTTGGGTAATCACCCTTTAAAGAACTCAGTTCGTCAAAAGGATCTTGGTTTGATTATTAATAGGACGATGACATGGAAAGAACATAGTTCAAAGGCGATTATCAAAGCAAATTCAATGTTGGGACTCCTTAAACGCTATTCTGGTGAAAAAAATTCTGTCCCAGCCTAGAGGCTTTTATACTTGGCACTGGTACGCTCTCATCTTGATTACGCCAGTGAGGCTTGGTCTGGGCAATCTATAGAAGTGATTCGTTCTGTGGAAAGTGTTCAAAGAAGAGCGACAAATTATGTTCTTGGTTACTCCAACACTTTATCATACAGGGAACGGCTGATTAAGACTAACATTTTGCCAGTTTGTTACTGGCATGAGATTAAAGATTTACTGTTTTTGCATGGCTGCATCAATGGAAAATACAACATTAATGTTAATAATTATGTACGTTTTACTTCATGTAACCGTTTGAGGAACTCTTGTGACCTTAACTTTTTGGTACCAAGGAGTAGAACCAAACATTTTGAATTAAGTTTTTTTATTAGGACTTGTAGGTTGTGGAACAATCTTCCGACAGATATAAAATCATTTTGTTTTCATTTAAGGGGCATGATGAGATTGGGAGGATACCTAGGTTAGGGTTTCACCCTGTTGTATTCTCCCTTGTTGTACTCTTTTTTTTAAATTATTATATCTGTAAATAATGGTACAACTAAAATAAAGTATAGTATAGGTCTATTACTATAGATTTATTATGATAGCTGGGTATGTTGCATACCAATAAGTTTAAGTAGAATTGCACAATTTTTAAAAATGTATTACTTTAAACTTATTTTAGCTTAAACTTTAAACATAACTTTAAACTAATTGAACCTTTGAAGATATTTTAAACCTATATTTAAAAACCTGGCTACCACCTGGCTACCATAGACCGTAGGCAGATGGTAGCCAGGTGTTTTACTATAGATTTATATTGGTAGCCAGGTAGCCAGCTGTTTTGCATTTTAATAAGCTTCAAAATTGCGCCATTCAACTTAAGCTTAACCAAAATGCAAAACATCTGGCTGCCTGGCTACCAATATAAATCTATAGTAAAACACTTGGCTACCACCTGGCTACCATAGACCATAGCCATGTGGTAGACAGCTGTCTTACTATAATTTTTTATATTGGTAGCCAGGTAGCCAACTATTTTCGATATAAATAAGTATAAGTGTAATAGAATTTGACAATTTTTCAATTTATTACTTTCAACTTATTTTATTTTGAACTTTAAACCTATAACTTTAAACTAATTGAAACTTGCACCTATATTTAAACACCTGCCTATCACCAACCTGGCTAGGTCTAATAAATGTATAAAATTTACACTCAATGGTTTTCCATCTGTGGGACCCTTCAGTTGTTGTTCAATCGAGTGAGATGCCAACAAAATCTAGATATTTACCATCTGGCTATGGTCTATGGTAGCCAGGTGGTAGCCAGGTGTTTTACTACTTTCAAGATATTTTACACCTATATTTAAAAACCTGGCTACCATAGACCATAGCCATGTGGTAGCCAGGTGTTTTACTATACTTTTATATTGGTAGCCAGGTAGCCAGCTGTTTTGCATTTTAATAAGTTTAAGTGTAATAAAATTTGACAATTTTTCAATTTATTACTTTCAACTTATTTTATTTTCAACTTTAAACTTAACTTTAAACTAATTGAAGGTTTGAAGATATTTTAAACCTATATTTAAAAACCTGGCTATCGCCAATGCTGTAAGCCAGGTGGTAGCCAGGTGTTTTACTGTAGATTTATATTATGGTAGCCAGGTATGTTGCATACCAATAAGTTTAAGTAGAAATGCACAATTTTTAAATGTATTACTTTAAACTTATTTTCACCTAAACTTTAAACCTAACTTTACTGATTGAACACTTGAAGATATATAAAACTATATTTAAACACCTGGTTCAACGGTAATAACTAGCAAGTGGTTGTAATCAACTTGTATTATATTGTTCTGTTTCTGAAAATAGGAACGAGTTATTCTTATAGTTCCCAATGGCAGAATATTCAGTTTTTGTAATAGGACCGACATAAGGGAACGATATCTGCATGAAATATCGTTCGGTTTCGGTGAAATGATAAGGGAACAAGTTTATAAGGGAACAAATATTAGCAAACCAACAGAGTGTTTCTGAAAACGCTTAGCGGAACATTTTAGTCCTATCAAGCGGAACAAAG
The DNA here is from genome assembly GCA_016169945.1 of Trachythela sp. YZ-2020. Taxonomy (NCBI): domain Eukaryota; kingdom Metazoa; phylum Cnidaria; class Anthozoa; order Malacalcyonacea; family Clavulariidae; genus Trachythela; species Trachythela sp. YZ-2020. The sequence continues at coordinate 293,291 of JADLSH010000135.1, read as the reverse complement.
AAGGAACGAAGTGTGATGTTCCTAATTCAATCCGTTCTTAAACGGTTCCCATGTACGGAACATAAAGCATAAGGAACAACGGTATTCAAGTCGGAACCATTGTTCCTTTTGATTCGTCGTTCCTTTTGAAAACAGGAACAGCAAGCACACTTTACATACGTTCCTGTTAAGGGTTTTTAACATATGCAAAATGTTAAACATGCTGTATGTATTTTGCATACTTTTACCGCTTGAAATACCACCTTCACATTATCGTACCATTATCGTTGGGTAGAAACCCGATTCCATTGTTCCTGCTGAAACCGGCCAATCATGCGGAAATACTTGCTATAGTCATATACAATAGAGAACAAATTTTACGGATACGCTAGATGACCACATCCATCGTATACATTATCATTACCGCCACCATACACTGTCATCACCATGATTACATTAACCAGCATTACCAGATCGTAATCATTGCCACCTTAGCCATCATCATCATAACCACCCACCATCATCACAGTACACTTGACTTTCATATAACAACTTTACAACACAAACCAAATTATAGATATACCAAGTTCTACAAATACCGTTTCTCTCCTCATTGTAGATCTTTCTCAGATGTCCAGGTGATATGATACCACGTTTCTTCTTTTACTACGCCAAATGTAATATCGTTGCTGTAATACCCATGAATCACAGTCTAATAGTAAAAGATGCAATGTCAATCAAAACTCAAAGTAACACGCATAAAAGGACATAAAATGATTATTAACTTCTTTTTGGTTTGAATAGAAAATGATGTAATTGGTTGCAACACGGAGGAGAATCGGATCGTGTAAACAGGTCTTATATTTACTCGCTCCTTTAAGTGTCAACACAGTTGAAGCTACCATGTAAAACGTTTACTGAAACCCACCGGTACTCGTCTCCCCGATTGATCGTTGATAACAATGCCCAAGTGCAAACCATGGTTGCCTGATGTTGAGCCATGACCCAATACCCTGACAAATTTCTCGCCAATATCTCTATATTTTAGTAAAGCCATGACTGGCCAGTTTTTTAAAAGTGGTAACTGTTTTCCGCGCGTAATACAAAAATATAGAAAATTTACCAACTTTTCCACATTTTACGACATTTCGCAACCAAACCTTGCAATTTTGCTAAACTTAGGATGCTCTTTCCAGCTGTACTGATACAATTCCCTAGTTCAAAAGTTAGTCTAATAGGGGAATGGTCCGTTGAAACAAACAATATTTCATCCCACTTTTAGGAAGATTTGTTTGCAAAACGAGTGGCATACTCACTGTATAGACTCATTTCTTATACGATATATCACAGGTATATCATCCTTATCCCCTTTCACTTCAGGAATTCCCTGCGTTCCATTAGCACCCTTTTCTCCAACTGTTCCATTTAGTCCTGGCAATCCTATGGATCCACTGGGTCCAGGTGAACCCGGAGTTCCCTTTACGCCGAGGTTGCCCACTGGTCCAGGATCACCACTGTCCCCTTTCTGACCAGTCCATTAGCACCCTTTTCTCCAACTGTTCCATTTAGTCCTGGCAATCCTGCAGTACCATTACTTCCAGAAGGACTCCGTTCTCCCCTCTCCCCTTTCTAAAGACAAAAATATATTTCAATACAACTTTGTGTGTAGTAACGACGTAATCTCTTTGTGTGTAGTACCGACGTCATTCAACGTCGTCACCTAAATTTTCCCACAACAATGATTGATGAACGAACAGATAATCACATCATGGCTGGGTGTACCTTAACCTTGTCTTGTAAGCGAAAAGCAAGTACTTTTTTCAATATTTGCATACGTATTTTTCAAATGCATTTTTATGAACTACAAAGTGGTACGAACACGTTTGCATTTGCAGTTTCATTTTAATAGAACGAAATGTGGTTAAATTTATGGTCCAATTGTTCTATTGCTTGTTTGCAGAATCATGGCAAATATACATCGGACTGTTTAAGGCTAGTTCATTAAATTGGAGATTCCACCCAAAACATTTTAAAAGGATGGCTACAAAATTTCAAATTCATTATATCGTCACCGTATCAATGTTTGGTGACTGTTGATTACATCAACAGAAGTCTGACTCGCCGACTGAACCGACGCTTGCCTCGACTTTCCCTTTCAATAAGTCGTTTGCAACCAATACCAAAGAAATTTTCGCCATTTGGATGAAATCTGAAATGGACCTTATGCATAATGACGTTCTCTTGTGGTGCGTAACTACCACTACCAGAATGCTTTGCTATATTTACTATCTTCTTCTGTTAAGATATTGCGCAAAGCATTCTGGGAGTAGTAGTGACGAACCGCCAGGAAAGGTCATTATACTTCGTCAAGTTCATCAAATACGTCGGCGGTGACGTCACGTGAAAAAAACAAAACAAAATTCCAAACTTTGCGCATCTCGCTTGACAGAACTGAACGTTGAAGGTTTTTTGTAGAAATTTCAAGCGAAAATTCTAGACAAATTTTAGCCCTAACCAAGAGTAGTTGCGAAAAATGCAACTATAGGCCCTCCCAGTCGGAAGTGTGTTTCATCAAGATATTCAGCTGATAACACGGTTCCGTTCGCTCTATGAACAGGTTCTGTCATTGGTATTATGACAATGAATCCCAATAGAACTAGAGAATAGATTTCTTAAGCAGTCACAAACACTGCCCACATTTGCTCACGGAAGCAAATCACAACGCAAGTTCCTTTTAATTATATATTTACCGAAATTCGTACGATTATAGCTATGCTCGAATTTGTCCGGTTTCATGCGCCACGTGTGAACTCGAAAGGCGAGATCGAGCACATTTGAGTACGGTTTCGAATGCATCCAGTCCTGTTTGAACGTATATGAATTATAGCATAAAACATTTAATTCGTCAAATACGTATTCATCATAGAGTATAAAATAGGGTTTTCAGAGAATACGATCGCACACATGAAAGTAGGCATTCGCACTATAATAGTTTTTTATTCTTGAAAGACAAAGAATTACAATCAGAAGATAAACTAACATATATTATTTATAATTATATATTATACATAATGTACAAAATGTGGAAAAGCCATGCGGAATAGCATAGCTAAACTTGAAAATTATGAACTGTCCGTTTACGGTCTGCTCATCTAGGCGAGCATCTAGGAAGCTTACTTCACATATTACATTAATTAATAACTAATCGCATTTACAACTACAACCACTGATCTCAAAGTTAGAACTGGATTGTGCATCTGCTATGCACACCACAAGGCTCTAGGTGGGTAAGCTTTAATGTCAATCTATTTGAGGACGAAATCCTACGAGTACCACGCAGTCGTGTACAATTAAGGTATAACCGTTACGATTACTACCCTTTACCTCCAAATATAAGTCTCCAGTATATCACTCATGAAACAGTTCACGTTGGATGATCCAACATATGTTGTATTTCTATTGTATTTCTAATATGTTGTATTTCTATTGTATTTCTAATATGTTGTATTTCTATGTCATATTTCGTTTACTTCTCTAAATTTTTGAACTGAAAAGTATTCAACATGTTGGACTAACTGTGGTTCTGAATGTCGATTATAGGCGTCAAATAAACAAATGAATGATTATTAGTCAATTTCAAATAATAAGGTAGAGCTTGCCCAAAGCAAAATGGCATTTTATTGCCATGCAATAGCCTTCATAAAAGATAACAAACTAATTAATACTAAAAACACAGAGAATGAAATTACCACATAGCAGTCACATTAGCTTCAACTTCAGTGTAACCTTCAGCCGATGCCATAAGTCAGGCTCCTATATTAGTGCTGCTTTAACACCAGACAAACAATGCTGGCATGTTTAATCAGACGGACAATTCCATTGCAGTGAAGTAACCAACTTCAGCATGTCTGTGTGCGTTTGATATTGTGTTTTCGGTATTATTTTTTATACAGCAATAACAATCAGGCTTTTGTATTATTATTATTATGTGTCGGTCGAAATTGCATTTTTCAATCGTTGATCGTTGGGAATTGGGTGCAAAACTATTGAAAACAAATCCCATTTGGATCTCAAATTCATGCATGAATTATAATTTAAATAGGCATAACCATATGGAATCAAATTAAATGATTGTTCATATAACTGTTTTAAGCTTATTGTTTAACAAGACACATAATTTATTAATTGGTTTTTCTTTTGTTATGTACTGCTTATTAATTATGCACAGAATGTATTTACAGTGCATATTTAATAGAAGACGCAATTAGCACTATGTGCAAACCGTTTGTATATGAAACGATTAGCATCTTATTGGATAAAGTATTAATACTATATTTTCAGCAAAACAACGGAAACCTTTCTAATATTTAAATCAACCCTTTGTATCCCGTAAGTTTTAACTTACGGATTTTCCCCCTAACTCCGATTTCAAAAGAAACAGTCGAGAGCATTTCCGAGTTTCGATTTGGAGTGGTCAGGTACGTCGAAAGCAAGTTTACTTTCGCCCGAGATTTAATTAAAAGACTGTCGTTACTGTTTTAAATCAGAAAATACACAAAGTTTATAGTAATATTTCTTAATAAGTATCAAGTGCCCGGATATGTTTATCAGTTATATATGGCAGTACTGCATGGCTGTTAAAGTTTGAACGTATTGCAAAAGCGCAAAGCTACAAATGAAATTTCCCCTCAGCTTCTGCCTTCCTTCAATATAATCCAACACAGGTCCAGAAATGTTTTGATGCATTTTCCCAAAATTGACATAAAACGTACATGCTTTTTCACTTGCGGCGTTTTTTTGATTGGTTCAATTTAATTAAGGTCAGTCAAAGGTCAAGGGGCGGAAAGTCATTTAAAGTATAATCGGAGCATTTCTCCCCAACAACCCTTCTCTCACAACATTGTGTGTACTTTATTGTCTCTGAATTGTTTTAAATATTAACTAAACGAATTGGAGCATTAAAGCAAGTTTATACATGCCCATAGGCATTATAAAATTAAGTTAATGAAACAAGCGTTCGGATAAAAAGTAAAGTTGTGCAAAGTCTGGCTATCTTCAATTACATCAGGTCAGGTACAAAGGCCAGCCTTTGAAATGCGTGATCAGACACGCGTAAAGGGCCAGGCAAGTAAAAATGAACCATTGTCAAACACTTCCTCTCTTGTGCGTATGGAAAATAGACCAATCAGGTCTCACCGTTTTGTCGGTATATGCTTCCTGCTTGGGTCACAAGACTCATTGTGTCACTTGCAAACCAAAGCGAAGGACCTTTTGTGGCGAAAAAGTTTGATTTAAATTCCACCCATCCCACCCTTCAATGATTTTGCACCACTTTATCATAGTTTATATGTATAAAAAATAAAAATCTGTATATATCGTTTCGTTATACTGTATGATGGGCCATTATCAAGAATCTCATGGACTGCAATGGGTGCAGTATTAACTGAATTATGGAGAGTTCCTAGTTAATTATGTTACTTATGTCCATGTTCTGTAATGCATACTATAAAGACTTTGCAAGTCTGTTTTGTAAAAATAAAAAAAGTGCTTTGGAGTGCTCCCAAAGGTCACCCTCAACCCCATAGACTCACAAATCGATGCACTACACAGTTAAAATATTAGATTAAGGTAGATCATTTCCAACATGGGGACCAATACCCCCTGAGGACATTAACTGCACCAGAGTCCAACATGGGGACCACTACCCCCTGAGGACATTAATTGCACCAGAGTCCAACAAGGGGACCAATACCCCCTGAGGACATTAATTGCACCAGAGTCCAACATGGGGACCAATACACCCTGAGGACATCAATTGCACTACAGTCGAACATGGGGACCAATACCCCCTGAGGACATCAATTGCACTACAGTCCAATATGGGGACCAATACCTCCTGAGGACATCAATTGCACTAGAGTCCAACATGGGGACCAATACCCCCTGAGGACATTAATTACACTAGAGTCCAACATGGGGACCAATACCTCCTGAGGACATCAATTACACTAGAGTCCAACATGGGGACCAATACCCCCTGAGGACATTAATTAGTTTAAACAATGAGTCTGTGGGGTGACACTTTGGCCTCAGTTTAAAGTATAATCAGAGCATTTCTCCCCAACAACCCTTCTCCCACAACATTGTGTGTACTTTATTGTCTCTGAATTGTTTTAAATATTAACTAACCGAATTGGAGCATTAACACACAATTTGGTTGTAAAATGCTTGGTTGAGGTTAACAAGTGACGTTTATCCAACCTTGATAAGATTCAAAACATTTGGGTTAAAATTCGGCTTCATTTGAGCACTTGTTTTTTCTCCGCCATTTTGGTGGACCAAATTGAGTTGAATTACTCCACCAACATGGCGGCCAAAAATTAAATGCTAATATAAGGGCCAGAATCCTTAGATTCTTTTTAAGTTGGAATTAGGCATCGCCTATTAACCTTAACCAAGTATTTTAAAACCAAATTGTGTGAATAGCATAGTTGTAACAGCCTTTGAAAATAATGCTGACATCAGCAATAATATTTCAAACCTGTAACTCAGGGAGAAATCATTGTATCGAACCAAAATTTTGGTGAACACTGTTAGTAACGATATACGGAACATAGAAAAGAGCCAGCTTTGTAGCTTTATTTTTCGAATTTTGTGACGTCATGTGAGAACACACTATTAAGCAGGCCCGTAGCTGGCCCTCTTTTTTGGGGGGGGCACGTTTCGATGTCTGTCCGCGTTCGTCAAAATATTTTACCTTTTCCGACAGATATATATAACAAATTCACTTTTTCAAATGAAATATATAACAAATTTACTTTTCAAAATGAAAATTTACGTTACTGTTATTTGTGCTAGGGAGGGCACAGGGGGGCACAATTTTCCGCTGAATCGAATCCAGCACCATGCTTTAGGCAGTATATCACACAAAACCATGATGCTTAATCAGTGACTATGTTTGATGTATTTCAAACATTTATTGTAGCTACTGTTTTACCCAAATACTACACACTAAATTAGGAATACATTTCTTCCTTTACGAGAACAAATGCATGATATATCGCCACGTATCAAGCGAATATTGTAAGAAATATTGTTAGTTACATAGGCATGTTATATACAAGGCCGCACAGAGATATTTAGGGGCCCGGGGCAAAAAATAACTTTGGGGCCCTAGGACCCTTATGAGATCATCGTAATGTGTAAATGTGTAGTCCTAAACTGATTTAAATTTTTTTGTATGTAATGTATATAAATGTGAACACTAGGACAGTCTTTCCTGATCTCCGACCAAAGTTATTTTCTACAGAATTCGCTGTAGGTTGTTGATGAGATCATCGTAATGTGTAATCCTAAACTGATTTAAATATTTTTTGTATGTAATGTATATAAATGTGAACACTAGGACAGTCTTTCCTGATTTCCGACCAAAATTATTTTCTACAGAATGATTTGTGGTAATTTTCTTTAACAAATATAAAATGTCTCCACATGATAAGAATATTTGGGGGGTCCCGCATCACAATGATCAGGGGTTACATTGCCGTTTTGCCGCCCTATCTTATAGACGCCCTACTTTGGCGCAAGGAGCAGGATCGTCTTAATTAGAGGTCTGTATGCGTATTGCCTTATTGTGAAACTGACATTTTTTATACGCACGCTATGTTAACTGAGAGTTCAGTAATCACTTGTAAACTAATGATTTTGAACATTCGTGTAACTGAATACATTCGGAAGAATGTTATTCGGAAATTTAGAGATCGATTCGGAAATTTTTCATCTGCACATCCCCCCCCCCCAACCATCAGGGGCCGGTTGTATAAAACTCTTAGCTACTTTTTAACTACCCGTTTTGTAGTTAAATAGTTGTTAATTTTAACCACATAGTTAAGTCGGTTGTATAAAAATGTAGTTGGCGTAAACGGCAGTTAAAACATAGTTAAAGTTAACTATGCTCTAGGCTCTAACTTCCCAAAACGTAGTTAAATATGGCGTTTTGTAGGAGTGATGAACTTTAATCAGTAAGATAATACTAAAAGCAACGCTTACCAAGGGTTTTCAATGGTCATCTTCCCTAGAAAGGTTTCTCTGATACTCGTGATCTTTTAAAACGCTATAATTTTGGTCTTTTCGACGAAAACGGAATATATTTTTTGCATAGGAAGATTTATTGATGACGAGAGGCAACCCATAACAAAGAAAAACAATGTCGTTTTTACCAAAGAACTGCAGTTTGACTTTCATGGTAAATATGCCTTTTTCGTAGACTATATTAGTCTTTATGTCTTGTTTTCTTGTATATTTTTCAATATTTTGAATCTAAATACCGCCATTTTTGGTAAATATGAATCCGCAGTCGTTTTCAAAATGCTTGTCAGCGGTTGCTAATCAGCGCTTACTTTGTGTTATTTCATGTTTAATCACCCCACGCGAACCCCACACGCAATTAACTGTGTGATTAGTTAACTAGCCGACTAACTACGTTTTGTGCAACGCAGTTAAGTCATGTAGTTAACTAATTATAGTTAATTAAGGATTTAACTACGGTAGTTAATGCTAACTATAGTTAACTTTAACTACATTTTTATACAACCGGCCCCAGGGGTTAGCTACGGCCCTGCTGATGCACTTTTCCACCGGCTGCAGCATTTGTTTCTCGCCACAGAAACTCGGTTTTGATGGTGCGATCCTCAGCCTCCATTCATCGCAAAGATCTCGAATACGAATGTACGATGAATTATAAAATATAGAGACGTTGACTTGTGGCAAGTCAAAAGTTGTGAGTTCGATTCTCATGGTGGACTCATTTAGAGAGAAGTCAACTCTCTGCCGAAAGTCGTGGGTTTTCTCTGCCTTCTCGGGTTTCTTCAGCACAGAAAGTTAAGGCGGGTTAATCATGGTATAGGTACAGTAAGCATGACAGGTACACCCAGTAGGAACGTAGGAACCGGGGGGAAGAACGTAGGAACCAAGGGTGTCTCTCAAAATGAAGGGTAACAAAGCTCGTGGGGGTGACAGGTCACGAGGGGGGGGGTGTGCGGAGACAAGGCATGGGGGTGTCAACATAATAAAATTGGAAATTTCAATATATATTTTTGGTTCTAGCTATTCTTCAATTACTACTTTTTGAAAGAAGAAATAATTTAACTTGAAATAAAAGATTCTGTAAAATAGCGCTCTACCTTGTGAATGATTACTAAAATCATTGTTGTTGGAAATAGCTGAAATTTGAACACTACAGTTCCACAGAACTTTCCTGGTTAAGATTATGGAATCCTAGTCCAAAAATATATCCCCAAGCGGTCCTGTATTCAGCGGCTATTAAATTCCCGCTTATTTACTCAGTAATATTCTGTAAAACTACCTCTATTAAAGGGCCACCTCTATTAGGCGACCGCGGCCACTTGCGCGTAGTCCCATTGAACGGTTTAACCTGTATTAAACGGTCAGACTGAATTTACATGGTGCCTTTTAATGTTTCACTTGACTATTTTGACAAGAAAAAGTCTATCAACTTATCAATTGCAGCTCAATATGAATACCCGTTTACTCGAAATCTTGTTTAACACAGGTTATGTCAGTCATATACATTACATAAGACATGAATACAATTAGACAGGAGGCTTTTACCCAAAATAATTCTGTAATTTCATTCATGTTTTCACTCGCTACTCTGGTTTAAGTCGAATTAATGCGAATTAAGTCGAATTGCATCACGGAAACATGAATTATATTAAACATGGTTGCCGTGAACGAACAAACTTGAGATTATGTAATTTGTTTTGCTGTTATATTGTTTCTGTTCTTCGCTTGCTCCATACATGCATCTATTATACTTTGCAATTTACGTTTTTAACAACTTTGTTGCTATCTCTTGCACCTACGCTTTATTTAGATACTCTAATTAAATAAAATGATAACTTGACCTTGCCCAGATTCTATTCTTAGCCCCTGTTCACACGAGAGCCCTTCATGAAGGCTAGCCCTGAGGTACTAGGAGGGCTAGCCCTCCCTGTTTACAAGTATAACTAGTTGCATGTGATCGTTATTGTTTGGGGCAACTTTACCGGTAACTAGCTTCTTTTTGAGATTGTAACTGATTTTAACAAATTTTAAGCATCTCAATGTTTATTATTTTCTATTCACAGTAATTTGGAATAATATTAATTACTCGCCTATCATTGGTTCAAAGTATAAAACAATAACATATCGTTGGGATGTGTAACAGCTTGAATAGAAATATATAATAGAAGTTAGAGCTTATATTTATAATCTATATTTGAAACTAGGACTCCATTTTATACGACCTGTATGTCTTAATATATGAAAAGCACCCCAATTCAACTAAAACAGATTATAGACAACTAAAACAGATTTGGAGTTGTTTTACAACAACTTGCTTTAAAAAATGGAATCAAAATATTCATTTGATAATCATAACTTCTATTCAACCATCTATCTACCTCATACACTATTGTACATTATAATACTGTCAGTAATTATTATTGAGTTCAAAAAATAGTTCTTCTGATTGTGGTGAAAATTGAAAAGGTCACACACGAAACTAAGTGAGTCAATAAGTATGTCATGGCAAATTGTCATCAAGTGTTCTAGCAAAACACACTTGCTTTTCGCCAGTTGTCTCAGTGTTATATTGAACAATACCAGAAGTTATAATAAGATTGTCCAAAAGTAAATTATCATGTCTCATCCCACCAAGCACCCACAGTTGTCGCACCGCTGCCCTGGTATGCCCTCCAATACTTTTTGCGCATTTGTGCTTGTCACCATCTATGTTTATACATCTGAAATGAAAATAGAACACAAATTAAAGGTTCCTGTTATTTACTATCGTCAGCGTGAAAAATTTCATTATAACTATCATACATATACCATTAGCTGCATCATGCATGACCATCATTGCACCACCCACCACCACCACCACCGTCTAGCGTATCTGTAAAATTTGTTCCCTATAGTATATCACTATAGCAAGTATTTGTGCATTATTTGCCGCTTTGAGCAGGAACAATGGAAGAAGTACGATAATGTCAAGATGCTATTTCAAGCGATAAAAGTATGCCAAATACATACAGTATGCTAGAAAAGGGAATTTGTTTTGCGAGGTTTTTTGCATATGTTTAAAACCCTTAACAGGAACGTATGTAAAGTGTGTTTGGTGTTCCTGTTTCCAAAAGGAACGGCGAATCAGAACGAACATGGTTCCCACCTGAATACTGTTGTTCCTTTTGCTTTATGTTCCGTAATTGGGAACCGTTTAAGAACGGATTGAATTAGGAACATCAAACTTCGTTCCTTTTCATTGTTCCGCTTGATAGGACTAAAATGTTCCGCTAAGCGGAACGTTTTCAGAAATACTCTGCTTGTTTGCTAATATCTGTTCCCTTATAAACTTGTTCCCTTATAAGTTTACCGAAAGGGAACGATATTTCATGCACATATCGTTCCCTTATGTCATTCCTATTACAACAAGCGAATATTTTGCAATTGGGAACTATAAGAACAACTCGTTCCTATTTTCAGAAACGGAACAATATTATATAAGTTGGTTACAACCACTTGCTATTTAAAATAATAAATTTAAAAATTGTGCAATTCTACTTAAACTTATTGGTATATGCAACATACCTGGCTACCATATTAAATCTATAGTAAAACACCTGGCTACCACTTGGCTACCATAGACCATAATCATGTGGTAGTCATGTGGTAGCTAGGTTTTTAAATATAGGTTTAAGTTTTAACTGAAAGTAACAAATTAAAAAATTGTCACATTTTATTACACTTAAACTTATTTATATGGAAAGTAGCTGGATAAAACTATAGTAAAACACCTGGCTACCACCTGCCTCTACGGTCTATGGTAGCCAGGCGGTAGCCAGGTGTTTTACTATAGATTTATTATGATGCCAGGTAGCCAATCGTTTGAAACTTATTAAAATGCAAAACAGCTGGCTACCTGGCTACCACAATAAATCTATAGTAAAACACCTAGCTACCAGCGGGCTACCATAGCCCATAGGCAGAAGGTAGCCAGTTGCTGATGGAATCCCAGCTAGAATATTGAAGGAATGTGCCAACATGTTAGCTCCTCTGTTTGTTATATTTTCAATAAATTGCTCCGTCTTGGTGAACATAATTGGACAAGGGTTTTCAGACAGATATTGTTTATCTTGACTTTTCGAAAGCCTTTGACAGTGTCAACCACAGTTTACTCATCGATAAATTGAGATGTCACGGCATCGACGGTAGCCTTCTCCAGTGGCTTTCCAGTTACCTTACAGACAGAACCCAGAGAACTGTAGTCGAACAGAGAACTGTAGTTATCTAGACCTCTTCCAGTATTGTCAGGCTTACCCCAAGGCTCCATTCTGGGACCACTTTTGTTCGTAATCTTTGTCAATGAGTTACCTGCATCTGTTTCAGATGACTGTTCGATTGTTCTTTATGCTGATGATACCAAGTGTTACCGTATTATTAAACAACCTAGTGATACACAGAAGCTACAAAATGGTCTTGACCTCTTACACCATTGGGCCTTAGAATCACAGTTGAAATTCAACGTTTCAAAATGTGAGTGTCTCACAGTGACAATAAAAAGAAATCCTGCTTGATTTGGGTAATCACCCTTTAAAGAACTCAGTTCGTCAAAAGGATCTTGGTTTGATTATTAATAGGACGATGACATGGAAAGAACATAGTTCAAAGGCGATTATCAAAGCAAATTCAATGTTGGGACTCCTTAAACGCTATTCTGGTAAAAAATGTTCTGTCCCAGCCAAGAGGCTTTTATACTTGGCACTGGTACGCTCTCATCTTGATTACGCCAGTGAGGCTTGGTCTGGGCAATCTATAGAAGTGATTCGTTCTGTGGAAAGTGTTCAAAGAAGAGCGACAAATTATGTTCTTGGTTACTCCAACACTTTATCATACAGGGAACGGCTGATTAAGACTAACATTTTGCCAGTTTGTTACTGGCATGAGATTAAAGATTTACTGTTTTTGCATGGCTGCATCAATGGAAAATACAACATTAATGTTAATAATTATGTACGTTTTACTTCATGTAACCGTTTGAGGAACTCTTGTGACCTTAACTTTTTGGTACCAAGGAGTAGAACCAAACATTTTGAATTAAGTTTTTTTATTAGGACTTGTAGGTTGTGGAACAATCTTCCGACAGATATAAAATCATTTTGTTTTCATTTAAGGGGCATGATGAGATTGGGAGGATACCTAGGTTAGGGTTTCACCCTGTTGTATTCTCCCTTGTTGTACTCTTTTTTTTAAATTATTATATCTGTAAATAATGGTACAACTAAAATAAAGTATAGTATAGGTCTATTACTATAGATTTATTATGATAGCTGGGTATGTTGCATACCAATAAGTTTAAGTAGAATTGCACAATTTTTAAAAATGTATTACTTTAAACTTATTTTAACTTAAACTTTAAACCTAACTTTAAACTAATTGAACCTTTGAAGATATTTTAAACCTATATTTAAAAACCTGGCTACCACCTGGCTACCATAGACCGTAGGCAGATGGTAGCCAGGTGTTTTACTATAGATTTATATTGGTAGCCAGGTAGCCAGCTGTTTTGCATTTTAATAAGCTTCAAAATTGCGCAATTCAACTTAAGCTTAACCAAAATGCAAAACATCTGGCTACCTGGCTACCAATATAAATCTATAGTAAAACACTTGGCTACCACCTGGCTACCATAGACCATAGCCATGTGGTAGCCAGCTGTCTTACTATACTTTTTTATATTGGTAGCCAGGTAGCCAACTATTTTCGATATAAATAAGTATAAGTGTAATAGAATTTGACAATTTTTCAATTTATTACTTTCAACTTATTTTATTTTGAACTTTAAACCTATAACTTTAAACTAATTGAAACTTGCACCTATATTTAAACACCTGTCTACCACCAACCTGGCTAGGTCTAATAAATGTATATAATTTACACTCAATGGTTTTCCATCTGTGGGACCCTTCAGTTGTTGTTCAATCGAGTGAGATGCTAACAAAATCTAGATATTTACCATCTGGCTATGGTCTATGGTAGCCAGGTGGTAGTCAGGTGTTTTACTACTTTCAAGATATTTTACACCTATATTTAAAAACCTGGCTACCATAGACCATAGCCATGTGGTAGCCAGGTGTTTTACTATACTTTTATATTGGTAGCCAGGTAGCCAGCTGTTTTGCATTTTAATAAGTTTAAGTGTAATAAAATTTGACAATTTTTCAATTTATTACTTTCAACTTATTTTATTTTCAACTTTAAACTTAACTTTAAACTAATTGAAGGTTTGAAGATATTTTAAACCTATATTTAAAAACCTGGCTACCACCTGGCTATCGCCTATGCTGTAAGCCAGGTGGTAGCCAGGTGTTTTACTGTAGATTTATATTATGGTAGCCAGGTATGTTGCATACCAATAAGTTTAAGTAGAAATGCACTTAAAGCTTAAGTAGAAAATAAACTTATTTTCACCTAAACTTTAAACCTAACTTTACTGATTGAACCCTTGAAGATATATAAAACTATATTTAAACACCTGGTTCAACGGTAATAACTAGCAAGTGGTTGTAATCAACTTGTATTATATTGTTCTGTTTCTGAAAATAGGAACGAGTTATTCTTATAGTTCCCAATGGCAGAATATTCAGTTTTTGTAATAGGACCGACATAAGGGAACGATATCTGCATGAAATATCGTTCGGTTTCGGTGAAATGATAAGGGAACAAGTTTATAAGGGAACAAATATTAGCAAACCAACAGAGTGTTTCTGAAAACGTTTAGCGGAACATTTTAGTCCTATCAAGCGGAACAGAGAAGGAACGAAGTGTGATGTTCCTAATTCAATCCGTTCTTAAACGGTTCCCATGTACGGAACATAAAGCATAAGGAACAACGGTATTCAGGTCGGAACCATTGTTCCTTTTGATTCGCCGTTCCTTTTGAAAACAGGAACAGCAAGCACACTTTACATACGTTCCTGTTAAGGGTTTTTAACATATGCAAAATGTTAAACATGCTGTATGTATTTTGCATACTTTTACCGCTTGAAATACCACCTTCACATTATCGTACCATTATCGTTGGGTAGAAACCCGATTCCATTGTTCCTGCTGAAACCGGCCAATCATGCGGAAATACTTGCTATAGTGATATACAATAGAGAACAAATTTTACGGATACGCTAGATGACCACATCCATCGTATACATTATCATTACCGCCACCATACACTGTCATCACCATGATTACATTAACCAGCATTACCAGATCGTAATCATTGCCACCTTAGCCATCATCATCATAACCACCCACCATCATCACAGTACACTTGACTTTCATATAACAACTTTACAACACAAACCAAATTATAGATATACCAAGTTCTACAAATACCGTTTCTCTCCTCATTGTAGATCTTTCCCACCATCATCACAGTACACTTGACTTTCATATAACAACTTTACAACACAAACCAAATTATAGATATACCAAGTTCTAGAAATACCGTTTCTCTCCTCATTGTAGATCTTTGTCAGATGTCCAGGTGATATGATACCACGTTTCTTCTTTTACTACGCCAAATGTAATATCGTTGCTGTATGAATCACAGTCTAATAGTAAAAGATGCAATGTCAATCAAAACTCAAAGTAACACGCATAAAAGGACATAAAATGATTATTAACTTCTTTTTGGTTTGAATAGAAAATGATGTAATTGGTTGCAACACGGAGGAGAATCGGATCGTGTAAACAGGTCTTATATTTACTCGCTCCTTTAAGTGTCAACACAGTTGAAGCTACCATGTAAAACGTTTACTGAAACCCACCGGTACTCGTCTCCCCGATTGATCGTTGATAACAATGCCCAAGTGCAAACCATGGTTGCCTGATGTTGAGCCATGACCCAATACCCTGACAAATTTCTCGCCAATATCTCTATATTTTAGTAAAGCCATGACTGGCCAGTTTTTTAAAAGTGTTTTCCGCGCGTAATACAAAAATATAGAAAATTTACCAACTTTTCCACATTTTACGACATTTCGCAACCAAACCTTGCAATTTTGCTAAACTTAGGATGCTCTTTCCAGCTGTACTGATACAATTCCCTAGTTCAAAAGTTAGTCTAATAGGGGAATGGTCCATTGAAACAAACAATATTTCATCTCACTTTTAGGAAGATTTGTTTGCAAAACGAGTGGCATACTCACTGTATAGACTCATTTCTTATACGATATATCACAGGTATATCATCCTTATTCCCTTTCACTTCAGGAATTCCCTGCGTTCCATTAGCACCCTTTTCTCCAACTGTTCCATTTAGTCCTGGCAATCCTATGGATCCACTGGGTCCAGGTGAAGGTCTTTACGCCGAGGTTGCCCACTGGTCCAGGATCACCACTGTCCCCTTTCTGACCAGTCCATTAGCACCCTTTTCTCCAACTGTTCCATTTAGTCCTGGCAATCCTGCAGTACCATTACTTCCAGAAGGACTCCGTTCTCCCCTCTCCCCTTTCTAAAGACAAAATATATTTTTTGTGTGTAGTAACGACGTAATCTCTTTGTGTGTAGTACCGACGTCATTCAACGTCGTCACCTAAATTTTCCCACAACAATGATTGATGAACGAACAGATAATCACATCATGGCTGGGTGTACCTTAACCTTGTCTTGTAAGCGAAAAGCAAGTACTTTTTTCAATATTTGCATACGTATTTTTCAAATGCATTTTTATGAACTACAAAGTGGTACGAACACGTTTGCATTTGCAGTTTCATTTTAATAGAACGAAATGTGGTTAAACTTATGGTCCAATTGTTCTATTGCTTGTTTGCAGAATCAAGGCAAATACACATCGGACTGTTTAAGGCTAGTTCATTAAATTGGAGATTCCACCCAAAACATTTTAATAGGATGGCTACAAAATTTCAAATTCATTATATCGTCACCGTATCAATGTTTGGTGACTGTTGATTACATCGACAGAAGTCTGACTCGCCGACTGAACCGACGCTTGCCTCGACTTTCCCTTTCAATAAGTCGTTTGCAACCAATACCAAAGAAATTTTCGCCATTTGGATGAAATCTGAAATGGACCTTATGCATAATGACGTTCTCTTGTGGTGCGTAACTACCACTACCAGAATGCTTTGCTATATTTACTATCTTCTTCTGTTGAGATATTGCGCAAAGCGTTCTGGGAGTAGTAGTGACGAACCGCCAGGAAAGGTCATTATACTTCGTCAAGTTCATCAAATACGTCGGCGGTGACGTCACGTGAAAAAAACAAAACAAAATTCCAAACTTTGCGCATCTCGCTTGACAGAACTGAACGTTGAAGGTTTTTTGTAGAAATTTCAAGCGAAAATTCTAGACAAATTTTAGCCCTAACCAAGAGTAGTTGCGAAAAATGCAACTATAGGCCCTCCCAGTCGGAAGTGTGTTTCATCAAGATATTCAGCTGATAACACGGTTCGCTCTATGAACAGGTTCTGTCATTGGTATTATGACAATGAATCCCAATAGAACTAGAGAATAGATTTCTTAAGCAGTCACAAACACTGCCCACATTTGCTCACGGAAGCAAATCACAACGCAAGTTCATTTTAATTATATATTTACCGAAATTCGTACGATTATAGCTATGCTCGAATTTGTCCGGTTTCATGTGCCACGTGTGAACTCGAAAGGCGAGATCGAGCACATTTGAGTACGGTTTCGAATGCATCCAGTCCTGTTTGAACGTATATGAATTATAGCATAAAACATTTAATTCGTCAAATACGTATTCATCATAGAGTATAAAATAGGGTTTTCAGAGAATACGATCGCACACATGAAAGTAGGCATTCGCACTATAATAGTTTTTTATTCTTGAAAGACAAAGAATTACAATCAGAAGATAAACTAAACTAATATATATTATTTATAATTATATATTATACATAATGTACAAAATGTGGAAAAGCCATGCGGAATAGCATAGCTAAACTTGAAAATTATGAACTGTCCGTTTACGGTCTGCTCATCTAGGCGAGCATCTAGGAAGCTTACTTCACATATTACATTAATTAATAACTAATCGCATTTACAACTACAACCACTGATCTCAAAGTTAGAACTGGATTGTGCATCTGCTATGCACACCACAAGGCTCTAGGTGGGTAAGCTTTAATGTCAATCTATTTGAGGACGAAATCCTACGAGTACCACGCAGTCGTGTACAATTAAGGTATAACCGTTACGATTACTACCCTTTACCTCCAAATATAAGCCTCCAGTATATCACTCATGAAACATTTCACGTTGGATGATCCAACATATGTTGTATTTCTATTGTATTTCTAATATGTTGTATTTCTATTGTATTTCTAATATGTTGTATTTCTATGTCATATTTCGTTTACTTCTCTAAATTTTTGAACTGAAAAGTATTCAACATGTTGGACTAACTGTGGTTCTGAATGTCGATTATAGGCGTCAAATAAACAAATGAATGATTATTAGTCAATTTCAAATAATAAGGTAGAGCTTGCCCAAAGCAAAATGGCATTTTATTGCCATGCAATAGCCTTCATAAAAGATAACAAACTAATTAATACTAAAAACACAGAGAATGATATTACCACATAACAGTCACATTAGCTTCAACTTCAGTGTAATCTTCAGCCGATGCCAAATTTTGTGCAGCACCATAATAGTCACAACCTTCCAAATTGAAACAGTGAACCAGTCCTTGGTCGTTTAAAGCCAATTCCTCCGCATATTCTTGAGCTTGTTGAGTCAAGCTGTTACATGTAATGTCTAATGATAGAGGAGAATATTTATAAGTCAGGCTCCTATATTAGTGCTGCTTTAACACCAGACAAACAATGCTGGCATTGTTTAATCAAACGGACAATTCCATTGCAGTGAAGTAACCAACTTCAGCATGTCTGTGTGCGTTTGATATTGTGTTTTCGGTATTATTCTGAAAATAGGAACGAGTTGTTCTTATAGTTCCCAATGGCAGAATATTCAGTTTTTGTAATAGGACCGACATAAGGGAACGATATCTGCATGAAATATCGTTCGGTTTCGGTGAAATGATAAGGGAACAAGTTTATAAGGGAACAAATATTAGCAAACCAACAGAGTATTTCTGAAAACGCTTAGCGGAACATTTTAGTCCTATCAAGCGGAACAAAGAAGGAACGAAGTGTGATGTTCCTAATTCAATCCGTTCTTAAACGGTTCCCATGTACGGAACATAAAGCAAAAGGAACAACGGTATTCAGGTCGGAACCATTGTTCCTTTTGATTCGCCGTTCCTTTTGAAAACAGGAACAGCAAGCACACTTTACATACGTTCCTGTTAAGGGTTTTTAACATATGCAAAATGTTAAACATGCTGTATGTATTTTGCATACTTTTACCGCTTGAAATACCACCTTCACATTATCGTACCATTATCGTTGGGTAGAAACCCGATTCCATTGTTCCTGCTGAAACCGGCCAATCATGCGGAAATACTTGCTATAGTGATATACAATAGAGAACAAATTTTACGGATACGCTAGATGACCACATCCATCGTATACATTATCATTACCGCCACCATACACTGTCATCACCATGATTACATTAACCAGCATTACCAGATCGTAATCATTGCCACCTTAGCCATCATCATCATCATAACCACCCACCATCATCACAGTACACTTGACTTTCATATAACAACTTTACAACACAAACCAAATTATAGATATACCAAGTTCTACAAATACCGTTTCTCTCCTCATTGTAGATCTTTCTCAGATGTCCAGGTGATATGATACCACATTTCTTCTTTTACTACGCCAAATGTAATATCGTTGCTGTAATACCCATGAATCACAGTCTAATAGTAATAGATGCAATGTCAATCAAAACTCAAAGTAACACGCATAAAAGGACATAAAATGATTATTAACTTCTTTTTGGTTTGAATAGAAAATGATGTAATTGGTTGCAACACGGAGGAGAATCGGATCGTGTAAACAGGTCTTATATTTCCTCGCTCCTTTAAGTGTCAACACAGTTGAAGCTACCATGTAAAACGTTTACTGAAACCCACCGGTACTCGTCTCCCCGATTGATCGTTGATAACAATGCCCAAGTGCAAACCATGGTTGCCTGATGTTGAGCCATGACCCAATACCCTGACAAATTTCTCGCCAATATCTCTATATTTTAGTAAAGCCATGACTGGCCAGTTTTTTAAAAGTGTTTTCCGCGCGTAATACAAAAATATAGAAAATTTACCAACTTTTCCACATTTTACGACATTTCGCAACCAAACCTTGCAATTTTGCTAAACTTAGGATGCTCTTTCCAGCTGTACTGATACAATTCCCTAGTTCAAAAGTTAGTCTAATAGGGGAATGGTCCATTGAAACAAACAATATTTCATCCCACTTTTAGGAAGATTTGTTTGCAAAACGAGTGGCATACTCACTGTATAGACTCATTTCTTATACGATATATCACAGGTATATCATCCTTATTCCCTTTCACTTCAGGAATTCCCTGCGTTCCATTAGCACCCTTTTCTCCAACTGTTCCATTTAGTCCTGGCAATCCTATGGATCCACTGGGTCCAGGTGAAGGTCTTTACGCCGAGGTTGCCCACTGGTCCAGGATCACCACTGTCCCCTTTCTGACCAGTCCATTAGCACCCTTTTCTCCAACTGTTCCATTTAGTCCTGGCAATCCTGCAGTACCATTACTTCCAGAAGGACTCCGTTCTCCCCTCTCCCCTTTCTAAAGACAAAAATATATTTGTGTGTAGTAACGACGTAATCTCTTTGTGTGTAGTACCGACGTCATTCAACGTCGTCACCTAAATTTTCCCACAACAATGATTGATGAACGAACAGATAATCACATCATGGCTGGGTGTACCTTAACCTTGTCTTGTAAGCGAAAAGCAAGTACTTTTTTCAATATTTGCATACGTATTTTTCAAATGCATTTTTATGAACTACAAAGTGGTACGAACACGTTTGCATTTGCAGTTTCATTTTAATAGAACGAAATGTGGTTAAATTTATGGTCCAATTGTTCTATTGCTTGTTTGCAGAATCAAGGCAAATACACATCGGACTGTTTAAGGCTAGTTCATTAAATTGGAGATTCCACCCAAAACATTTTAATAGGATGGCTACAAAATTTCAAATTCATTATATCGTCACCGTATCAATGTTTGGTGACTGTTGATTACATCGACAGAAGTCTGACTCGCCGACTGAACCGACGCTTGCCTCGACTTTCCCTTTCAATAAGTCGTTTGCAACCAATACCAAAGAAATTTTCGCCATTTGGATGAAATCTGAAATGGACCTTATGCATAATGACGTTCTCTTGTGGTGCGTAACTACCACTACCAGAATGCTTTGCTATATTTACTATCTTCTTCTGTTGAGATATTGCGCAAAGCATTCTGGGAGTAGTAGTGACGAACCGCCAGGAAAGGTCATTATACTTCGTCAAGTTCATCAAATACGTCGGCGGTGACGTCACGTGAAAAAAACAAAACAAAATTCCAAACTTTGCGCATCTCGCTTGACAGAACTGAACGTTGAAGGTTTTTTGTAGAAATTTCAAGCGAAAATTCTGGACATATCTAGGCGAGATCGAGCACATTTGAGTACGGTTTCGAATGCATCCAGTCCTGTTTGAACGTATATAAATTATAGCATAAAACATTTAATTCGTCAAATACGTATTCATCATAGAGTATAAAATAGGGTTTTCAGAGAATACGATCGCACACATGAAAGTAGGCATTCGCACTATAATAGTTTTTTATTCTTGAAAGACAAAGAATTACAATCAGAAGATAAACTAATATATATTATTTATAATTATATATTATACATAATGTACAAAATGTGGAAAAGCCATGCGGAATAGCATAGCTAAACTTGAAAATTATGAACTGTCCGTTTACGGTCTGCTCATCTAGGCGAGCATCTAGGAAGCTTACTTCACATATTACATTAATTAATAACTAATCGCATTTACAACTACAACCACTGATCTCAAAGTTAGAACTGGATTGTGCATCTGCTATGCACACCACAAGGCTCTAGGTGGGTAAGCTTTAATGTCAATCTATTTGAGGACGAAATCCTACGAGTACCACGCAGTCGTGCACAATTAAGGTATAACCGTTACGATTAGTACCCTTTACCTCCAAATATAAGCCTCCAGTATATCACTCATGAAACAGTTCACGTTGGATGATCCAACATATGTTGTATTTCTATTGTATTTCTAATATGTTGTATTTCTATGTCATATTTCGTTTACTTCTCTAAATTTTTGAACTGAAAAGTATTCAACATGTTGGACTAACTGTGGTTCTGAATGTCGATTATAGGCGTCAAATAAACAAATGAATGATTATTAGTCAATTTCAAATAATAAGGTAGAGCTTGCCCAAAGCAAAATGGCATTTTATTGCCATGCAATAGCCTTCATAAAAGATAACAAACTAATTAATACTAAAAACACAGAGAATGAAATTACCACATAACAGTCACATTAGCTTCAACTTCAGTGTAACCTTCAGCCGATGCCAAATTTTGTGCAGCACCATAATAGTCACAACCTTCCAAATTGAAACAGTGAACCAGTCCTTGGTCGTTTAAAGCCAATTCCTCCGCATATTCTTGAGCTTGTTGAGTCAAGCTGTTACATGTAATGTCTAATGATAGAGGAGAATATTTATAAGTCAGGCTCCTATATTAGTGCTGCTTTAACACCAGACAAACAATGCTGGCATTGTTTAATCAAACGGACAATTCCATTGCAGTGAAGTAACCAACTTCAGCATGTCTGTGTGCGTTTGATATTGTGTTTTCGGTATTATTTTTTACACAGCAATAACAATCAGGCTTTTGTATTATTATTATGTGTCGGTCGAAATTGCATTTTTCAATCGTTGATCGTTGGGAATTGGGTGCAAAACTATTGAAAACAAATCCCATTTGGATCTCAAATTCATGCATGAATTATAATTTAAATAGGCATAACCATATGGAATCAAATTAAATGATTGTTCATATAACTGTTTTAAGCTTATTGTTTAACAAGACACATAATTTATTAATTGTTTTTTTCTTTTGTTATGTACTGCTTATTAATTATGCACAGAATGTATTTACAGTGCATATTTAACCCTGTACATAGTGTATCATAAAAGTATAGAAACTGAAATTACAACAATAGAATACAAATAGATTATTTGAAAAAAAAAATATGAAGTGCAATTTCAAAAAAAAATTTTGTATTAAATTTCATTACAAAAGTTCTTTTTTTTGATACCCCTATGAAGACAATTAATTAGCACTATGTGCAAACCGTTTGTATATGAAACGATTAGCATCTTATTGGATAAAGTATTAATACTATATTTTCAGCAAAACAACGGAAACCTTTCTAATATTTAAATCAACCCTTTGTATCCCGTAAGTTTTAACTTACGGATTTTCCGCCTAACTCCGATTTCAAAAGAAACAGTTGAGAGCATTTCCGAGTTTCGATTTGGAGTGGTCAGGTACGTCGAAAGCAAGTTTACTTTCGCCCGAGATTTAATTAAAAGACTGTCGTTACTGTTTTAAATCAGAAAATACATAAAGTTTATAGTAATATTTCTTAATAAGTATCAAGTGCCCGGATATGTTTATCAGTTATATATGGCAGTACTGCATGGCTGTTAAAGTTTGAACGTATTGCAAAAGCGCAAAGCTACAAATGAAATTTTCCCTCAGCTTCTGGCTTCCTTCAATATAATCCAACACAGGTCCAGAAATGTTTTGATGCATTTTCCCAAAATTGACATAAAATGTACATGCTTTTTCACTTGCGGCGTTTTTTTGATTGGTTCAATTTAATTAAGGTGTAAGTCAGTCAAAGGTCAAGGGGCGGAAAGTCATTTAAAGTATAATCGAGCATTTCTCCCCAACAACCCTTCTCTCACAACATTGTGTGTACTTTATTGTCTCTGAATTGTTTTAAATATTAACTAAACGAATTGGAGCATTAAAGCAAGTTTATACATGCCCATAGGCATTATAAAATTAAGTTAATGAAACAAGCGTTCGGATAAAAAGTAAAGTTGTGCAAAGTCTGGCTATCTTCAATTGCATCAGGTCAGGTACAAAGGTCAGCCTTTGAAATGCATGATCAGACACGCGTAAAGGGCCAGGCAAGTAAAAATGAACCATTGTCAAACACTTCCTCTCTTGTGCGTATGGAAAATAGACCAATCAGGTCTCACCGTTTTGTCGGTATATGCTTCCTGCTTGGGTCACAAGACTCATTGTGTCACTTGCAAACCAAAGCGAAGGACCTTTTGTGGCGAAAAAGTTTGATTTAAATTCCACCCATCCCACCCTTCAATGATTTTGCACCACTTTATCATAGTTTATATATATAAAAAATAAAAATCTGTATATATCGTTTCGCTATACTGTATGATGGGCCATTATCAAGAATCTCATGGACTGCAATGGGTGCAGTATTAACTGAATTATGGAGAGTTCCTAGTTAATTATGTTACTTATGTCCATGTTCTGTAATGCATACTATAAAGACTTTGCAAGTCTGTTTTGTAAAAATAAAAACCCTCAACCCCATAGATTCACAAATCGATGCACTACACAGTTAAAATATTAGATTAAGGTAGATCATTTCCAACATGGGGACCAATACCCCCTGAGGACATTAACTGCACCAGAGTCCAACATGGGGACCACTACCCCCTGAGGACATTAATTGCACCAGAGTCCAACACGGGGACCAATACCCCCTGAGGACATTAATTGCACCAGAGTCCAACATGGGGACCAATACCCCCTGAGGACATCAATTGCACTACAGTCGAACATGGGGACCAATACCCCCTGAGGACATCAATTGCACTACAGTCCAACATGGGGACCAATACCTCCTGAGGACATCAATTGCACTAGAGTCCAACATGGGGACCAATACCTCCTGAGGACATCAATTACACTGGAGTCCAACATGGGGACCAATACCCCCTGAGGACATTAATTAGTTTAAACAATGAGTCTGTGGGGTGACACTTTGGCCTCAGTTTAAAGTATAATCAGAGCATTTCTCCCCAACAACCCTTCTCCCACAACATTGTGTGTACTTTATTGTCTCTGAATTGTTTTAAATATTAACTAACCGAATTGGAGCATTAATACACAATTTGGTTGTAAAATGCTTGGTTGACGTTAACAAGTGACGTTTATCCAACCTTGATAAGATTCAAAACATTTGGGTTAAACTTCGGCTTCATTTGAGCACTTGTTTTTTCTCCGCCATTTTGGTGGACCAAATTGAGTTGAATTACTCCACCAACATGGCGGCCAAAAATTAAATGCTAATATAAGGGCCAGAATCCTTAGATTCTTTTTAAGTTGGAATTAGGCATCGCCTATTAACCTTAACCAAGTATTTTAAAACCAAATTGTGTGAATAGCATAGTTGTAACCAAGAGGAACATAGATAAAATCGAAATGATCGAAACGTCGAGCTGCTAGATTCGTTTTTAATGACTATTCTAGAATTAGCCACGTTACTCCTTTGATCGACCATCTGGGTTGGGATTCCCTCGAACAGCGCAGATTACTGCATCAAGCCACCATGTTCTTCAAGATCCATCAAGGCCTTGTTGGAATTAATCTTCCTGACGAAGTGTCTCCTTTAAATAGAGCATCAAGGCTTCCTAATACCTCTCCATTCCGCCAAATCCAAAGCAGTACCAACGTGTACAAAAATTCTTTTTATCCAAGAACGGTCATCATATGGAATCATATCCAATATAATCCCTCCTTTAAATCAAGTATCCCAAGTTTCAAGACTATCGCTATGTCTTCAATCAAGTCTTTCACAGTTTAACTTACTAATGTTTTGTGTTTATATTTTGTTATTCTTACTGTTGTTGTTGTCATATTGTTGTTGTTGTTGTTGTTTTGTTTTGTGTTTTTTCTGGGTTTTTTGTTTTTTTTTGTTTTTTTGGGTTTTTTTTCTTTCTTTGTTCAATTAGAAAGTTATTTTTATATAGCAGTAAATATATTCTACATTTTAATATATACATAATTATATATGTTAATTAGTTAAATCCTCCTAGTATAGTTTAATACTGTTTTAGGAGTAATTCATTAAAGCATTAAAGTAACAGCCTTTGAAAATAATGCTGACATCAGCAATAATATTTCAAACCTGTAACTCAGGGAGAAATCATTGTATCGAACCAAAATTTTGGTGAACACTCTTAGTAACGATATACGGAACATAGAAAAGAGCCAGCTTTGTAGCTTTTATTTTCGAATTTTGTGACGTCATGTGAGAACACACTATTAAGCAGGCCCGTAGCTGGCCCTCTTTTTTTGGGGGGGCACGTTTCGATGTCTGTCCGCGTTCGTCAAAATATTTTACCTTTTCCGACAGATATATATAACAAATTCACTTTTTCAAATGAAATATATAACAAATTTACTTTTCAAAATGAAAATTTACGTTACTGTTATTTGTGCTCGGGAGGGCACAGGGGGGGCACAATTTTCCGCTAGGGGGGCCTTGCCCCCCCTGGGGAACCCCCAGCTACGGGCCTGCTATTAAGTTGCCCAGACTACCGAATCAAATTAAATTAAGTAACAAAATGTTAATATGAATTAAAAAAAGTATATTAATAGTTTAAGTTCAGTATTTCACTACATCAGAACGAGCTACTAATTATGACATATTTTACTGCTTAAAGCCCCGTATAGACGAGAACGTTTTCCTTGAAAAGTTCCTTGACGAGTTTATTTGTTCGCGTGTGTACGGCAAACAAGTATCAATTTCTCATTGTCTGATATGACTAGCTTTTAATTTTGATGTCCCGTATGTATTAACGAATTATTCACGAGGTCATAGAGTAAGGAATATGACGAGGTTGTGAGGATTCGTTTGATATATAGATGATGAAGGATAAGAATTAAGAAACTGATTTTTTTTGCCGAAAGTACAGATGACAGAGGTGAAGCAGATGAGATAATAATGATACTTTTGACTTTGATAACATTCACGGGGTTTATGCATGTAGTTTAATTTAATTTAATTTAAAAAGTATTTATATTGCGCTAAAACTATAAATATTCTAAAGCGCAGGATCGATATTGATGTTGATAGACCTTCTAATCGGGCTGAATCGAATCCAGCACCATGCTTTAGGCAGTATATCATACAAAACCATGATGCTTAATCAGTGACTATGTTTGATGTATTTCAAACATTTATTGTACTGTTTTACCCAAATACTACACACTAAATTAGGAATACATTTCTTCCTTTACGAGAACAAATGCATGATATATCGCCACGTATCAGGGGAATATTGTAAGAAATATTGTTAGTTACATAGGCATGTTATATACAAGGCCGCACAGAGATATTTAGGGGCCCGGGGCAAAAAATAACTTTGGGGCCCTAGGTATTTTCCATTCTCAAAGATCTTTCTCAAAGATCATATTCTCGTCTAGAAAAACAATTTCTATAGCCTTGAACCTCTGGATTACGTCCTGTAGTCTTTAACGTTTCAAATAACATTCTCAATCTGCATTCAGTACTAAGACACGTTAGGGGGGTCCAGGGGCATTCTCCTCCGGAATCTAGGGTCTCGTGGAGGAGGGCAAATTCCTGCATTCTGAGAGACTATTTACAGTAATATATATATGCATATTTCACCTCATTTCAATTCCCCCCTTTGTCACCCCCCCCTCTGCAGGGCGGCCCTGGTTATATAGTTTTAGAGACATAAATAAATGTTCTATAATATGGTGATATATACAAAAACTTTGAACTACTTTTAGTTTTAGCCCTAGACATTTGTAAACATGTGTTCGAAAGATCCGATTGTGATAATATACAATAATTTTTATAATAGATGACCTGACATATTAATGCATATCTTAGCATAGTTGTATTCAATGAGCTTTCATTTGATAGGTGCAATTAGAACTTATGAATCTGCATGACTTCGGTTTTTGTCAAATTTGCTAAAAATTAACTTGTCCCTTAAAGGGTTAATCAAGGCTCCTTGTCAAGGAAAACTTGTCAATTTTTTGTCATACACACGAGCAAATAAAAGTTGTCAAGGAAAACTTGCTCGTTAAAAAACCTTGGGCATTAATTGGTTTTAACCATGCAGGCAAACATTAAACAGACACCTCTCTAATACAGACACCTATACAATACGAACACCTCTCTAATGCAGATACTTCTCTAATACGGAGATCTCTCCAATACTTACACCTCTCTAATACAGACACCTCTCCAATACGGACATCTCTCCAATACAAGCACCTCTCCAATACGAACACTTTCCTAATACGGACACGTCTCTAATACGAACATATCTCCGATATGACCACCTCTCTAATATAGACACCTCGCTAATACGAATATCTGTCTGATATGACACTTTTCTAATACGGACAAGTCTCTAATACGAACATATCTCCGATATGAACACCTCTTTTATACGAAAAGCTGTCTGATATGAACACCTCTTTAATACGGACACCTTTCTAATACTGACACCTCTCTAATACGGACACCTCTCCAGTACGGACTCCTCTCTAATACAGACACCTCTCCAATACTGACATCTCTCTAATACAAACGCCTCTCCAATACGGACACTTTTCTAATACGGACACGTCCCTAATACGAACATATCTCCGATATGAACACCTCTCTATTACAGACACCTCTTTAATACAATACCTGTATGACATGAACACCTCTTTAATACGCACACCTTTCTAATACTGACACCTCTCTAATACGGACACCTCTCTAATACAGACACCTATACAATACGGACACCTCTCTAATACAGATACTTCTCTAATACGGAGATCTCTCCAATACGTACACCTCTCTAATACAGACACCTCTCCAATACGGACATCTCTCTAATACAAACACCTCTCCAATACGGACACTTTTCTAATACGGACACGTCTCTAATACGAACATATCTCCGATATGAACACCTCTCTAATACAGACACCTCTTTAATACGAATATCTGTCTGATATGAACACCTCTTTAATACGGACACTTTTCTAATACGCACACCTCACTAATATGAACACCTCTTTAAACCATTAACACCTAACTGATCTACTGGTGTGTTAATAAGGCACGTACATTAATTGTGCCAGCTCAATGCACTTTACTTAAATATTTTACTCTGTCTTAAGTTATGCTAGGCAGATTTATTGTGGAGCAAACAGTCCTCCGTCACTCCCTATCGTACCTGCAAATGCGTCTGCTAACTTCGTACATCACACCATCTCGAGGCCTCATAGTCACCATGGCCAACATTTTGTCAGTTTGATTCGGCAGAGCTTCAACTGAAATTTTGAAAGCGCTTTGCGAGGACAACTTTGGACTCAAACTTGCCAAACGTTTGCCCAATGCAGTTACGAGGACCAACAGAAAATGGAAAATGCACCATGCTTAGGTTTGGAATGTTTGCGGCATCAGCAAATCTTTCTGGGTCAAAAATTCCTGGGTCTTTCCAGGTTTCTGGGTTCATGGCAAACAACAGGGGATTGCTCGCGACCCAGTCTCCTTTTGCTTTTCGATATCCTCCAACTTTTCCCAAAACTCTTGCAGGCGCATGCGTAATGGGGTGTTTTCGTAGACTTTCCTCCAGTACCTGGCCAATGTACTTAAGTTTTGCTAAATCATCAAATTCAACTTCTTCACGCTCACCGAGCACTTCATTGATTTCGTTCAAAAGCTTCGATTCAACATGGGGTTTGCTAAGGATTTCATACAATGTAAATGCAATTGTTTCTTGGCCAGCAATAAAGATTGTTATGAATTCATCAATGATCTCATCCTTCGTTAAACTGCCATCGTTAATTAAAAGACTTAGCAAGTCGTTAGGTACATCCTTGTTTTCAGCGATGTCCTTCATTCGAGTGGAAATGCAATCCGATGCAAATTTTCGGAGAAATCTTGCCGCATTTATTTGAATTCTTTGGGAAGCTTTCTGGAATAATTTAAACTGAAAAATCCCCAAAAATACGGCGCTTATGGGAATGTCAAAGTTTGCTTGTACCCCTTTGAGGTAGTTGCGAATTGCGGAGGGAAATGGGGATTCGGGGTTTCTCGATCGTGTTGATATTAATATGAAACGACACTGACTTATAGCTTCGAGGGTGACTTTTGCAAATTCTTCGACCATACTTACAGGTTTGTTGCCATCCGCTACCTTGCGCATGCGAATAAAAAATCTATTGGACACATTGTTAAAATTTGTCAGGTAATCTTTTAAGTATTTCCGGTGAAAAGCAGGGTTCACAATGTGCCGTCTTTTATGCCACGATAACTCGTCGGTATTTGTAGTTGTGCCATACCCGGTACCCCTTTCGCCAAATATAAACCCAATTTTATTGTACATAAACGAAGGCTTACATAGATATCTATGGTTATTCACGCATACATCTCTATTCTCTAATATAACTTGCGTAGCCAAGGTATACTACAGCTCTGTGGAAGAGTCATCAAAAAGATTGGTCCATATTCGGGTCGTTTTCCATCACAAATTCGGCCATTGTTTTTCTTGTCGCTTTCTTGTATTTCCAGTAGTCAGGAAGATTACCAAATATGAAGCTTGAACGCGGTGGGCCAGGAAAATGAGCGTTGCGTTTGTGTACACAATGCAAATATAGCACAAGATGGTGGTTTAAACAAATAGAACCAACTAAAATCGGGGCAATAAGCATAATTTAAGACGCATAATTGAACAGACGTTGACGAATTGAATAACTCAGGAAAATATATCTATACATATAACCGTATTATACAGTAAAGCCCCGCATAAAAGAACCAGTGGGTTAAGAACCACCAGCCTGAAATTTGGGCAATTACGCACCCAAAATACAAGAACCACTTCAGGCTGACAAATGAAACTGGTTCTTAAAAAACCTTATTAAACTTTTAGCTGAATTAGTAAGCAGATACTAGGAAGAAAACAATATATAAAATAAATATTTTATCAAAACAGCAATCCATTCACAACATAATTCAACTTGCATAACTATATTAAAAAAACTTACATCATTATGGCCCTTTATTCACAATACGAAGTTTAAAACTCTAAACCAGGAACAATTGTTTTCGACTGGAAATAAGCACCAGTTAAGAATCACTTCAGCCTGATTTCTTTCTAAGTACCCGTTATATAAGAACCACTTCAGCCTGAAGTCAAAATTCACCGGTTCTTTTATGCGGGGCTTTACTGTATAGGGAATATATTTCCAACTTAATCGATATTTAGGGGGGCTTAGCCTCCATGTGCAAAACGTTACCGGAGCTCAAGCCCCCTCCCCCGTGGATCCTACGGCAGTGCATGTACAACTACAAATTCAACCACAAAACAGTCAAATTTAAACTTTAGATCTTTAGCAAACGATTTCTAATATAAAGTTTATATATTTGGCATTTTAGCACTGTGAAGGAATGCAGTGCACTGGTAGATCTTCAATCACGACAACCTTGAACGAATCATTCTGTCATTTCTGTGCCGGTGTCACAGCATATAGCGTCCCCCCCGCAGATAGTGTCCCCCCCGGACAGTATCCGCTAGCGGATATAGTGTCCCCTTTAATTAGATTCCCGCGGATAGTGTCCCCCACGTTTATTTCGATCAAAGAACGCAATAACTAAAACCTTTCTCAGTATTTCGTTGGGGGAACAGAATCCGCGAGGGGAGACACTATCCGCGTCGTGTATAGTGTCCGGGGAGACAAATATTTATAATGAAAAATCATGTTTATTAATTTTTAAAACATTTGGCTCTCCAGAATTTTTTTAAACTTGTTCAGATAATCTATTGTACTAGACGAAAATGTTATATGAAATAAAAAATGGGGGTAACCAGCCGTTTTTTCGAGTAAAGTGCGTTAAAAACTAAAATGTCGGCCATATTGAAACGTCATTGTTACCATAGCAACGGTAATGACATCTCTTAGTATGCTGCTAAATATATGTGGTACAATTTTTGCTTTCTAGTAAGTAACAATTCTTCGAGAAAATTCAATTTAAATCATATAGGGAGCCACCTTAAAAACTAAACATTATCCAAGTACGATTTATTTTAATCTCGTTACCCTGTCTAGGTTGAATTTGAAATCGCCTCAATATGTTGTAACAAATCTGTTGGACTGTATTCTTGTCCAACACGTATGCTGAAATGTATAAAGCAACAAATATCTTAGCAGAAATCATGAATCTTTCAATTCTAAACGGAAAGTTTCCGAGTAAAAATTAAAGCATGCCAAAGTAGTTCCAATCTACAAAACTAATGATGAAACCGATCCAGGAAACTACCGACCAATTTCATCACATTCTAATTTCAATCGAATCTTTGAAAAATTAATGTACAAAAGCGATGGACAGAGTTGATCATTCCATAATTCTACATAAATTAGAACATGGTATTCGAGGTATTATAAATAACTGGTTCCAGTCTTATTTAACTGATCGAATACAGATAGTTCAAATTGGAGAAAATGTATCATCAAAAGAAACAATCTTAGGACCTTTAGTCTTCCTGATTCATATAAATGATATTCACACATCATCGAATGTATTAAAATTTTATCTGTTTGCTGATGACACAAATTTATTACACGCAGATAAAAAATTAAAAACTCTTGAAGCAGTGATTAATCAAGAATTGGTGGGAGTTAGCTAGCGAGGGGCTAAATGCAAATAAATTAACTATTCATTAAAGCGTTAGCTATCAAGTTAGTATAAAATTGTTTGATTATAGTGCAAATAAATTGACTGAAATTGAGGGTAAAGAATTCGTAAAATATTTAGGAGTTATTATTGACAATAACTTCTCGTGGAAATACCACATAGACTAGAAATACATGCATGCAGAATCCCCTCGCCCATTCGAATCACACAATTTACTCCCCCAAAAGTTATTGTAACATGAAGTACTGAGTCGATCAATGTAACCATGGTAACACGCAACACTGTATATTTCTATTATTTTGTGCAAATACTAAAATACCTTTTAACATTAATCAAAGTTGTATTGACCACACAGGATGATCTACGCATTTCAAATCCACAAAACTATAACATACTGCATGCCAGTGTTGCCAGATGAAATCTCAAAATATTCATGTACGCTTACGTCAAAAGTTCACAAAAAGTTCAAAAAGTTCATGAATCTAAATTTTACGATCGGAAAGTGTCGGAAATCGTCGGGATTTGTCGGGAAGTATCGAGATATGTCCGGAAATCCATAATTCTTTTCGAAAAAACAGTACCGATGACAATCACAATAAAGGCGGGAAATCTACTGCATATTAATTTAACATAAATTATGCAAATTGTGTCCTACTGTATCACCTGCGACCACTGTTGAACATGAATATTTAAATAATTTAATACATGAGTCATGAATATATGAAATCATGAACATTACTATTGCAAAAATCACTAAACTTAACATTTTCTATCTTGAAAAAATGAAAAAATCAATGTTCATGGAATTGTTCATGGAAATTTAAAAAGTTCATGAAAAGTTCACAAATCTTTGATGTTCATAAAAAGTTCATAAAGAGAGCAAAAAGTTCACAAATCTGTGAACTTTGTTCACGATCTGGCAACACTGCTGCATGCCAATACGGCAAAAGCAAGTATACAAAATAGACACTTACGCGTTTAAAACTCTTTAAAACTCGAAAATCTTGTCTTTCTTCGGTCTTTTGACTGTTTTTTCTCCTGTTCCTCTAAATAATTTTTATCCCCGAGCCGGCGCGAAGCGCCGTGCGAGGGTACTAATTCCGCTCTGATATTTACACCCGGGTATGTGACAACATAGCGGAATGCAAAGTTGTCCGCCATTATGCAATGGACGGTTTTCTACGTTATGCGCATGCGTGAGTTCAGGCCGAGAGAAAACTGTTTTGTACTCCGGAGTCCGGAGTCGGGACATAAACAGACAAACAAAGTCTCTAAAACGAGATAAATGAAAATTATTTAGAGGAACAGAGGGAAAAAACAGTCAAAAGACCGAAGAAAGACAAGATTTTCGAGTTTTAAAGCGTTTTAAACGCGTAAGTGTCTATTTTGTATACTTTTTTTTTGCCGTATTGGCATCCAGTATATTATAGTTTGTGGATTTGAAAATGCGTAGGTCATCTTGTGTGATCAATACAACGTTGATTAATCTTAAGGTGTTTTAGTATTAATTCAAATACGTCATAGAATAAGAAATAACATATTAAATCTCAAAAACAAGTGCGAGAAGAAGTATAAAAATACTGTTAAAAAACAGTTGAAGTTTTATGAAAATTTCGAAATGATTTGAGAGACTTCTAAGGTTGAGTTTTACAGTAAATCAAAGCTAAAAGAGTACGTAATAACATACCTACTTTACATAGTTGGGCATATGATAATTTTATAGTTAAAATAACAAATCTTATCAATATTTTAACATTTTGTACAAAATAAAATAAATATACAGTGTTGCGTGTTACCATGGTTACAGTCACACAATATAGAGATACAGTGATCGACTCAGTACTTCATGTTACAATAACGTTTGGGGGAGTAAATTGTGTGGTTCGAATGGGCGAGGGGATTCTGCATGCATGTATTTCTAGTTTATCGATGCTTAATCCAGCCATATTTAACGTATCTTATTATTAGCATGACAAAATTACTGGATGCTGATTGGTTGAGAGGAGTACAATTATTTCATTAATTGTACTGCAGTACAATTAATGATTTTCCCAAAAGAAACAAAATGGCGGAAATTTTGTCATGCTAACAATAAACAAGTAATCATGCGATGTTGCTCGTACAATTAGGGCGTCAAAAGTGTATTTAAATAAATTAGTTGTTCTTCAGAAACGGGCTTTGCGGCTAATGAACTTTAAAAGTAATAAAGAACATGCCATCACTCCTTTCACTAATTTAAACGTTTTACCTTGAATATGATTTATTATAAATCGGTTTGTAATTTAGTGTATGACGTTTCTAACAGCTCTTGTCCATCAAATATTTCTGATTATTTCAATCGGTCCAGAAATATTCATACCCATAAGACTAGGCATAGTGCATCTAATAACTTTTACATTGAATATTCAAGACTGAATAAATTAACTGCTTCTTTTGTAAGATCTGGAGTAAAAATATCAAATATGGCCTGGCAACTGTGATAAACATGTCGGTCTTGAATGGAACGTATCCATCAAAGTTAAAAATTGCAAAAATTGTTCCTGTATTTAAATCTGGTGACGAAACCGATCCAGATAATTACAGACAGGGCATATTTTAAGGATTTCTAAGTGGGGGGCCATTTGTGAAAAAGGGCCCTTAAGCTGATTACCCATATTTAAGCGAATTTTCGAGAAAGTTATGTACAATAGATTAATATCGTCTATTGATAAACGTAACAATATTAAAGCGAATTTTCGAGAAAGTTATGTACAATAGATTAATATCATATATTGATATACGTAACATATTGTCTTCATTACATGCATGCAGTATGTATGGTTTTAGAAAGGAACATTCAACACAGCATACTATACATGATATTGTCAATAAAATACACAACAATATGGACAACAAGGAGATAACGTGTGGAACTTTATTGATTTGAAGAAGGCATTTGATACAGTTGATCATAATATATTTTCGAGTAAACTGTATCGCCATCTTGAATTTGACTGGAGCCGCTTCGCGAGCGCAAACAAAAACCAGTAGGGAATTTTAAAGTCGCCGGCTCCAGTGCTCCAGCGACTAAAATCATGTCATATATTTTGCTTTTCTAAGTTTATCAATATAAATATTTTGTTGCAAAAGTTTGCACACGGATTATTTTTCGCTCGCGCTAATCAAGGTACGTTTACACGCTGCGCTTGGTCGGGCCGATTTTAGGTTTTGCTGAATGTTAATGACGAATGTTTTGAGTTGATGTCGTCATGATGACGTTTGCCACGTATTTTTCAAATATCATTAACGTGCATCTGAAATCGGCTCGACAAATCGCAGCGTGTAAACTAATCTTTACGACACCAAACTTTTTCGCGCGATTACCTTTCACTAAACCTTTTCATTTTAATGCAAGTAAGGCATTTAACTATACTCACATAAGTTCAATACATATTACATGTTCTATCTCTGCATTTATCCTATTTAATTTAGCAGCGAGTCATGGTAAAGCAATAGCCCAATTAACTTAAGATCTGCAATCAATTCTAAAGATTGCGCATGCGCACTTGCCACATCACAGCTGACTTTAATTAACTTCGTCACAAACAAAAATTATAAAAACATGGATTAGCAAACGCGAGCACAAAAAACTTTAATTCTTTTTCACTGTTCCGCGTTTTCCCTCCGCAGCAAAAGTGAGATTACACCCAAGAAATGCTATCGCAAATTCGTCAAATTTCCGATGGCAATTACAACACGGTGTTCGTAAAAAACAAAGAACAAAAGTTCAATTTGGACAAAGAGATACACGATTTGGAATGTTGGAAACAATCTCGGAATCATGTTTATAGAAAGGAAGAAAGAGAGTTACTGAGTCATCTAGATAAACTCAAGCAACAGCAAGAGTATCTACATCATTTGGATGAAGAACGAAGTGGTCATGTCAGGGGGAGTGAGTCCTCTTCACAAAGAAGGAATAGTATACAGGGTTCCATTCCATTAACTCAGAATGCTAGTGTACTTTCACCCCCCGCAAGAGACAGTATCCAAGGTTTAATTGAAATTATTTTATGTATTTTTAACATCAAATATGCCATTCAAATATACCGAGGCCGGTTGTATAAAAAATAGGTACGCAAAACGTACATGTATCTGCGCCAACTTACTGTAGCAGGTGTTTTAGTCGCTCTGTGAACCGAGAAAAATGCCGAAAATTTTCGATGTATTTACTTCTGAAACGTTTTCAGATGATATACTGCCTAGGGATCATAGATAACATAATTTGCGAGGATTTGACTATGTTTTCAAAAATATCATGCAGCCATATGAAATTTAACAACACCCAATAATTTTAATTGTATTTATGTTCATTACAATGAAATTTGACCACTGTGGAATACAAAATATTCGCTGCAGTAGCAAGACATGTTATATGCAGTCAGAATCTTTGGACGATAAAATAGCCATACGAATTGGAATGGTGTTACAAACACCATTTTTTCAAACTATATTTCACGCCACACACACGTGAAGTAATCATCGTGAAGTAAGAAAATTAATTACTAAATCCTTTGTAAGCTTTCAAATAATGTTCGCATTCGCTTCAATGAATATACCTTGACTCGTTGTTGTACGGACGATCTTAAGTTTATGATCTAAGATTGAGCTAGATTTGGGCAAGTTTTAAAAATTATATATCTAAATTTGTGATAACAATTTGCATGCACCAACCTGCGGTCGGAAGGCGACACGAAGTCAAATTTTACTTGTTAATTGAACATATTCGTTATACCAAGCCAAGTTACATTTTGTCAGAATCCTTAGACGATATTAAATAAAATTTGAATATTTTCGGTAGAACAAATATTTCAAATGTACAGGATTTATCCTGCTTGAAAACCGGAATATATTCTTTTATATTTCATGTATATTTCTTTGAAATTTGGCCAAATTTCATGAATGTTTTTGATATCGAACAACTGGCACTGATCGAAATATTTACTCTTCGAAAGACGCCATCTTGTTTTAAAGCTGTTTTAGCCTGCGAACAGGTCAAAACAAAGTAATTACGTAATTTCACAAGAAACTGTGGTTAACTTACAGACGCGATAGCAATATATCTGCGCTAGCGCAGATACAAAAAGTAGTTAAAGTGAAAGTTGACCATTATTTTGGACTTAACAACTGTTTATCTACAAAAGGGGTAGCTAAAATGTAACTAAGAGTTATATACAACCGTGGCTTCCTCTACTTTATTTATTTATTTATTGATCAATTTTGCCGTCTACAATAATTACATGAACAAAACGGCACAGGAACATCAACACAGCTTGGGCCAATTACGTTGATGACCTGGACTTACAAACACAATATGCACAATGCAGAACTTACATACACATACACGCATCCACTTAAGACATATACAACACAAACTAATATAATTCGAGTTCTAAAGTTCATATAAACAAGGGCGTAAAAGCAACAATTAGGCGGGTGGCAAATTCCAACTTTGAGTGGCAAGTGGTTCCATCGGGCAAGCTCAAACTAATTAAAATGAAATCCAACATAGGAACTTTACTTGATAGCTCGAGTTCTAGACATACTATTGAAAAGGGCACTTCAAATTCCTAAAGGGGAGCGAGATTATAGCGCGACGGATGTCCTGGGACACCGTTCCAAAAACGTGTACATGCCGTGTTAACGAGCCTTTAAGCCCGGTTTCAATTTGGTCGTAACTGCCGTGTCCAATTCGTGTTCAACGATGCGAAATAGCCTGGATCTTTCTTGTGTTTTGTGTGCTGTATGTAAACCAGTCTTTTCTGATGGCAGAAATATATCGGCACTCTATTGCCGAATCATGATAGTATCGCGACAGTTACGACAAATTGGAAACCAGGCCTTTAACTGAATCTGATTGTGAAGAAAGTTGCTTCTTGCAAGGGTTTAAAGTTCCAGTATGAATATTGTCTGTTTAGAAATGGAGCACCATACAACACCAGAACCTTCACAACACTCTAGAACATCTGTGCACACTCCAAGCGCAACACTCCCCCCGGTGAAATCTGGCACAGACAAAAGAGCCTTACATCGTGCTGAAGCTCATACAAATATATGCCTTATTTGTCAGCTGCCACGATGGTCCCATGGCCATCCCCCCGGCGAAGCAGTATGTTGTTGTGAAGATCAGGAGGGGGCGAAATCGTTGACGAGAAGGTTTACAACAACAGGACACGAGGAGCACAGCGCTGGACACTTCACGCCTCCGATACAAGTTGGTCAACGGCGTCATAGCCTGATGATGGCTCGCCTGAATGAAAGCCAACATGAACATAAACCTCATCCACCTGAACGCGGGCATACAGGTACTGAGGGGCTGTATATATAACTGTAGCATAATGTTTGACACAAAAGGTGAACCACAAATTAGTGGATATATTCTCATCATTTCTTATACTGTAGGAAAGAGCCAACAACATTCTGGTGATCATTTGAACAGCCACCAAGACCACGTGCATATTCATCGTCATGTGCACAATCATGATCATGTTCATATGCATCATGATCCTGGACACCACCACCATCATCATGGTCACCTGCACCACGGAGATCATGTGAACCACGGAGATCATGTGAACCACGGAGATCATGTGAACAACCACGTGAACAACCATACAATGAACATACACGGCGCGCATGATTCACACGCAGCAGACCATCATAGCCACTATTCGTCTCACTATGGACACGCCCATCACGGTGCACACGCACGTGGTCACATCAACAACGGACACAGAGGAAGTGCACATGTCAGTGACCACCACAGACATCATCACTATAGCAAGCATGACCCAAGTCACACACCTAGCAACTCCCCACGTAGATACTCCCGCCAATCCTTTAGTCACTATGATCCACATATATCCAACCACGAACCCATGTATCCACATCCTACTGGGCACCAGTATCACGGAAGACGCCACTCAACAGTGGGAAGCTTGGGACATAGTGACCAGGAATCTGACACACGGACGCGCGACCACGAGTTACACTGGGACCGACACCAAGTGTGCAAGCTAAAAGGAATGATAACAGATCCGCATTATAAGGAACAGTTGGAAGTTGAAAGTGGAAGAACATATCCCTGGTCAGGACTGTATCCTCCGAACAAAACCAGAGTTGAGGATATTGAAGATTTGAAAAACTGTCGGTATTTACGATTTTCCAAGTTGAATTTAATGAATATGAAGGAAAATCCCGAGGAAGAAGTGGAAGTGTTTGAAAAGGAGTCCAAAACCCACTGAATGATGAATCTGCTCGCTCCGAGGAATGTTAAGTATGGTGAATTTTGTATCCAATTTAGTTTTGATTGTATTTTATTAAAACGCATATCAACGTTACGAGTTTAATGTATCTATTTTTACAGTCTATATATCCTTAAAGCTGGTTTGCAATGTGAAAGTAGCGTCATCTCGCATGACTAAACATCAATGAAAACTTTTCAAGTAAGCTAGTTCTTTAAATCGTTTGTCTTGCCTGTTCTTTCCACCATTGTCCAACGTTGTTAACAAGTTGTCAGCAAGAAACTTGTAGCAAATTGACAATAACTGCATACTTATCGAGAACTTATCTTGTTGACAAGAGTATCACCACAAATGTCACATTAAACTCACCACCTGACTCCAAACTGAGCGTTTTTCATAAACCACTAATTTCCGCATTTCAAGTAAGCAATCTAGGAGGATAAATTATCCATTTATTTACCAACGCGCCGGGAGGGGGGTGGGTGCAATTTTCCCTTTCGTCAAAGGTCAGCTCATCCCACCTCTCAAGTGGGCTGGAGTCTATAATCCCTGGATGGAAATGCTGTATCAAGAACAATTTTTCAAAACAATTTTATTGTTAGGATACACATTTTGACTCTATATAAACTTAAATTTATGTCGTAATGCATTTATAGAACGCTTTGGTTATAGGTCCGACCCCGGACCTTTTAGTTTTACGGTTATAGATCCGATCACGGATCCGACATTTCACTGACCGCTTGCCTACTTTACTATCTGGTAGTGAAAATTGAAATTTAGGAATGCCTTCCCTACCACACGACTAAAACCTAATCACAAAACATCACTCCCTAATCACAGAGACATCGAAAAAAAACTTAGATCGCTGAAACATGAGACTATTGAATAGTGAAGAAAAGGTGCCCCAGCAGGGAATCGAACTCGGGTGTTTGTGTTGGCGTATCAATGCTTTACCACTAGACTACGAGCGATGAGTTGGAAACAAATCGCAAAAATGCCGCTTTATATTGCACACGGTAATATGGATGTGCTTCGATTCGAATAGCCCACTATATATTTGGGCATTGAACGGCCGGCATTGAACGTTTTCAACTTTTGGAGAACGATACAGTTATATGATTAGACATTTTCGCAAGAACATGGATACTCTACAATCTAGCCCACTGTGATAAGTAATGTCTGATCTATAACGGTAGCTTAAAAGGTCCTGTGTCGGGCCTATATAACTACGATGTTTATCGAATACCGATCACTGCAATCGCAAAACTTGAATGTATCATTCAGTTCCTAATGATTCAATAAAAAATAACGGTCGACAAATATCAAAACAGTCTTTATAATCTAGCCTTAGGATCAGTGAGCAAAAACGGGAGGAGCTGGCCGTTTACGAAAGGGAAAATTGCGGCTGCGAGATGTCAATATGCATGAAATGCAGGTGATAGACACAGTATCTAAACTTTATTTACAGTATACTGGACAGCTCTACCATTTCTAAACTGCTCTCCCTGCAGAGGTCTAGTAAGGTTTATTCCTTATTGATCTTGCAGTGCTATTATACATCAGAAAACCTTAAACCTTAACTTAAGCTAACTTAATCTATATTAGATCAATTTAGTCAATATACAGTAAGGACCATTGGTTCAGTGCTACTTTGGAAAGAAACCGAATTACCCGGGAAAAACCTGCGGTGTTTGGTAGTCAAACTGGAAACATTCACATACGACTGAAGTGAAATTATAGCTAGGCAACTGTATATTGCAGGAATCGAACCTCTCTCCCAGAAGCTCTTTGATGGCCATGTACGCCACCCCACCCCACCCCCTCCTCCATGTAATGGTAGTCCTAAACTTGGAACAAACATATAAATTTGGCCAAATAAAATCAAAGATCAAAATACCAAAAAATAGAGATATTCAACGATTATACCTAAAATAAGCCCGGATGCTTCAGAATTTCGAAAAGACTTGCATACAGCCAGTAGTTTGTCGATAGTCTAAAAACAAACAAAGAAAAACAAAATTTAAAGTAAACATTTCCTGAATAAATGTACCTGGTGTTAAAACAAAAAATTATATTTATTGTTATGAAAAAATTGGCAATATTTTATAATGATTTAAAATATTTTTTAAAAAATATTTAAATATATTAAGTCAAGAAAGATTGAGAAAATAGTTTATAAAAATACGGCGGATGAATGACTGATCTTACTGCATAACTTGCGGAGTTATATACAAATTAATACGTTTACGAAATATGTTACGAATACGAAATACATAATATGCAGATTATAAGTAACTGCAGTCTCCGATTTAATAATGCTAATTTGTTTTAATTCGGTTTGACGTTGGCGCCATATTACGTTTGGCGCCATATTACGTTTGGCATGTTATTTCATTCGACATATACAAAATTCGAAGGTTTGAAACGGACGTCGAACCTAATGTAATTCGCTCGAATCTAATGCGAATTGTATTCGCCACATGCAAAATGCGACGTTTGAACAGGCCTTACTCCTTCAAATTTACAGTGTAATTTAATAGTTCAGACATGCATCTGAATCAGAAAAACTTATTCATATTTTGTTAAACTACAAGATGTTTTCTTTCTAAGGTACAAGGTTTAGGTGGATGGATATTTCGATATATATACATGAAGTTGCGGTTAACGCTTGGCAACTGGACTATGTAGCTTAGTGGTCAGAGCGCTGCACCGGAATCGATTCCTGTCGGAGGACTTAGAGTTGCATTTTTCGCAGCCGTCCCCGTTCAGGTCTAAAATGCCAGGGGGCCTAAGTTGCATTGTAGGCAACTGCTCCTGGCTAGGTCTAAAAAATGTATATAAATTTCCGTTCGAGTAGTCCATCTACCAACACCTACTTAATCCCATCGCACGGCATGCCGAGAAAAATCTTCATACTTACCCATACACCATATACTGGCATCACTCTATCATATATATCGAACTTGCAGTTAATGCTCAGCAACTGGACTCTGTAGCTCAGTTGGTTAGAGCGCTGCACCGGAATCGCCTAAGTAGCATTTTTCGCAGCCGTTCCCATTCAGGTCTAAAATATTGTATATATTATTTCACTCGAAATATCCATCCACCTAAACCCTCATATTTTGTTGTTTGCAGCATGATAGAAACATGAGAAGACTATTTGTGAGCTTTACATAATCAGTATACTAACCATACCTTCTCAAGTCGTACTTTCCATTGTGGATGTGCTAGTAGGGAGGCGAAACTGGCCGGGAAAATATTTCTTATTGAAGAAAACCACGCGTGGTGATTCTGGAACACGCCGTCGTCTTGTAGTGACAGAACTGTCTTTAAAATGTCATTCTCGTTTCCAGATATCGCCAGGGTAAAAACAGTTAGGAAGAGTAAAACAGTCTGTAAAATATCAATGTTATACACTTTGCTTTTAAACCGAACAATATATATAACCTTATACATGATAATTCTATCTGTTCTAAACTGTTCCCTGTAGTCCTAGACGTCTAGAAACGATCATCCATTATTGGTCTAGTGTTCCACCAGGAAGAATTAAACGTACGTTTACACGCTGCGAGTTGAAGGGGCTAGTCTACGGTTCGGTCCAGGGATGGATCTAGCTTAATCTGGCAGGAGGGGTGCTGAGCGGGCGATGGTCATGAAGCAGGGCGTGATTGTCAACCGAGGTAGGCTACATCATCACTGAGGACCCCTCGCAGGGTCAAGGGTGAGCTTGTCAGAAATTTTTTGTAAAATAAGATTACCTAGATGGTCAAAGTGGCCCCCAAATGGCCCAATATTTTATTTTTGTTTGACAATTGGCACCCCTCTTGCACCCCCCCTTGGCTTGGCCAAGTAGAGGAGGGGTGTGCACCCCCCTGCACGCCTCGTAAATCCATCCCTGGTTCGGTCTAGACTTGCTCCAAGTAGCTCTTTGTAACTCATGTTATTTACACTGTAGTAGATCGATACATAAAGACAATGAAAGAGAAACTTTGATGAGCCAGACTAGCCGCTTCGGTTCAGTTTTGAACGAAGTTCAGAGAAGTTGAAAAGTCTCTCTTTCTCGCGCCGCCACGCCTCGCTACGTTATGTTATGTACACCATAGCGGTCGATAAAGAAAGTCAATGAAATTTTTTTATTATTATTATTTTTTTTATATTTATTCAACTTCGCCTCAATGGCAGGGAGTCCACAACAGCGTCAGCC
This sequence comes from Trachythela sp. YZ-2020, assembly GCA_016169945.1. NCBI lineage: Eukaryota > Metazoa > Cnidaria > Anthozoa > Malacalcyonacea > Clavulariidae > Trachythela > Trachythela sp. YZ-2020. Next base: position 248,963 of record JADLSH010000135.1, on the reverse strand, counting down.
AATTACTGTGGCCCCATTGTTAGTTCCTAAGGGTTGGTATATTAGAGGGAGGAAACCGGAGTACCCGGGGAAAACCCTCGAAGCACAGGAGAGAATCTCAACTTACATTTATTGAGCACACTGCTGATCGCATGCTTTATATCATTCTCCTACACTTCAGTTCCTAAGTGTGCTGCTTTGATAAGCTTTCATATTGTGTTCATGCTTCGCACTTAATGATTGAACTTTTTTTTTGAGATATATTTATTATATATGTATATATATATATATATGTATATGTATATATATATGTGTGTATGTATATGTATATATATGTGTATATATATATATATATGTATATATGTATATGTATGTATGTATGTATGTATGTATATGTATGTATGTATGTATGTATGTATGTATGTATGTATGTATGTATGTATATGTATGTGTGTATGTATGTACTTATTTATATTATAGCTAATATTTTTTTTTCATTATTTGTTGCTATATGACGTGACGTTGTATATTATATTAATTATATATATATATATATATTTTGTTTGTTAATGATTGTATCATGCAGGACCCCACTGAAAAACACACTAGTGATGTGGGTATCCTGGATAAATATAATTATAAATAAAAAAATAATAATAATAAATACCAACAGTGACCTCGACCTGTTGTGAAACAGGCTCAACTTAGTGGTAAGAGGCAGCGCGCTAACCGCTTCCGCCACCCGTGCTACCCTAAATGAAATGAAAATGAAATGAAAGAGAGACTTGGAGCAAGTCTAGGTTCTGTCAAACGAGAACCACAAGCTTCACTGAAATTTAGTTGCATTTCGAAAATCCATACCTCAGTATCGTTTTCTGTTGACCCGAGTTCTGCCAAGAACTGTAATATCCATTCTGTTGCGACACTGTTGTCACTTTCTAACTTCATACAAGAGATGGTTGAAACAAGAGAGACCAGTATATCGGATGTTACATCTAGAAAAAAAATCTGGGTTAGGAATTAAACTCGAATAGTACAAATTTATATACATGCAGGCCAACGAGCCACCCGGTTGAGTAGGTCACTGATGTTTTTACCGCGTTATGACAGCCTCTGTGTCTCTATAACAAACCAATAGCTGCTTAGATCATAGATCACGTCAAATGGCGTGCAAATCTCCTCCCGTCACGCTTTAAGGCCACAAAACCTTTCGTTATGAGTTTAGTATATAAAACAAATAGAAAACATTTTGCCATTGTTTGTTCAGTTATCGGACATCATAACGTAGTAAGAACATACAGTGACTCACTCACCCAGGCTGCTCGTGGGGCACGTTTTCTTTTCCAGCCACGTTATGACAACATTTGTGCATCTATAACTAAACAGACAATGCAAAAATGGAAACTAAATATAGTGTACTTCCTCTTACTTGAAGACAGTGTAAGATCAATACAAGGTTTAAGTAATTTCGACAACATCGATGGTTTCTTCAGAATTATTTCTCTTCTGACCATAATACTCTTCACATCAGTTTTCTAAAGGTAAAATTTTGTTTGTCTCAATGTTCACCATCTTAACTATAAAACACACTTCTGAGTTGTGTATGCAGAAAATTCTATGTGAGTAGTACTTGAGAGCAAAGTTTTCTTGACAAGTTTAATTTATTCGTGTATATGACACACTAGACCGGAGTGTCGAAACGTTGGGTCGTGAATGCAATTCGACCGAGTTTAGTTTTCTCGTGTGTTTTGCTATTTCAACATGCCTCTTGTATCACTTTGGCACTATACCACATTAAAGGAATACCGTATTGATTTCCGTGCATGATTCTCTGTTTCTTATACGCGGGTTGTTGCGAGACTTTCGAAAAGCGTAAAAATGGTATAAAATAACCACACAGAAATATAAAAAAAGGTTTATTAATATATTTGATGTACATTGCAATTCTCCCAAAAAACGTCAACAACAGCGTATACTGTTTTATGCTTTGTGCTTTCTGCTTGTACGCTATCCATTAAACGTCAACTTGTTTATCCGACTTTAAGACGAACCTCTGTTTACTTTTTTCGCCACTTTTGAACTATTATCGCCCGACATTTTTAAAATTTCAGGCGCGGGAAAATTTCCCGTGCATGATTCTCTCATCCTGCATGGGTATTGACCAATCAGCGCGCTCTATTTACTTCAGTTATTTTATAATGTTGAATGTTAACAACGTTAGAACTTATAAATTTGTTAAACTACGTTCTTGATTTCGTGCTTTTCCTCAAATATTTCCTGCGAGGTCAAAAAGATTTCCTGGCAGCATTCTTGTGCATATGTACTGTTACCATGGTTACCTAGAAACGCCCCCAACAGGCTGACAAATTGCGCTTGTTCGGGACAGAAGAGCAAAAGTGAAGAATAGCAAAATGTGAAATTTGGTTTAAAGTATAGCCAATTCGTATATCCAATATGTAAACCTCAAAAATATATATTATTATAATTCATTATCTCAAACGTTTAATTGTTTGAAACCAAAATTCGTTTTTTGAGGTCCACATCATGGCATCCGCTCGGATATTTACGCCCGGGTATGTGAAAACATTGTGGAATGCAAAGTCGTCCGCCATTTTTTTTTGTCATGGACTCGACCTTTTTGTAAGTTATGCGCACTCGCAAGTTCAAGCCGAGAGAAAACTGGTAACTAGCAACATCATGATTGGCTAAGACAACGATTTTGTTTTTATATGTATACGTCAAAAAAATAACTGCCATCCTGGCATTTTATTTTTGGCATTGATATGAAAACCTTTTCAAGTCGGGACATATTAATTCAGACAAATATTCAGTCTCCAAAACAAGATAAATGAAAATTTTTTAGAGGACTTTCACTCACTAAAGTCAATAGGAAAATAAATCAGTCGAAAGGCCAAGAAAGGAGAGGATTTTCGAGTTTTAGAGCGTTTTAAACGGGTAAGTGTTTATTTTGCATACTTGCTTTTGCAGTTTTGCCGTCAATTGGCAAGTTCATCCTGTGGTCAATAACAACATTGACTAATCTTAAAAATTGTTTTAGTATTAATTCAAATGCGTTATATAGAATAAGAAATAACATATTTAATCTCAAAAACTTTTGACATTTTCGGTCAATTTACCCTAAGAAGGTGCGGGATAAGATGTATATCTAGGTTTTGCTTATTCTTTTGCCTTTAAAATTATACAAATTTGATAAAGGCTGTAACGAATGCATTTTTTTCATATTTTAAAAAATGATTAATATTGGATTTTTTGTCCAACACCACCTTAATTGAATAGGTAAACCGTCAAATTCATAACTTGTTCCCAACCTCTTTTGGTGCAGTCATCTGCTCGATTTCATCTGCTGTTAAACATTGAATGCAAGCCGCAAGCTTTGGTATCAACATCTAAAAACATATACATGAAAAGTAATAAAAACTAAACTGGATAGCTCTATCGATCTTAAACTAATGTATTCTCCGGTATCTGCCATTGGTCCAGGAGAAATCCGGAGTACCCGATGAAAACCTGCGGAGTTTGGTAGAGTATAGGGGATGGAAGTATAATTGGACATCTGCATATCGTGGGAATCGAACTTCGGTCACAGAGGCAAAAAGTACATGCATTAACCATTATGCTATCAGAACTAAATTTGTACCTTTAAATTTCTCGGAAAACAATGGTAAATTTTCTCTATGGTTTCTTTGATATATACAGATTTTGGAGCCTCGGACATTTTCAATACAGAATACAGACCATCCAAGATCGCTTTGGCTATCTTTGTGTCAACCTAAAACAAATTTATAGTACACTGAGATTGGCAAACGTTTCTCGTTAATATGTTTATGTATGATTAAACCAAACCAAACCAAACCAGACCAGACCAGACCACACCACAGCACACCACACCAAAACGAACCAAACTAAACTAAACTAAACCAAACTAAACCAAACCGTAGTACGCGGAGAAAGCCTGCGCTGTTTGTTAGAGTCAAACTGAAGCACTGTTCTCATATTATAATCAGGGGAAAATTATAACCAGAAAACTGAATATTACAGGGCATATTGCCTAACCTCGCTGGCATTAACACCCGTGATTTCAAACACTTAACAAACAATAGAAAGACGAACAGCAGAACAAAGAAGGATCCAGAATACTATACCTCTTCTTCACAGAAATATCTCGTTCCAATCTCCAAAATATATTTTAATTTCTTCGCTGACAAAATATTTGCAAGTTGCGGTAAACACGAATATAGTCGAACTTTGCAGTCAGCCTAAAAGAAAACACAGTATTAAAATAGCAAAATATCAAATACACACAAATCATTGTTTCTTGATTTTAAATGTCCGGCGTGAAGAATTAGTTACAATCCTGGTCTAAAATATTGGCACACTTGACATTTACAGTGCTGAATTTGACTCCCACGGCAATAACAAGCATATTCACCCCCCTTCCCCACACAATGTTGTGCTTGGTGTGTTTGACTTACAATGTGTTACACTATACATTGAATGGGCGGAAGGGAGGGGAGTCTGATCATTAAAGTGCTACTAACCCCAAAATCATTTTTGTATATGTGTAATATCTTGATCATTCTGAGAAGAAATGCAACATATCTTTATGGTAAAAATCCTCACTTTGATCAACTCTTTCACTGACAAAGTTTCCGGATATGATTAGATAAATTTTAGCATAAAAAACAAAGGAAAACTAATCTGCAATTCACCTAATGAAAAAGTTGATCAAGATGAAGATTTTTACTATAAAGATATATTGCATTTCTTCTCAGAATGATACAAATATTCGTGCACCTACGAGTGTTAACACTTCTGAAGTTGGTGACCACTTTCTGTCCCGTAACGCTTACTGAAAGCCACCACTAGTTCTGGCACGAACGACAACGCCTATATGCGTATATAAAAAGCTATGAATTCACATGATAACGATAATATCGAAATACTTACCGTAAGACTTAAGATAACAGAATATGTCAACCAACTCGGGAGAAAACTGGCCGTGGCAGGCGAAGATGCTGAACACAGAGCAAGATCCAGAAAATGGAGAGTTGTGGTCGTGCCTATAAAAGAGACCAAAACAATCACTTACATACAGTAAAAACACGCATAATCTTAAGAACAAGTGGATTAAGAATCACCAGCCTGAAATATAGGCAACTCAGCACCTAAAATACAAGGAAAACCCGAGGCTAACAAATAAACTGGTACTTTAAAGACTTGAGACGACGGCGCAATGGTCAGAGCAAGCGCATTTCAACTCTGAGATTGTGGTTTCGATTCTCGCTGGGGGCTCATTACACTTATGTGAAAAGAGTCAGTCAACGCTCTACCGAAAGTCGTGGGTTTTCTCCGGGTACTCCAGTTTCCTCCCACAGGGAATGTTGACAGGGTGGATTTGGATAAGCCCCAAACTAACTCTTCCATCGTAGATGTGCTCCCTGATCAGACATGAGTCATACGGTGGCAGCCAGAGGCGCCTTTAATAAGCCTTCGACTCGATCAAGTCGAGCTGCGTCCTTCGCAATTCAGCTCAGCTCTCAGCTGCAAGTAAGGATAATTAGCATACTCCCACTTACACACACACCGGCTTAACTTTTGTACTTTTAACTTTTGTACGCGAAAATCTATAATTTGCTCTAACTATATGTTGTCGAGCACTCTTTGCGTTACGTAGACCTATTACTTCTAAAATCATTAATTATTCATAAGCAAAATACAAAGGAAACTCATGACCCGTAGCGGATCTATATATTTGATATAGACTTTCTCAAATTTTCTCCTTCAATTTTTACAGCGTAGATAACATCAATCTTCAAAATTCCAACGCAAGTGAGCGTACAAAACGAGTAATTTTAGAAGTCATATACAAACCTTGCAGTTCGGCCTTTATCAGATCTAAAACACTCGGCTGCGCCTCGATGTTTTAAATCAACTATCACCTCATAGAAATCTTGAGCTCATAATCTAATTTTAAATAGAAACACGCTTCTCGACCAATCAGCACGCGCGTACTATAAATGTTATATTATAAGACAATATGCAACATAGAAATAGACATATGCAACCAATACAGTTCTAACAATGTAGAATTGTGTATAAATATGAATTAAATATGGCGTCACAATATATATTCAATCACTTTCTCTAAAGAAGTTACACATTCAGCCACCCCTGCTGCGCGGCCCACGTCTGTGTAGAATATATATGTCATGCGGCAATGATGATACTGTGAGCAGAGTGAAAGCACTTATTTGGGCAAAATTATGCATTACTAATAGTTAACTTTTCTCCCAATAGACCAGTCTTAAGTATAGCACTAGTCATTGAATTCACGTAAACATCCTAAACGATATGAACGTTATAAGCGTCGCGGCTGCAATACGTGAAAATTATGTAAATAACGTAGTAGAACAAGAACGGCGTAGTGGAATGCTCACGGGAATACACGTTAAGGTGGCTCCCTACAGTTTTTGAAAAAACGGAAGATTTCTGATTTAGATCCGAATTTTTCGACAATTATTACTTGTTGAAAATCAAAAAGTGTCTGACTTGTATAAAACAATAACTAAAGAGATTGAAAATTTTCAAAAAACATCCATAACTACCGTTGCTATGGCAACAACGACGTTTCAATAAGGCGGATATTTTGGCTTAAAAGTAATTTAACTCGAAAATAACACCGGTGACCCCAATTTTTTATTTAATGAAATGGTTTCTTTTAGTATATACTGAATTATTTTGAAGATTTAAAAATACTCTGTAATGGCATTTTTTTTCAAAATAGGAATATGTGATTATTCGTAATAACGGTTTTTTGCTATGACAGAATTATTTAAAATTTGTAAATAATTCAATGTACAAAAAGAAAGCATTTGATGAAATAAAAAATGGGGGTCACCGATGTTATTTTCGAGTTAAATCACTTTAAAGTAAAAATACCATATTGAAACCTTTAGTTATTCTTTTATACCAGTCAGACTCTCTTTGATTTCCAATTTTTAGAAATTGTAGCGAGCCACCTTAAAACGCAAAAGTAAAAATACTACTAAATTCACTAAAAAAGTGTATTTCTGCTTGCAAAAATAGAAAGAACGTACTTGATAAAATAACATGTATATAACGCGTGCTGATTGGTCGAAACCCGTGTTTGGATCAGGCCATCCAAACACGGAAGACTATCGTGTTGTTGTTATTTTATAAAACAATTACTTTATGGTTTCCGTGTTTGGATGGCCTGATCCAAACACTTGGGAATGTTGCTCGAGTTAAGAAAAGCTCGCAAATTCACTCGCCTTCGGCTCGAGATTTCGCGCGCTTTTCTTAACTTTCGCAACATTCCCGCGTGTTTGGATCAGGCCATCCCAACACGGAAACCATAAAGTAATTGTATAATGATTACAAAGCTAAAGATATCTTTCTAGATACAACCAAAACACTAAGCATAATAACTCGCTGAAATTAGATATCCTTTTTGACACACACTGCGCAATATTATTTCGTATTTGAACGTCTACTTACCAATATAGATTTTCATCAAGGGAGTTAGGATCCTGTTCCAATTGAGAGGTGGAAGCGCTTCTTTTGGACCATCAGTTAGCACACGAAGTATTATATTGAGAATCTCTTCTGACTCTTGGGTTCCTGAAATAAGGACAAACTATATTGAATGCAAGAAATATATACACTCAATGTTTACAACACTAGAGGCACAGTGATTGTATATGCAATTCAACATCGATGGATTTGCTGAGGGTGCAGGGGTGCGCACCCCTCCTATGATTGGCCAAAGGGGTGTAGGAGGCGTGGCACTTCCCATATCAAATCCAAACTTTTGATTTGACAGGGCATTTTCTGTGTGTTTACGTAAACGCGCTAAAAACTAATGAGTATATAATGCCACTTGGTTATAACTGGATTTCAATTTTTTTATATTTGATACGTTTCGCAATCGGCAAACAAACTCAAAACGTATGTAATAGTGCATAATCAATGAAATAATGCTAAAATAGATATATTTTAGGTGGTACACCAAAAAGAAAACGATGTTTGAAGTTCAACAAGTTTAGTAAGTTTTGCCTATATTGCTGTAAATATATGGCATCAATGTTTGTAGCATCAACAACAGCTGTACTTTAACTTACATGCAATTGCTTACTAATATTTTATGCATGATGATGCATTTGAAACGGTAGCTAACTGTATAAACTAGAAAATAAAACAAAAGCAAATAAATTTTGGGAGGTGCGCCAAATAGAGTACCACTTATAGTTACTCATGATTCACAATGCTTACTACGCACGTAAACATCGCACAAGATGTTACAGGCAAGCAGTAGACATATCAAAACACTGCTTTGTTTTTCCACCTTGTTCGCAACTTGTTACCTGCCCTTGTTAACAAGTTGTGCGTTCAAAACTTGAAGTAATTAGCTTGGCGACAAGCTTGCAAGAACCCTCTACGAACACATTTTGTTGAGAAGATGTGGGATTTTTATACAGGGTAAAAATTCGCACAAATTGTACCAACCTTCTTTCCCCAAACGAATCAGGAGATGAATTAAGCAGTTTAACACGGAGTCGTCTCCAAGGTAATCCAAATTATCTGGAACTGAAAGAGAAACAAAATCAAATTTTAAAACACAAAGTACAAACTCGTATATGTCACGAACTAGAAGAACTAATTTTGCATATACTGGATTGGCATATACTGGATTTTGCATATGCTGGATCGTCTAAAATTTAATCGATTTAAAAATCGATTTAAAAATCTCTTCACTCCTATGTTGATTTTCGCGCGAAAACGCGAGAGGTCCGTATCGTGTGATACGGACCTTGTAAGCAGCCAATCAGGAGGTTTGAATTTAATTACGAACCTGGAGTTACGGACCTAAAAAAATAAATATAGTTCTTTAAGCAGAATATCTTGGACATGAAATGAAATAATGCAAAACGACGGGAATTTCTTTGACGGGAATTTCTTTACTTACTTGCAATATGCATCATTTGACTACATTTTTGACGACATTTAAAATAAAGAATCCCCCCTTTAACGTATCGTTCATTTATGGTGATATTTTTAGTTTGCCGACAAATCCATCATTTGCCGACAACTTTTTTTCAGGGGAAGTCTCACCCCCACACCCCCACCCCTTCGCGACGGCCATGCACGAGGATCAAATTGTTAGACAAGGCGCATAAGAAATAACAATATAACTATATACTTGAAGTTTGTTCGTTCACGGCGACATTAATATCAGACACATTTTCACTCGCTACTCTGGTTTAAGTAAATGAATGCAAAGCCCGGTCGAATTGGATCCACAATCTATTTTTAATATTTCGACACTCCGGTCTAGTGTCTTCATAAGAGTGATCTAAAGTCGCACCGTAAGTGCTTAATTACTGAAGGGATAACGTCATCGGCCAACAAGGTGGAGATATTCTTTTGACAGATTAACAGGCCTGGAAAAAATAATTTATTTCTGTAACCATAGTTACAGAACAAAAATTATCTGCAAATATTTCGGCATGTAGCTAACTAGGCAAGATGGAAAACGAAGCGTATATGTCATAGGCTATCAAGCCAGTCAAGTAAATGATCTAATCTATTTATTATACATTCTTTAAAGGGCTTATGCAGCGAAAATTCGGTTCGAGTGAAACTCTCTTATTAAAGAGAACTTTTGAAGTTATGAAGATTGACGTTTGGAGCTTTTCCATATCCCACTTCGTTCTTGAGATATTAAGATGTGTTTGATATGTAAATAACATCACTGTGACATCACAATGCATAATGAATTGTTGGAAAATCACGAATATCTTTGAAATAATTGAATTAAATCACTTGAAACTCTGCATGACTTGTGTGGTGTCCTGCGATAGGCAGAAACGAGTGACAGTTTAAAGGCGATTGGTTAAATAATCTCAGAGGTATTCGTGATTTTCCAACAATTCATTATGCAGTGTGATGTCACAGTGATGTTATTTACATATCAAACACATCTTAATATCTCAAGAACGAAGTAGGATATGGAAAAGCTCCAAACGTCAATCTTCATAACTTCAAAAGTTCTCTTTAATAAGAGAGTTTCACTCGAACCGAATTTTCGCTGCATAAGCCCTTTAAGTTGTATGATTAAACTTGACCACCCTTGTCATCCAAGCCATTGTCAATCTAACATCAGCAATACTATTTAGTCCATCTGTCTCTCCCTCTTTTCACTTATTTGTTTGTTTGTTTGTTTGTTTGTTTGTTTGTTTGTTTGTTTGTTTGTATGTTTGTATGTTTGTTTGTTTGTTTGTTTGTTTGTTTGTTTGTTTGTTTGTTTGTTTGTTTGTTTGTTTGTTTGTTTGCTTGTTTGTTTGTTTGTTTGTTTGTTTGTTTGTTTGTTTGTTTGTTTGTTTGTTTGTTTGTTTGTTTGTTTCAATTTTGTCTTTATTTTATTCATTCATTTTGTATCCTTCTTTCTTTCTCACAATATCAAAAAATTTTCTGGGAACCTACAACTTTTCTGGGACGAAATGGTCCCGTGGTCCGATACATTTTCCACCCCTGGGCAGATAGCTACCGTCATCTCTATTAAAAGCATGATGATTCATGCTTATATGCCACGCTTCTAGGCAACGTCTTTGGCCGTAGCGTTCAGAATTTCCCCACCGCAATCACATCAATTCGACCGGGCTTTGCATTCATTTACTGAAAACAAGAGTAGCGGCGAAACATGTCTAACATAATCATGGTTTTATTGCAGTATTATTATAAGATACCAGTTGGTTGATTGCGTAATGGTTTCTTGTTAGCAAAGCATAATTTGCCGAGATTCCAGTAAACATTGCCACTGAAATTGATATCTCCTTGCGAATTGAGCATCTTTACAAAGGAAAATTATATATAAATTGAAAATTTAATAAGCACTGGGGGTGTACAAGCAGCAAGGGTCGTGCATGCCTCTTAAGAATGAGTTAAGGATATCAAGTCACTGTAATACTCAGGGTTCTACACTAAGACTATGTCCAGATACGTCTATCCTGTATGCTCTTCTAATCTAGTGGACTCCTCTCTCCTCCTCCGCGAGGCTCTCTTTGGTATATATTGATAATGGTTGCAGTAAGCGCTAGAGCGTAATAGGCTCTCTTTGGTACATATTGATAATGGTTGGAGTAAGCGCTAGAGCGTAATAGAGCGTATTGCATGAAAACAGCTGAAAATCGAAACGCTGGCGGCCCAAGGTGAGGCGAGAAAAGAACACCTGTTTTCACATATTTTGTTCCAGTACGCCATAGCGCTTTCTCGTTTCTGTAACGCGGCAAGCACTCTCAAATTATAGCGCAAAGTACGCGTAATAAACGCTCGTAAACATGATCAATATATACCAAAAAGCATCTGCAGAGGTGAGAAAGTTGACTCAGTCGATGAATGAATACGAACTTATGCCCATAGCGCGAGTACGTTACTAAATAGAGTTAAGCCTCTTCTTTTTGTTCTATCCTAATTACAAGCTTTTACCAATCACGCAATCTGTTGTTCTCTTCTAATGAATGAGTACCAGCTTCTGTTCCAATCTATACGTATTGTCTCTTTCTACTCTTACCGCAACACATGCAAACCAGGTATAAAATAATCCTGATAAGTCATTTGTCACATCATGATTTACCTGTTTTAAAATTTTAACTCCCTCTTCAGGGGACGGCTTACTTCCGGAAGAGCTGTTTGCCTAATTTTAAAATAAATAAAGATAATTGAAATGCAGTAAAGGTAGAGAAATCAGAAGAGGGAGGGAAATCAGAAAAGGAAGGATGGAAATGAGGACAAAAAGACTAAAGCATGCAAGCTTGAATGTGTGATTCCAGTGTGGGTAGCGATAATCAATATGCTGTGGGATTGTAGGATCAAACTACCTGAAAAATATATCTGACCAGAACATTTCGAGCGAAGGTCCTTCGTCTGGAAGTTAGAGTGGATCGGGGGGAAACACGTGCTTTTGTAGTATAGCTCATAAGCATACAAAGATGAAATAATGTGAGAAGTGTACACATGGAAATTAAGGCGAACGTATTCACGTTTTGAATTATAAATATACCAAAGTCTATGTCTACCATTTCGTCAATCTGTATTGAGCCAAAGAGGGACGAAAGTCCAGAAACTGCTGCAACACGGCTATTCGACGAAAGTGACTAAAAGAAAAGAAATGACCGAGTTCATCACATATCGATCCTGAACCGTACGGCGAAAGATTGCGAATAGGGCATTAGTTATTATACACTGAGCTAAACTAATAGTAGATGGAATATTTGAACGAAAATTTATATACTTTTTTTAGACCTAGCCAGGGACGAATTTTGGTCCGTGAATCGTGAAGTCCTAATCCTGTTTTTAACCTAATCCTTCGCCCTGTTTTTGCGCTGGATAGCCGAACAAATTGCCATCTGAAGAAGGGTGGATTGAATCACACCAGCCACCCCCGCCAGCAAAGTAAGAAGAACGGATGCCAGTAACTCCTTTTTCATTATTCATGGCTTTTTCTTGTCTTTTCTTGTGTAAAACACGCGAAGTGATTCGCTTGTTTTGGTTTGTTTAAAAAAACTCACAAAAGTATCAGGAAGTTACTTCATGTAAAGTAACCAAATGAGCATAGTGTTGTTGTCGTACCCAATCCTCTACACAGCTATCGGTGCAAAAACAAGACCGGTTCCGGCGTTTACACGGTACCAGACGAATTTAAAACCGGTCGGGTCAAAAACAAGACCTGCTTTTTTCGGGTCGCGAATTCGTCCTGTCTCAAATTCGTCCGGTTCCATGGTTCTCGTGTAAACGGAAGGCCGAAACAGGCGAATTTCAGCCCGGTTCCAAATTCGTCCGGTCCCGTGTAAACGGGGTCTAATAGACCTCTTTAATTAACCCATCGTATTAATTGACCCACTATTAAATTATACAATTATGCAAATACGCATGAGCAGATACATGTACGCTTAGCGTACCTATTGTTTCACATGCAACAGGCGAAATTGTAATTAAGATTTTTTTCTCGGCATCTCGTTCGATAGGACTAACAGCAGAAGGTGTTTGTAGATTGAATACTTCAACGAAAATTCATATATATTTTTAGACCCAGCCAGGAGTAGTTGCGAAAAATGCAACTTTAGGCCCTCAGGCAGAAATTGAACTTGCGGTCCTGCAATTCCGGTGCAGCGCTCTAACCAACTGAACAACAGAGTCCAGTTGCTGAGCATTAACCGCACGTTCGGTATATATGATGGGAGTGATGCCAGTATTAGGCATGGGTAAATATCAAGTTTTTTCCAGGCATCTCGTTCGACAGGACTATAAATAGCAGAAGATGTTTGTAGATGGAAGACTCGAACTACATCTTTTAGGACTACGTGGACTACATTTTTAGGTTCAATTTCTGCCAGAGGGCCTAAGTTGCATTTTTCGCAACTGCTCCTGGCTAGGTCTAAAAAATGTATATGAATTTTCGTTCGAGTATTCCATCATCCAATTGCATATCGTGCGAACTCAACCCCGATGCATAAACCACTGTATTAGACTAACCATATTCCATGTAACAGATTGCCAGTGTGCTGTCCACTCGCGAAACATCTCGGCAACGTCAACAAAACCAGACTCTTCTAAGTTGTAAAGCAACATTCCAAATGCTGAAGCTAATGCAACGTTCTGTAAAAACCCCGCAAAAATTGGGTTAACAATCACTGAATACAGCTCGATCTGAGCTTTCTCTTTGTTATGGGCTATAAACATACCTCTGAAAATGTTTCAACTACTTTCTTAACAAGTTGAAGAGTGTTTAGTACAGACGCAGTCTCCAGGCAATCTGCAGCAAAAAGATTCGCAGTAGAACAAGCTAAAGCAATTCCAAGTACCTTAAAACAGATATTAAAATGAGATGCAGAAAAACTTTTAAAGATGTTGAAGATAAAAATGTTGAAAGCTTTTTGAAGATGGAAATTTCGAACGAAAATTATATACATTTTTTAGACTTTAACCAACCAGGAGGAGTTGCGAAAAATGCAACTATGGCCCTCTGGCAGGAATCGAACTTGCGGTCCTGCGATTCCGGTGCAGCGCTTTGCCACGGGCCGCAGGTTCGATTTCTGCCCGGAGGGTCTACAGTTGCATTTTTCGCAACTGCTCCTACTTGGGTCTACAAATATGTATATAATTTTCCTTCGAAACTTCCACCAACACAAACCTTCAACATTTTAATATATCATCTTCAAAAAAAATTCCTGCAGGCTAGAAAATTTAGAATTTATTCAAATGTTGACTGTTTTTCTGTTCTAATATTGACCGCTCAGTATATGCTCTAATATTGACCGCTTTTCGATATATCGAGCGTTTTTCGGTATATTTTGGAATATGTAGATAATATTCTTCAATAAACTACCGTAGTTGGGGTCTGAACTACAAAAAGATTTGACTACACCATGACTGAATATATATTTGGTTTATGGCACGAAGATTTCTATACCTGTAATTTCTGGCTGTCTTGATCATGTTCTACATTCTGAAAATACCCCACCATCTTAGAATATACTGATTGAGCCCGGATTCTTGCTGAAGCTTCAGTATCTCGACTTAGTGAAGACATCGCCATGCCAAGACCATATATCGCTCCCTCTCTAGAAAATAAATGATTTAATGATCAAAAATACAATGTAGCGCCAGGGAATTCGCCATGACAGCTTTCCCCAGTTACGGCAACCCCTTGATTGCACCAACATTACATTAACATTAATATTGAACAATCTAAAGGCCTGTTCATACGATAAGATTTATCGGATCCGATTCTCCTCTTGACGTATGTTATTTACTGGATTTGCTACACCGGAATAAGGCTATTGGTTCATACCACTGAGATATGCAATATTGGTGTATAAAAATGAACGTACGAGTTATTGAACTGACTGGATAATGCTGTCTTTTCCAGAGTATCAAGACTTCTTGCAAGTAGGCTATCTCCCTAAAATTTTGACAGATATAAACATTATTTGCCGCGGGTGGAAAGTCCATACTAAAAACATATTTGTGGTGTCTTAAATCAGGCCGAGAGCGAGCTATGACAGCTTGTACAACGGTCCGTACTGGTTCACGAGGGGCTCGTGACACATTGACATGCAGCATTAAGGGTATGTTTTCAATTCTGCACTAGGTCTAGGTCTTAAGTCTGATTATATTTCCCTTGAAAAACAAGTGAGAAGACGAATACCAGTTTGACTATACTAAACACGGCAGGTTTTCTCAAGCTACAGGGGCTGCGATTCCGGTTCAGCGGTCTGACAACTGAGCTACAGAGTCCAGTGGCCAAGAGATAAACACAAGTTCACGTAAGCCTCCTACGCAGATTTTCCCCGCAACGAAATTCAGCCCGCCAATCTAAAGGCGATGCCTGCGGAGGAGACTATATGCTTATTCTATTATATAAGGTGCAATATACTACCTCCTGTCCCAAAGAATCACTAGAAAACGAAAAAAAAGATAAAAATATTACATAAGCATTAAAATATCGATTTAAAGTCTTCACAATATGAACGCAAAACATTTCAGTATTTCTTACCTGACATTTTTGTGATATACTTTTTGTAAAATTATTCCTATTCCCACGGAACAATGTGCTTGTATCGAAGCCGAACTGCTTGCCCTGTTTAAAAAGACCAAGAGATATATTTTCGCTTCGATACTTTTGTGACGTCATTCCCGAGAATATAAGCAGCCACATTACGCCTTAAGGTCAGCCCTGATAAAGACACTATACTGGAGTATAAGAACGTCAGTTCGCGAATGTAATTTCTTCAGGGACTGCATTCATTTACTTAAACCAGAGTAGTAAAACGAAAACATATCTCATATTATGTTGATGGTGTTTGTAGATACATATTTTAATACGTAACCAGGAGTAGTTGCGAAATAATGCAATTATAGGCTCTCTGGTAGCAATCGAACCTGCGGTCCTGGGATTCCGATGCAGCGTTCTGCCAACTGAGCTACACAGTCCAGTTGTCAAGAGCTAACCACAAGTTCATGTATACTGGGGTGATAAGAGTAAATATTCTAAATTTTGGGCATCTTGTTCGATAGAACTGAACGTTGACGGTGTTTGTAGATGGAAATTTCGAGCGAAAATTATATACATATTTTCAGACCTAACCAGGACCAGTTGCGAGAAATGCAACTATAGGCCCTCTGGTAGGAATCGAATCTGCGGCCCTGCGAAATCATAAACATTTTAGGGTAGCACGGGTGGCGGAAGCGGTTAGCGCGCTGCCTCTTACCACTGAGTTGAGCCTGTTTCACAACAGGTCGAGGTCACTGTTGGACTCGCATGAGATCGGCAGTGTGCTCAAATAACTCATGTAAGTTGAGATTCTCTCCTGTGCTTCGAGGGTTTTCCCCGGGTACTCTGGTTTCCTCCCTCTAATACTAACCCTTAGGAACTAACAATGGGGCCACAGTAATTGGCTGACGCTGTTGTGGACTCCCTGCCATTGAGGCGAAGTTGAATAAATAAATAAATAAAATAAAATAATAGAAGATGTTGTTACTGACTAACAAACGTGGGGTTAAAATAATCATTAGCAGCGTTTAAATATGACATACTTTGGTTGTCCCGGTATTCGCATTTGCAAAACATGGAGCACCTGTTGGAAACGCTCAAATTCAGCATCAAGTAAGGCTGGAGTGATTTGTGCCAATCCAATGGCGGCACAAGCTCGGGCTAATATTGAACTGGACGAAGATGTTGTGGATGAGACCTAAGAAACAAAATAAATTGCGAATACATCATAATCTGTGTGTGGAAAGGCATGGGTATCAGATGTTGGGATCCCTGGAGCTAACTGCAAATCCTTAATAGGTGTCGTATTTGAAGACGCAAATTCATCAATTGATGCCATCAAAATGTGTGGTTTTCAAGGCTATTTTCCTGTTCTGTGGCCAAATTTCATTTATCAAATCTCAAGCCGTCACTCCTTGAGTTATGTTTCCTACTGCCAAAATTGACTTCTCATCAGTGCTTCTCAGGCTCAAACATTTCCCCCGCCGCAACTCGCAAGCTACGCGATCCCAAGCTACGCGATCCCCTTGAATGCAGCAATACTTATGTTGTGCAAAAAATTGAACAGCGTTACTCTCTTCTGTTTTTACTTATAGAACATAGTTAAAAAGAATGAAGAATCTGCTGCAATCGACTGATTAAGAATTGTTAGATTGCATATGTTCTGGAATGTGAGCAGTCCAGATGTGATCTGACGATGTACCGAACTCGTGCATGTGCGTACCGTTTAAGGCCGTTTCCACTTCAAACGCATCGTAATACACGGTAGTATTTTATTTTGTATTGAAGTCATTAGTTACCGCTAGGTATCGGTACGATACGGGTGCAATATTGTATAGATTTGTGTATACAGTTCGATCTCTCTCATACTCTCATGCAGAGTCAACCCCGTTGAAGAATAAAGTAACACTTTCTGCTGGGGGTGAACCAATGATCATTCCAAGGAGTCACCAATATTGAGTCACTAATATTTTTTTCAATTTGAGATAAACTTTATTAGTTCTGAATTTCGTTGTTATTTTTCTTGCAATAATTTTGTCTATTACCTGCTGGCCCCAAGTCATTGGAACTCCAACTGTCTGTAGATTTCCATCAAGTATAACTAACAGCGTGTCAGTGACACGCGCAATCCATTCATCCTTACGTATATGGCTTTCATTTGTGTCGTTCGTAGCCTGGTTTTCCTGTGTAGTTGGTACATAACTTGAGCTGGTATGAACGAAGACCGCATTGACCAGACCAGCTAAGGCCAACAAGGAATTGCCTTGCATAATATGACTACCTCTATATGGTAACAAAGATCAATATGAGATGGCCGTTACTGAAGGTATAGGAAGAACAGTTTAGAGCCAAGAGACATATCCAGTATAGAGTTAGTACAGTTTAGTTTAGTAAAATTCAAATGGAGCACGGCTGATGATTTGATGGCACAAATCACAACCTGTATTTCAAGAGTACTATACATCAGTTTCAAAATATTAATCCTTCTAGTTCTAACCTCGTTTCTTTGTCTATAATTCAAAATAATCCTTTCTTCCTAACGAGGCTAAAAAGCCAATTTCAATACGCATACAAAAAGTATCTAGTATATATATATTCAGTCCCGTTCCGTTCCTTTTTCGTTTCGTTTCGTTCCGTTCCGTTCCGGTCAGTTCCGTTCCGTTCCGTTCCGTTCCGTTCCGTTCCGTTCCGTTCCGTTCCGTTCCGTTCCGTTCCGTTCCGTTCCGTTCCGTTCCGTTCCGTTCCGTTCCGTTCCGTTCCGTTCCGTTCCGTTCCGTTCAGTTCAGTTCAGTTCAGTTCAGTTCAGTTCAGTTCAGTTCAGTTCAGTTCAGTTCAGTTCAGTTCAGTACTTGGACGGTGCATGTTGACTTTCTATTAATGTTATTGTCTTACTTCGACGCAGCTTTGAGAAGATCTGTTAATGCATCTCTGGTCCTAATAATTGAAGTAAGCAATCCGTGAGTGATATTTATCAGTGTTAGATATGTAGTATATGTTCAATAATAAGGCTCCCATATCGACCTTAGAGAAATGATAGCGCTCCTGTTCCGTCTCTGCCAAACACCGCACCTTCTCTCTGGTTTAGAGCTGATTTAAGTAACTATAGTCTAAATATAGTTCGTTTAGTTCAGATTTTCTCTATTGGGTAGAACTTATAGAGCTTTCTCTGCATTATAACGAATTATATGCTTACCATAGCGCCGCATTCTGTAATCCTGTATTATATTCTTTCTCGTCAATGTGTCCGCGTTCGTTCTGTAATACTAACTCCGCTTTTCGTCCCTAGATAATGGTATTAAAATGTCGTTTTAATAAGTGTTGTTAGCATAGAGTTTAGTGCATGTATTTCACCGGAAGAATGCTTCAAGTTTGACCATGCCAAACCCCACAAATTTCAGTCTCGAGGTACTGCGGTACTCTCCCACTGGATGTAGAACTGATGTATGTATCCAATTTGGTGTGGTGTGGTGTGGTGTGGTGTAGTGTAGTGTAGTGGAATGGAGTGGTGTGAAGTGGAGTTTAGTAGGTCAATGATGTCAACGGTCAAAATTTGTAACGTATATACCTGAACATAGGAATTAAAAACTCGGCTCATAAACGCTGCCCAAGCCTGAGATATTTCAGTGTTCGACTGCCATTCTGAAGATTTAACAGGAACCTATAGTAAGAGCATTAATGATAATGATCATTTTAGAAATGGAGACAATAAGTTCAGAAAAGGGGAATGAAAATAAGAATGCCTAAATAGAAGTAAAGAATAAAGGAAGACAAACATAACCAAGAAAATGAAATATTCATACATCTTGAACCAACTGATTAATCATCTGACGATATAATTTGACATTGTTCACAACTTGACTTCTTATTGGTTTACCAGACCTCTTCTCTATCTGCATTTCATATGAATACAGAAGAGATACTAGAAAAATAATTTAAAGAATAATTAAGAGCCTGTTAATATGAGCCCAGCTAACTGGAAAACTCACCTAAGTGAGATCCGCATGTCCTTATTAATGGTATAAAATCATCGTGTGTTCATATACGAGAGACGAGCCAGCCCGGTTAGGTGAGATCTCACTTTGAATTAGGTGGGATCACAGTCAAGTGGGGTAAATTTTCCATATGAATGCTTCATCCCAACTGACAGCAGAGATGGTCATTTTTGCCGATTTTGACCAAAATTGAACGGCGTAGTTGGAAGGTATAAATAAGCAAAATAAACAGAATATACCCAAGCATAGGCCATTATTAAAAGTCGTAATACAACGTAGAGTTTGTCCAATCACAACAAAATATATTTCGAAGTCGCCATGTTTTCGTAATTTCGTCTCACCGAAGCGGGATAGATCAGTCATATGAACACGGAAATAATTAATCCCACTTAGAACTTCCCGGCCAACCGGACTCATAAGAATAGGCCCTTCCAATTTATGATGGTAAAGATATGATCAGGCCCTTAGGTACGAAAAGAAAAGACAAGACAAGAAATCAAAGCCCCAATTTTCTACCTGCAATGGAACACTTTAAGGACGGCCGTTTACATTTATCATATTGCCTTTTCAGCAGCTCAGGGATGGAGGACATAAGCTTGTTTTCTGAAGCTTGAACTGTTTTCATCTTGCTATGATCCAAGCCTCGTGGTAGATGCGAAATTTCTTGTGCCATGATGCTCTTCAAAAACTCTTCAAAACCTAAAAATAAGTGCGCATTCAATTACTGTTAGGCATCAATACTATAGTTTGCAATCTTTACTTTTCAATTTATCAACAAGCTGGGATCATTATAATACGATCACAACTTGGTCTTGGAGTTGACTATTTGCCATTTAAACAAAATTTAAAAGCATGCATGAGCATTTAAACTTTCAACCAGGAAATAAACGGTTCGCGAGTTTTAACAATATTTTAAAACGGGCTGCATAACATGATATCAAGGGAAATTACAAGCGAAGTTATGAAAGCGAAGCTATGAAAACGCCATGTCTACGTAATGGTCCATCATGGTTGAGCAGCCAATTTATCAGAATGCATTTATCAGAAGAGAGGGGCCTTACAGAATCACGAGGCAGAACAGTCATGTGCAACTGATTGAGCTACTGTATCAAGTCTAAATATACAGGGGGTATCAAAAAAAGAATATTCGAACGAAAATTTATTTACATTTTTTATACCTAGCCAGGAGCAGTTGCGAAAATCTCTGGCAGGAATCGAACCTGCGGCCGTGCGATTCCGGTGCAGCGCTCTCCTCCAACTGAGCTGCAGAGTAGTTGCTGACCATTAACCGCAAGTTCGGTATATAATTATGATGGGAGTGATGCCAGTATTAGGTATGGGTAAATATCAAGATTTTTTCTCGACATTTCGTTCGATAGGACTAATAGGAAAAGGTGTTTGTAGATGGAACGAAGATTTATATACATTTCTTAGACCTAGCCAGAGGGCCTAAAGTTGCATTTTTCGCAACTGCCCCTGGCTAGGTCTAAAAAGGTATATAAATTTCCGTTCGAGTATTCCATCTACAAACACCTTCTACTATTAGTCCTATCGAATAAGATGCCGAGAAAAAATTCTTTGTATCAACAAAACGTAATCCAACTTTGGCACGTTATCGCGCACATATAATATTTATATACAGATTTACCTTTTTTACACGAATAATGACCAGGCGTTTAGCTGTCAAATGACACCTTTTTTGTATCACTGCGATCAATAATAGCCCAATTAGTCTGGGACCTGTAAAGGAGTTTGTATGCATTTCATTTAGGACAGATTATCTCAACTGTTTTAGGGTAAAATGACCATGGCGGTCAACATGGCATACGTGCCAAAACCCGAATCCGTGGCGAAAGTCCTGAAAATGACCACGCCCAGAAACGGCACTGTCGGCATAGCTCTAAATCCTGAACCGCCAAAGCTACAGCATTTTTGAATTGCTTATAGTGTTTAGAATGGTTGCTTTTATGGGTGGTCACTGGAGGGTGAAATTTGTCTATGTATCATATTTTACAAGAAAATGAATATGCACCATCCCAGGTCAACTGCTAATTATGCATCAAATCACTCATTCACCTGGCAAAGTCTATGTTTTCTTATTTCCCAAACACTTTTGTCATAGGATGAAAAAATATGCTTATTTTAATATAATTATTATGAATTTCATAAGGAATGATATTGTTTTGTTGAGATATAACACATTTCATTTCACTTACCCCCCGCCAGAACACGATTTCAGCCATATTTTGCCGATTTGTTTGCTTTTTATCGCCGAGCCTCGCAAGTATCATCCAAATGTTCTACTTTAACACAATGCTAGTTGACTAAAGAATAATTCAACCAAGTTTCGTCGGGTTTTGGAGTAGTGCCATGTGTCCTTCGACATTTCTTCAATTATGTAGCCATTGCAATGTCTCGCAGCTTCTCTGCCCGATAAATGCCACTTCTTCGTACACATCTGTATTTATATTACAGTGTCCAAAAATAATTGATTGTAGAATAGTAGTCCCAATCGAAAAATTGAAAGCATTAGTCCCACTTGGGAGTGAAAAACCTTCCCTCGTTCATCAGGAACGAGAATCTAAAACAAAAGGTTCAAAATAATTTGAAAGTCTCGCGCAATCTTCACGAAAACTCCTCGTGGGCAACATTACAGGTGGGGGGACAACATTTTCACGAATACGTGTGGTGGTGCAAAAAGATTGCGTAAATCTCTGGTTTCTTTTTTATAGCTAAAGGAAACCAGAAAAATACTTTGGGAGTTTGGGTTGCTGTGATCGCGAACAAACGTATTCGTGAAAATGTTACCCCCCCCCCTGTAATGTTGCCCACGAGCGGTTCTCGTGTAGATTGCCCTTTTGTTTTAGATTCTCGTTCTTGATGCACGAGGGAAGGTTTTTCACTCCCAAATGGGACTAATGCTTTCAATTTTTCGATTGGGACTATTCTACAATAAATTATTTTTGGATACTGTAATATAAATACAGATGTGTACGAAGAAATGGCATTTATCGGGCAGAGAAGCTGCGAGACATTGCAATGGCTACATAATTGAAGAAATGTCGAAGGACACAAAATCGAATATAAAATACATGGCACTACTCCAAAACCCGACGAAACTTGGTTGAATTATTCTTTAGTCAACTAGCATTGTGTTAAAGTAGAACATTTGGATGATACTTGCGAGGCTCGGCGATAAAAAGCAAACAAATCGGCAAAATATGGCTGAAATCGTGTTCTGGCGGGGGGTAAGTGAAATGAAATGTGTTATATCTCAACAAAACAATATCATTCCTTATGAAATTCATAATAATTATATTAAAATAAGCATATTTTTTCATCCTATGACAGAAGTGTTTGGGAAATAAGAAAACATAGACTTTGCCAGGTGAATGAGTGATTTGATGCATAATTAGCAGTTGACCTGGGATGGTGCATAGTCATTTTCTTGTAAAATATGATACCTAGACAAATTTCACCCTCCAGTGACCACCCATAAAAGCAACCATTCTAAACACTATAAGCAATTCAAAAAGGCTGTAGCTTTGGCGGTTCAGGATTTAGAGCTATGCCGACAGTGCCGTTTCTGGGCGTGGTCATTTTCAGGACTTCCGCCCCGGATTCGGGTTTTGGCACATATGCCATGTTGACCGCCATGGTCATTTTACCCTAAAACAGTTGAGATAATCTGTCCTAAATGAAATGCATACAAACTCCTTTACAGGTCCTAGACTAAATACGATGCGATGGAAAGAGTGGTCGAAATCAGATTTTTCCACCTTTGGGAATTCAACGTCCTTCGAATTTTCGACCGGTCGAAATGATGGTTGCCTATTTGTGAAACGTTCAGCTTTGCCAGTTTAGTCTGCAAACTTCCTGTTTCGTAAAATGTTTCAACCACCAAATTTCGTTGTTAAATCGCGTTTTGAACCTTCTTTAAATTTACCAAGACTTGACAAATAGCCCATAGCTTACGCCATCTTATTAACATTCTTAAATTTGAATCCGAAATGAGCATAATTTCAATAGGCAGACAATAGCTTTGCACTCAACTCCCAATGGTGGAAAAATGCGTTTTTAATTGACCGACAATTTTTTATCGTATTTGGCCATTTTGATCGTAATGACACAAAAAATTGATCTTTATTGGTACGATAACATGCTTCGTAATCCAATGCATGTGCGTTCAATATTGCGTGCAAAAATTTGATTTTTCATATTAGTGAAGATTAGGGTTTTAGCTTTTGACTGACATCTTTTTTGTATCACTCCAAGCAAAAATGACCAAATACGAGCCGGTTAAAACTTTCCGGTCGAAAATGCATTTTTCCTCCTCTGTGCACATTAAAGCATTACATAACAAACGAAAAAGCAATTAATAACTAATATGTCTTGCCAAAAAATAAGCTTAAAACAAAGTGACAACATGTATGAAAAATTATCCAATTTTATTCCATATGTTAAGGTTTTTAAATTAATATTCATGAATTTTAGATCCAAATGGGATTTATTTTCAATAGTTTCCCAACAGTGGAAGAGTGCGATTTCGACCGGCAATTTCTATTTGATTCGTATTTGGTCATTTTCCCTCATGATACAAAAAAGGTATCATTGGACAGCTAAAAGCCTGATTGTTGTTGCTGTGTAAGAATTTTATCGAAAAACTCAATATCAAACACACGTAGACATGTTAAACTTGGATTACCTTTGTTTTAACTGAAAACATAATTGCCACACATGACTGAAACTTAATTAGCAATTTAAGTAAACCGAAGCTGGCATATTGCTATAACGAACACTTGTATATGTGCAATAAAACTAAAGTTACACTGAGAAAACTTGATAAAATGAGTTCAGAGCTAAAATTTAACAATAAAACATTAACACTCTGTATATGAGGTTAGTTTAGACACCATGATAGCATGAAAGTAAGCTAGGTTCAGCTGCTTGAACCTAAAACAAACAACTCAATCTTACCCTGATGGTTAGGAACAGGAATATTCTTTTGCAAGAGTTCGACATAAAAATATACAGGAATTGGGAAAGTTTCAAGATCAATTCCTTCATCTTTTTCTAAGCTTTCTTCTATCATTTTCTTAATCTTTGGTGTTGACAGAAGACGCTGGATAATTGTCTGACGAATCTGGTGATACATGAATCTCGTGTCAAAATCTAATCCTATAACTCAGTGACTCAAACAGCGACAAACTAATGGAAGAGTAAACAACCAACTAACAAACGTAGCTACAACTAAACTAACTAGCTTACAATCGATAACTAACTGACAAACTTACTAACCAATTAAATAATTACCTAACTACTTAACCGAAACCAACTAAGGCCCTGTTCATATGGGAAGAAGTTATCTCGGTTAGCGAGAAAACATTTCGACAAGCTTACAAGCGAGATCTCGCCTTGTTATGAATATAGTAGGAAAAGTTACACTGCGTTCATATGAGACGAAAATTTTCCCGTGTACCGAGATCTCGCTTGTTGACAGGCGAGATCTCGGTGACCGGGATAATGTTTTTCCCATATGAACACAACATATCCAAAACTTTCCCGCTTAGCGGGAAAACTTTCTGTCGTGTCAGCAACTTTTCAATTTACACTTTACAAAATGGCCTTGCAATTTTATTAGTAATAAGTACAGAAACTTTAACAAGGTTGTTTACGATTAATCCAACTACGTAACGTAAGTTCAAAGCAGCCATATTTGTTTTTAAAATGTGGTATTTTAAAGTTTTTTAACTTTTCCCGCCTTGCGCGGCACACAAGTGCTACGTCACAGCCGGAAACTTTACCCGGTAACCGGGATAACGTTTCTCCATATGAACAGAACAAAATTATTTGGCTAGTCGAAATGTTTTCTCGCTAACCGAGATAACTTCTCCCCATATGAACAGGCCCTAAGTAACTAGATGGCACTCAGTGCCTCCGCCAGCAAATTGAGTCAAGTATCATGCATAAATTATACATACACTAATTATATATTACTCATTCAGTTCATTTTAGCCCGGGAAAGCAAGACAAACTTTTGCACATTTATCATCCGATTGCTATCCATATTCAATCTATGGCCATTAGCTCCAACACAGTTTCGTATTAAAATGTTTGATATTTTTTGGTTATTGTGCTTACGGACAAACAAACAAACACACACATAAACAAAACCCAGGCAAAAACAGAACCTCCTGGCGGAAGTAACTTACTGACTGACTACCAAACTATCACCTATATTAACTATCGGTAACTAACTGACGAACTAGCCAACTAGCCAACTAACTAACTAACTAACTAACTAACTAACTAACTAACTAACTAACTAACTAACTAACTAAATAACTGACTAACTAACTAACTAACTAACTAGCCAACTGACTAACTAACTAACTAACTAACTAGCCAACTGAATAACTAACTAACTGACTAACTGACTAACTGACTAACTAACTAACTAACTAACTAACTAACTAACTAGCCAACTGACTAACTAACCAACCAACCAACCAACCAACCAACTAACCGACTAACCGACTAACCGACTAACTAACTAGCCAACTAGCCAACTGATTAACTAACTAACTAACCAACTAACCAACTAACGAACTACCTAGAATACTAACTACCGGTAACTAACTGACGAACCAGCTAGCTAACTAACTACTTAACCAGCTACTAGAAATACATTCATGCAGTAACAGAATAACTCGCCATTAGAACCAAACAATTATTCTCCCGAACATCCCAAAAGTTATTGTAACATGAAGTATTAAATCGATTACTGTAACCATGGTAACACGCTATGTTACCATGGTTACTAACTCCGACTTTCAAATAAAAATTGGAGATACGCCTATTCAACGACTAACCGTTACTAAATCAGACTTTAACCTGGCATTCCCAAACAGATCAAATTACAAAGAAAGTAAGCAAGGGTCTTTACGTCCTTAGACGATTAAGAGATCTTGTGGATGTGAGGACTTTAGTAACAGTTTACAAAACCTTAATTCAACCACACTTTGACTACTGCTCGCAAGTATGGGGTTGTCTTGGAATTACCCTTCAAAACACTTGCAACGTTAACAAAATAGAGCAGCTCGTATTATTACAAAGCGTGGGTATGAATTTAGGTCAGCTGATATACTTAAATAATTAGATTAACCTAATCTAAGTCTCCGAAGGGATAATCAATTATGTACTACCATGTATCAGGTAAATAATAATATGGTGCCTGATTACCTAATTGATTTATTCACGAAAACCAGTACACTTCATAATCATGAAACTAGGCAGGCTGAATTTAACTTGGCAGTCCCGAGGCCAAATACCAACTGTTGTAAAAAATCATTCTCGTACAGAGGAGCTGTAGCTTGGAATGATTTATTACCTAACATAAAAAATTTGAGTTCATTGTCAACTTTCAAAAGGGCTCTAGTGACAAATAGTGGTAATAATTCTTGATAATCAATTTATCTTCTTTTTTCTCTCTTGATCTTATTGTATTAACTTAATAAATTATTTTTATATTTGCATGTAATTAATCATACATAGCACGGCCTATTGGAAGATCACATCTTGTAAATATTTTAGTTTTTGTCTTTGTGAAATAGTACCGTGGATAAATAAAGTTTGATTGATCTGTTAGGCACCGTTTAAGTCATGATAATGGCGATTTAGATATGCAGGGAGTACTTGAACAAGCTTTAACGTGCTCTGGCATTGCGACTCTAGAAGCACGGAGAGTCAAGCTTAGTAAATTTGAAATTATCTCAGGATTCCGGTTATAATCCACCGTCTCAAATAGTATGTAACCGTCCGATAGACTTGGATCATGATTATAATTTAAGGAGAGAGCGAGTTCATATACCGTTAATAAAGACTGAACGTTTTAAAACGTTTTGATTGTTGTAAATATTTTAGAAATAGGATTACTAAGTCTACATAATACCGTGTAATTCAGTTTTCTCTGCAAAACGGTTTATTAAACTAATTATTATTATTATTAAGTTGGTGTATTAATGGGTGCGTTGTTTTGTTGGATTGTTTTAAAAGGGTTTCCGAACAGGTTTTTAACTTTTTAGGCTTATGATGTGCTTTCTAGGAACATAAACACATAGAGAGACACAATTTATATGATATATCTGGTGGCGGTAGTGGCGGTGGAAGTTGAATCTAGTTCTTGCTATGTATTGTATCGTATCGTATCGTATCGTATCGTATCGTATCGTATTATATCGTATTATATCGTATTGTATTGTACTGTGCCGTGTAGTTTTGTATGGTGATATGTTTTATATTTAGCGTATAAATGCTATCATAATCTTTCTCCACCAACTTTGCAGACACTGTTTACAAAAAATGCTCATCGCCACCAACTAAGAAATAAAATGACTTATGTACTTCCCAAACCTAATACGGACATTCTCAAGAAATCAATCTCCTTTCAAGCTGTTACTCACTGGAACGCGTTGAATCATGAACTAAAAACGTCTAATACGTTTAAAGAATTTAAGAAATCTGTTAAAGCACTTACGTTGTAGTAGAATGGATGCTGTTGATTATAATTATATGACTATACCCCCCCCCCCCCAAATTATAAACAAATGCAATTTCAAAATAGTTCAAATGAGCTCATGTACAGTATGTGTACAAAAATTGCAGAAATATAATTATATAGACATTCTTTGGTTCAATTAGGATGACATTTGGTTGCATTGTGCATGATGCAAATAATCTTGCAATGTTGCATGGAAGTAGATAGTCATATAATTATTGATGAAAGTTTTCATTATATACTCATTAGATTTATGTAATTCTTGATATAAGTGTAACTGTAAATGTCAAATAATGTGATCTTTGTAAAGTATTTATGTGAATAATTAGTCGTTATATTAATCATATTGTACGTTATACGTAATATTAGTAATCATATTAGACTAGTTGTTAGTTATTAGGTAGTTGCACGACCACATCAGCTATGCTGTAAAATTATTATCGTGTTTAAATAAATGCTTTTATTATTATTATTATTATTATGTTGTTTTATGTTGTATTCTTAAATTTATTATATTTCGCAATTTTTAAAGGCCCCACCGTAATTGGTGTATACTGTTGTGGTGACCCTGCCACTTTTTTGTTGTAAGTGGCGAAGTTTAATAAATAAATAATTTTAACGCAGATTGACTGCGGTTGGCCCAGTAGGTCGACCTTCGTTTTATATTCCAAAAGAGCAGATTGAATACTTAAGCAAGCAATCAATCAATCAATCTGTTTAATTAAAACCAATTTGCAGTTTTTAAAGGAAAAACTGAATTACATGGAGTACTAATATAGTATAAAATTTTGTATTAAAATGTACATCCATAATCTTAATGTGTAGTTGAGCACTCTGTGAGGTTAATTGGTGGCTATAAGCTATAATGCAAAAGCTCACTTCCCTTGTGGTCGTTTGAGCACTCTGGCCCCAAGACACTTCACGCATGTCTGGATGCGCATGTGTCTGAGTATTGTACCACATGCGCTTGGTGAGGGCAAGAGTATGGTGTATAAATACGAAGTCACTCGCATCTAGACTGCGTTACAAGCTGCACTGACGAGCCGTTGAACGGCGAAACATGCATGTCTGCAGATTTGACTATATATGCTCCTTCACTTGTGTTGTTGAGCACTCTGTGAGGTTAATTGGTGGCTAATAAGCTATAATGCAAAAGCTCACTTCCCTTGTGGTCGTTTGAGCACTCTGGCCCCAAGACACTTCACGCATGTCTGGATGCGTATGTGTCTGAGTATTGTACCACATGCGCTTGGTGAGGGCAAGAGTATATATATATGTAGACTTTCTCAAAGTCCCTCGTCTTTAGGATAGTCTTTATAACGAAGGAATTTTCAAGGAAGTATTTGCGAAAGAGTAAGGAATTTGCGGAAGTGCGCAGTTCGCAACTTCGTCGCTCGCCAGCGCTGTCCTCGCCTTAGTGCTGCCCTCGACCAGTGCTGCCCTCGACTAGCAGAGGTCGACTTGGAGCAAGTCTAATATATATGGTGTATAAATACGAAGTCACTCGCATCTAGACTGCGTTACAAGCTGCACTGACAAGCCGTTGAACGGCGAAACATGCATGTCTGCAGATTTGACTATATATATATAGCGCATGTGGCACAATACTCAGACACATGCGCATCCAGACATGCGTGAAGTGTCTTGGGGCCAGAGTGCTCAAACGACCACAAGGGAAGTGAGCTTTTGCATTATAGCTTATAGCCACCAATATATATATATATAGTCAAATCTTTAGACATGCATGTTTCGCCGTTCAACGGCTCGTCAATGCAGCTTGTAACGCAGTCTAGATGCGAGTGACTTCGTATTTATACACCATACTCTTGCCCTCACCAAGCGCATGTGGTACAATACTCAGACACATGTGCATCCAGACATGCGTGAAGTGTCTTGGGGCCAGAGTGCTCAAACGACCACAAGGGAAGTGAGCTTTTTGCATTATATATAATTTATATATTATGTACAATAATGTTTATTTAGTTAGGACTGTTAATTAACTATAAAACTAATAATATTTCCTAGTCACGAAGTTCTTTAACCGTTCAGTGGTTTCTGGCCATAAAATTTGTTCGACCGTTCTGTCATTCCTTAAGTCATAATCGTGACTTTTTACCTCGGACGAATTTCCATAATTTTGGTCAAAGGGTTGTAGGGTGAAGCATCACGTCGCAAAGATTCGACGAATTTCTTGCAAGAGATGTCTCTACGAGTACTCAAATACTGTAAGTTTGAAATTTCGAGGGCTTCATCATATAACAGATCTGCATGGATAAGCTATTCTCAATGCTCTCTTTTGAACAGATTCGAGAATGTCAGATAATGATTTAGGTATTGACGACCACACAGGGGATGCATATTCAATTCTGTATCTAATGAATGAGATATATATTTGTACAATGTGTGATGCTCGAAGAC
The DNA here is from genome assembly GCA_016169945.1 of Trachythela sp. YZ-2020. Lineage (NCBI taxonomy): Eukaryota > Metazoa > Cnidaria > Anthozoa > Malacalcyonacea > Clavulariidae > Trachythela > Trachythela sp. YZ-2020. The sequence continues at coordinate 218,425 of JADLSH010000135.1, read as the reverse complement.
CAGCCTTTTTTAACAGACGCAATGCGTATAAGCGAGAATTTGCCTTTTTCAATACCATGTCAACATGAGTATTCCATGACAAGTCGTTTGATATCCATACACCTAGGAGCTTGAAAGAGGACACAGTTTCCACCGGTTTACCTGCAACATAGATCGGGTTTTCATCATCAGATCCTTTATATTTAAGAAAGTTGATCAACATCTGTTTGCATTTCTTATAATTTAGTTCCATTCCGCGTTCTGAAGCGTAGTCCGAGATTTCATTTACGACTAATGGCATTAAACTGGGTGAAAACGTGGTATAATCTCTAAGAATCAAACTTGATTCTACCAGGCCAGTTTTTGAGTAAGGAATTAATGAGAACAGCAAACAATAATGGACCCAACTTTGTACCTTGTGGTAAGCCACCATTTGTTTTCTTCCAAGAGGATATAGAAGTTCCCACCCGGACACATTGTTTTGATCGCAGCAGAGAAGGCTAATCCACCGAATTATAGAGGGATGGATACCAAGCAGGGTTAACTCTTTAATAATAACATTGTGATCTACTAGATCAAAACCTTTCTTCAAATCTGCAAGGAACAATCTAGCAGTACAAGAACCTCTCTCAAGAGCAACCAAGATTGAATGTAAAAGGTACACCAAAGCGTGGGTTGTTGATTTCTTCGGGAGTGCAAATTGTTTAGTGTCAAGTTTATTTACAACTTCAGGAAAAAAATTGTCCAAAGTACAATCCTCCATAACTTTGGCGATCTGAGATGTTAAAGATATTGGTCGTAGGTCGTCTTCAATACTCTTTGGGGGTGATACCTTAGGGACAGGCACTACAATAGATCTCTTCAATGCCTTCGGGAAGGTGCCTTGTGTCATGGATGAGTTGAAAATGTCCGAGATAACTGGGGCAAGCTCAAAGGCAAATGTTTTCAGGATTTTATTTGGAAACATGTCAGGACCCGGTGATTTTGTGGTTTTAATTTTACGAAGTTTCCTATAGATCTGTTGGGCGTCGACGAGGTAATCATTTGGTACTTCTAGGTCCTCCTGGTTTTCGTCGAGAGTTAGAGAGTCAAAATGTGATGTAAGGGCAGTAAGAAAGTTATTACATTTTTCAGCCTATTCTTCGCAGTTCCGAACATCATCAGAAAATAACTGAGAATACCAATAATTTTTTGACGAAAGACCACCATGGCTTTCACTTCTTTCCACCATCTTGCCGGGTTAGAATTTTTCAATTTCTCGATTGACCTCATATAGTAGATCTTTCGTGCAACTTTAATGCATGATTGGACTCTGTTACGCCAATATTTATAAATATCTGAATTTTTCCCGCTTTCATGTAAGGCTTTTTGGCGTCTCCCAATAGCAGACTTTATTGATGACGTCATCCAAGGCTTATCACACTTTCGTACTTTAATCCGTTCGAAAGAAAAGAAATTTTCATTCATTGTATCGTTAAACGTTTCATATTTTGTATCACAGTCATGTATGTCCAAGATAGGAGACCAATCAAATGTTGTAATATATCGTCCAAAAACGTATCCTGCTATCTCTGAGATCGCGTTTCCATATATGTGAATTGTCTGGCTTTGAGGGAGAAGGTTGGGCTTTCATAAGAATCGTATAATGATCACTGGTTCCGATGGGAGGGAGTTGGATTGATTCATAAATGTTATCCACCTTTGAGTTGGTTAAACACCAGTCTAAAGTTACATCGGCTCTGGTAGCTACCTTGACTATCTGCGTCAGACCAGCAATTATTTTAAGATGGTTTGCATCGAGACCCGTGCTTGCAACTTTACAGTTAGAGAAATGAGCGAAATACTAAACGTATCGAAACCTGACAGAAATGAATAGATTTATTGAAATACCCGATGAACAGTCTAACATCTGGTAGAAGTGAGATTGCTTTCGTAGAACTTCTTAATGATTATTTCTTGGAGCAGCTAAACACTACACCTACACGAGGTAACAATACGCTCGATCTTGTTCTCACTAACATCCCTGATCAAATCAAAATATCTGAAGTTTTATCACCCGCACAAGCAGAACTCTTTACCGACCACAACATCATCTTCTTTGAATTCTCAATCCGTGGTAATCCTGTTCCGAAGGTGCGGCGAACAGTGTACAATTTCCGTCAAGGTGATTTCGATGGTCTACGAACTACCCTCGAATCCTTGAATCTAGACTCTTTGATAACAGACGATGGAGACATCAACCACGACTGGACAAATTGGAAGACTACATTCCTAGAAGCAGTCTCCCGGCATATTCCAACAATGGAACTTAAAGGTCGAAACTATGTACCATGGATAAATGCCTCAATACTCCACTTGATAAAAAAGGAAAAACTCCATCAGATCTAAGATTAAAAACTCTCGACATCCAACGGAATACATCGTGGAAAAGTTCAGAAATTTACGATCAACCATCAAACGTATGCTACGCGACAGTCGCTCTAATTACATCAACTCTCTCTGCGCCTCCCGTTGTGATAACCCGAAAAGATTCTGGTCATTGTTTAAGCTCAACTCCAAGACCCGCAACATCCCTGAAAAGGTATCTGTGAAAGTAAGTGAAACGAAAAGAACCTGTGCCGACAATGCTGCTGACATCGCCACTCTGTTCAACAACTACTTTACGTCTATATTCACTACAGATCCCACCATCAACGAACATGTCACTGACCATCAAGGACATTCTGATGACGCAATCATAGAAAATATTACCCTAACAGATACAGATGTTTTTTCCGCCTTATATCGCCTAGACAACAACAAAGCCCAAGGTCCTGATCAGATTCCTGCACGTCTACTAACAGCAACGGCACATCAAATTGCTCCATCGCTCGCAATTCTTTTCAATAAATCACTCAGAACCGGTGTGTTGCCTCACGACTGGAAATTAGCAAATGTGGTCCCAGTTCATAAGAAAGAGAACAAAGAGCACGTGGAAAACTATCGCCCTATTTCGCTCCTTTCTCTCATCTCAAAAGCTTTGGAAAGGTGTGTTTTCGACAAGATCAAAGATCGAGTGTTTGAACAGATCAACCCTGGCCAACATGGTTTTATTCCTCGAAAGTCATGTACCACACAGCTTATTGAAGTTTTTGAATATATTGGTCGACAACTCGATCACGGCAAACAAGTGGACGTAATCTATCTCGATATGTCTAAGGCATTCGATAGGGTCAGTCATCGGCAACTAATCAATCGACTTCGCGATTTTGGATTTGGAGGTAATCTTTTAAGCTGGTTCAGATCTTACCTTGAAGACCGTCGCCAGCAGACAACAGTACTTGGTGAAACATCATCTCCACTATCAGTAACTTCTGGAGTACCACAAGGCTCAATCCTTGGTCCACTGTTGTATTTGCTGTACCAAAACAATCTTTCCGACGCTGTTAATGAATCAAATATCGCGACTTTTGCTGACGACACGAAGCTATATAAAGTGATTGATTCGAATTCAGATGCCTCTGCTATGGACAATGACCTTCAAAACTTCCAAATTTATTCCACCAACGCTAACCTTCTCCTCAACCCAGACAAATGCAAGGTACTACGATACACCAGAAAATATAACCGAGTCGAGCATCCATACAAACTTCAAAATAACATCCTGGAAAGCACGGACAGCGAACGTGATCTCGGCGTTTGGACCTCTTCCAACCTTACCTGGTCCAAACAAGTCCTCTCTCAGTGCGCCAAAGCTAGTAAATCGCTCGGATTTATACGACGATGTACAATAAAGATCAAGAATCCCTCTATCCGCCGCACCCTATACCTGTCTCTAGTCCGTTCCCACTTCGCGTACTCCTCGCAAGTCTGGGCCCCACAGTCAGTCGAACTTATCAAACGCACAGAACGTGTCCAAAGACGCGCGTCCAAATATATAATGGATCTCCCATTCTTATGCGATATCACCTATAAACATCGGCTCCTCTCACTTAACCTTCTACCATTGTGTTACTGGCACGAATTTCTAGACCTAATGTTATTCTTCAAATCAAACCATGACATAGTGAACCTAAATAGTGACATTCTACCAATACCTCAACGTTCAAATCGACCAACCAGATCAGCAACTCCAAACTCCCTGAACTTCATTGTTCCAAAATGTAAAACCTCCACCTACCAGAAGTCGTTTCTTCTACGGACAACCAGAGTTTGGAACGCGTTGCCACATCATTTAAGATGTAAGGACATTGAAATGAACGAATTTAGGAGGTGTCTATACGCCCATTATAAAATGGCGCTTGAACACGTTTTCAACGTGGACGAGCCGAGAACATGGAAATCTGTGTGTGTTAAATGTAATGTAGCTCGAGATCTTACTAAACCTATATCGTGCTGTTTTTAGTTCATTGTTGTGTGTCGTGTGTAGATTTGTGTTCCTATATTGTAACTTAGGATCTGCAGTAATTGGCGTTAAGCTGTTGCAGATATCCTGCCAGATGTGTATGACGTTTTATAGATGTCTATATGCATGTGTTTTTGTATTGTATGTATAGTGTTGATAATGGCAAAGCTAATAAAATTAAAATTAAAAATTAAAATTAAAACAATGCTGTCAAAGATGTCAAAAGAACCTCACCTGATTGTGGTTCAAAGCTTCTCGCTGGGTATCTGTGGGCAATGAATATACATGTTCAAAGAAACCGGATCAGGGAGTCACTTACTCGTGTTGATGCCTTGAGGCTACTTGCCACCGTTCTTAACTTATTCAGACAGGCTATTGATGATTGGGGCCTTCCATCGCGTGTAAGATGTGATAAAGGTGGGGGAAATGTGGATGTTGTCCGATTTATACTTAATCAGCCAGAGCGTGGGCCAGGACGAGGCTCAGCAATAACTGGAAGAAGTGTTCACAATCAAATAATTGAACGCTTGTGGCGGGATGTGTATCAAGGTGTATTATAGTCCTTTTATATTCTTTTCCATTCAATGGAAGATCATGGGATTCTTGAATTGACCTCTGGCGTCTTCTCTTTGTCTTCATGAAAGAAATCAATGATTCCTTGTCTCGATGGGTTGAAGGATGGATCAGACATCCATTACGAATGGAGCATAACTGTAGTCCATTGCAGCTTTGGATCAGAGGTATGCGTTTCAATCATATTCCAGTTCCTCAACCAGAAGACACCAACTGGGACTTTTATGGTATTGACTGGACTGGTCCAGTACCTGCTGAGAATGAAATAACTGCAAGTATAGTTGAGGTTCCAGACATGTTCCCTGTTACTGAGACGATGAGAGATGAACTGAATGAAAAGTTGACTGAAACAAACAATGATAACAGCAATGATTTCGTCGTTGAATACCAGGTAGTAGTAAGAAGTTGTACAAAAAAAATGGCTGCATACTAAATTATTCAGCATCTATGCCAAGTAAACATGTTAAATCCTATATACTCTTTATTTGATATATCTTAAAGCCCTGGTCAAACGAGGATGAGAGATGATGAGAGTTAATGAGAGTTGCAACTCTCAGTCGCATTTGACCACCAACTCTCATCGACTCTCATCAAAATTTGAACCAGCTCAAAGTTGATGAGAGTTAATGAGAGTTGCAACTTTCAGTCGCGTTTGACCACCAACTCTCATCAACAATGGAGGAATTGTAACTCCTAGTAAACATTTAAATGTCTCAATTGCTGCTTTCGACTTCTTTAAATTAGCGATAGACATAAGGCCACATTCTTCGGGTTTAGTTTCATATCCATAGATTATCCTTAACGCTCGTAACTGCAGTTTTTCCAGGTTTGTCATCATTGTCTCTGATGTTTTAAGTGCTGGTATAGAACAATAGGAAATGGTAGGCACGATAAATGACTTATACATGCAGGGTGTATCAAAATAAACGCAATCCTACGTTCAAATGAAATTTTCATAACGAAACGAAAATAGGCTATATTTACTACTGTTAGAAAGCTCTATCATTCCGCTTTCTTAAGACTGCTTATTTGTTAAATTTGAGTTGGAAATGAGCGAGTAATGTTATTTTTAGTAAGTGTGATTGGACAATTAAAAATTTAACTTTAGTTGGTCGCAATCATTCAACGTGGCCACCATTTCTCAGCACACACAAATCACTTCGACGTTGCAGTTCTCGTGCAACTCTTCTTATAAATTCAGGATTTCCATGTAAAGCATTTGCTTCAAGCTGTATCTTCCTTCTCAGATACGATCTTGTGGTGGCGTGCGGTAAACTTTATCCTTAAGATATCCCCAAAGAAAGTAGTCGCATGGTGTTAAATCTGGCGATCGTGGTGGCCATTCAACGGGAAGATGTATGTTGCGAGACTTTCGAAAGTGTAAAAAACGAGCCGATAGGCGAGTTTTATAAAATAACCACTCAGAAATATAAAAAAAGTTTATTAATATATTTGATGTACATTGTAATTCTCCCAAAACACGTCAACTAACTTCAACTGCCAATCAGAGATCGGGAAGATATAAACGACCCCCCGCAATCGACCTTCGAGTCGAAAACTCGAAATCAACTCGAAAACATTTATAAAATTAATTTTCAACAAGTTAGTTATATATAAACGTCAAACGTCTTCGATTAAAACACAGGAATATACAGTTCAAGTTCACTGTTGCATATTAAAGTTAACGTTAACATTTCCGATCGAACAACTGCTAAAGATAGAGCCAAAATTTGGAAGATCTTGAATTTGAACGTTTGAAGACTGCGAAGTGTAGTTTGTTGTCGTTGTGGCAGTGGCATTTGAAACACCGTTGAAGCGTCTTCGCTGGACTTGTCGCTGTTGATGGGGGACTTCAGGTTCATCGCCAAGAGCTTGTGAAAGAACATCACTGCATCGTTTGAGCTGTGATGTTGATGGCCTACAGTTGTAGTGTTGGAGAGACTGCTCGTTTCGGTGGCCTGAAATGGACATGATGTGCCTGTTGGTTAAGCCGGCGTTAGACCAAAGCGTGATCGACGTAGCTCTTACACAGTGGTTTGTGTATGTTCTGGACAACTCGGCAGCAGAACTTATCGACTTCATCATATCAGCGAGTTTGTTTACGCCAAGAGGACGATTTTCATACCAGATGTTATCGGTTGACTTCCAATTACGCTTTGGGTATTGAAAGAAGGCTTCGCATCCTGTATTTAATTTACTGATGTAAACTTTTAAGGAAGTGTACCCGTCATTTTCTTCCTTGGTTTTACACATACGGCCCATATGCTGGAAACTCTCTGTATCTTGTATACCTCCTGGGTGGTTCTTTGACGATTCGCAGTGTGTCATTGTCACATATTCTTCGCCGGTTGAATCTGTTACAAACGCGAAGCTGTTTCTTGTCAAACCTCTTTGACCTTCGCGACCACGACGACACCAGAATAAAACTGCGTGGAACCATACATTTCTCAGTAACGAAAGCGGTTTGGAGGAGTCAAAGACACCACTTGTCTTGGGTTTTTCAAGGTCTTCTGGCTCAAGCGGAAGTTTGTGCTGGACATTTTGTTTACCTGCTTGTTTGAGGGATTTTATTTTGGCGTTAAGGACTATGTTGGACTTCTTGAATTGCGGGTTACCAGATATCGAAATGCCTTTGTTGTATGGTGGGGAGTCAAGATATCTCTCCAAGCCGTATCTTATGCCGAGAAGAGTAGAGCGACTGTAGTCTTTTCCTTGAAGCGACTTTATTTCAGCGTAAAATAATCGTAAGTTACTGTCAACGTTTCGTTGTCCATTTCGTGCAACTCGGCTGTAATTTTACGCACTTTGGCCCAGTCTAAAATTAATATGTTTATTTAATTAATAATACTTCAATAATTTTTAATTGCATGACTATAAAATATTCATTATTGCAGTTTATTTTTTATTTAATACTATGTTGTAAACAAACATTTCAACGTAATTATTCATTACGTAATAAAGCTTACCTTTAAACATATTTACAGCGTATACTGTTTTATGCTTTGTGCTTTCTGCTTGTGCGCCATCCACCAACTCGTCAACTTCTTTATCCGACTTTAAGACGAACCTTTGTTTACTTTTTTCGCCATTATTTTCTTTTTCAAAGTCAAAAGTTGGACTATTATCGCCCGACATTTTTAAAATTTCAGGCGCGGGAAAATTTCCCGTGCATGATTCTCTCATCCTGCATGGGTATTGACCAATCAGCGCGCTCTATTTACTTCAGTTATTTTATAAAAGGCAATCACACGCCTTTCAAAGACTTCTAAAGGCAATTTTCCATTACAGCCGCGACCATGTTTCAACTTTCGCTGTAGGTGTCTAGCATGAGATTTTTTTGTCCGCTTTACACCTCGCGGACACGCCTGAAAGTTGAACTACATTCAACTTTCTTGGCGTGCCCGCGCGACTAATTATTAACGTGATTCGAATCGGTCGCTTCGCCCGCGCGGGCAAAACGACCGTAATGGAAAATGGCCTTAACAATCTGTTACGTACAGCAATCAGTTGATGAGCAGGGGCTCCATCTTGTGCCCACCAAAGTCTTAGAAAATGACCATCTTGAAATTGGTGATTGAAATTTTCAATCATTTGCGGGATAATGTTTTCGCTCAACATATTGAGATATGCATTCCCGTCAACATTTCCATCAAAGAAGAATGGTCCAAGGACTGAACAATTTCCGCAAATGCCCATCCAGACTGTTACTTTCGCCCTTGCATCGCGTCTGTAATAATGAAAGTCTGGTGGTTCGTCTCTGGGAGCGTACTGGCGGACATTGTGAGAATTAACTTCACCATTCATACAAAATCCGGCCTCGTCCCCAACAACGAAATTTGCTAAGAATCGAGGGTTTCGTAGCTGTTGGTTGAACCATCAGCAGAATTGAAGTCGCCTAGGATAATCATTGTCTTTTAACTCGTGTCGAACGTTTATTTGATAAGGATGCCATCTTAAGTCCAGACGCGTGATTCGGTTAAATGTTGCCGACGGAAGACCGAGTCCGTTTCTTCTTGAACTCACATGTGGGTTGTTTTCAAGCTGTTGAGCGACTGCTTCAATATTTTCTTCGGATCTTCCAGTTTTTATTCTTCCCGAATTTCCTTTTCCTAATATTCGTGCCGTGCTGCCGGTATTTACGTACGTTACGCCAAACAGTCGTCGAATTTGGGACGTGTCGATCCGGGAAAGCTATTCGAAACAATCTTAGAACTTCCTGAATACTTCTTGTTACAAAGTAATTTTCAACAATAAAGGTTCTTTCTGCTGTAGTGAGCTGTGGCATGATGTCTAAGATTTTAAAATTATTTAGCGAAAACATTTCAAACAAAATATTCGCATGCAACGATAACGTACCCTTGGGAATTAAGAACGTCGAATTCGAAGCATCTAAAAATGACTGCGTGCAGTAAATCACTTATTTTGAAGTTGTAAATGGCCTAAAATTCACAATCGACCACTTATTGAGTAGAAAAAAGATAAGGCTAAAACATGAACTAAAAGTTAAGACACCGAAATCTATATTATTTTGGTTATAAAGCCTTAAACTTGGATTGCGTTTTTTTATACACTCTGTAGATCGTCATGGCTGCTGGAACTGTCAACGAACTTGTAACTCTTGATAGGAGCTTTATTCGTGTAGCAGCTTTCTTCACAACTTTACGTAAGTGCTCGTTCAGATTTAGAGCTGGATCCAACCAAACACCCAGATACTTATAACCAGTGGTGAAACTTATAAGTTTGTCTTTTTAATGAAAACTTTCAAGGATTCTTTTGATGACAACCTTTTTGCTGTTTCAAACGTGCCGTTTCAGTTTTTCCTTTTCTTAGATTTATGATCAGCCTATTGTCATCAAGCCACTCAGATGTTTTTCATTTCAGTTGCTAACATTTGCTCAATGACCTTAACATCTTTATGCGAGAAATTATTACCGCATCATCAGCATACAGTTGAATTTTGCATTCTTGACACACCTTGACAAATCGTTAATATGTAATAAAAATAGCAGGGGTCCCAAAATCGAACTTTGTGGAACTCTATATTTCACTTGTTGAAAAACTGAATTTACATTGTCATATTGAACAAACTGATATCGGTTGAAGAGATAACTTTTAATCCATTCCAGCTCGGTAGCTTCGATAGTAAAATGGAATGTTCAACTGTGTCGAAAGCTTTGCATAGATCGACGAACACCGCACCTGTCAGCATCCCTTTGTCACAAGCCTGACGTATATTATCAGTAAATAAGGTTACCGCAAAACCAAATTGAGTGCTAGATAAAAGGCCATTTTCATCCAAGTATTCTGACAGTTGGTTATAAACAACTCTTTCTATAATTTTTGAGACGACAGGGAGAATAGATATCGGTCGACTATTTTCCATGCTGCTCTTTGCACCAAATATAAAAAGCGGTATGACTTTGGCTACTTTAAGATTATTTGGAAATATCGAGTTCTCAAAGGACATATTTATTATGCAGGCTAGAGGTTCTGACAATACGTGTGCAGCATCTTTCAAAAGTCTCGCAGGTAAGTTATCATGTCCGGGAGGCTTTTGATGATTTTAAATTTTGTAAATGTATTTGAACATCCCTCTTTGTGACAAGTTTAAAAGTAAATAAACTTTCGGTCTGGTTTAGCTGAGCTAAATTATGCCACAGGAAATCCAGCGGTAAGAATTTGCACAGTTTTTCAGCACATGTTGTAAAAACATAACAAAATGCATTAGCTACGTTAAGCTTATTAGTCTCCATTTTTCCGGACAGGTCAAAAGTAGTTGAACCACAAGACACTTTGTTACTAATGGGGTACAAATGTTTAAGTAGTTTCCAGAACTGTTTTGGATTTTTTGCATTTTCGGTAATCAATTCTTGGTTATAACTGATTTACTTTTCTGATTTTTCAGGTAACTTCATTACGACATCGCTTTCTCTCAAACCAGTCATTATCATTTCCGCTTCGTTTGGCCTTTCGTAAATAATAATCTCTTGTTTTAAAAAGCTGTGATATTTCAGGGGAGTTCCATGGGCATCGAAAACCACGAACCTTTTTATTTATAATTGGGGCATGCTTGTTTACGGCATTGGGACATGCATACTTTTTTGAACAGTATTTTTATACTATGAAGATTTTTAGATAAAATATGTTGTTTCTTTTCTTAAAACAATTTTTAAGATTAGTCAATGTTGTATTGACCACACAGGATGAACTACGCATTTCCAAAACCACAAACAATAGTGCATGCCAATTGACGGCTTGAAGCAACCGGGATCCCGCCTCAAGCGGGACGTTTTTCGCCATATAAACGCGCGTCATTTGTTCACTGACATCTGAACAGTCAAATCATTCAAAATGGCGTCCTGCAACAATAAAAGAATATTCCCGGGTATTCCCGCGAGAAAATGTCCCGTGTACAAAAAATCATATAAAGGCGGGATCCCGGCAAACGTCCCGTCCCGCCTCTCATATAAACAGGCCCTTATAGTCTTAGCGGGAAATCGTGCCACAACGCGTGTTTATTCGGCCTAAAAACCGTCTAAATGTCAAAACAAGTAAGGAATTAACGAAATTAAGTCTCCTGAAGCATTTACCGGCCATAAAAATAGTGTTTTTTTAAATAAAAATAAATTTCGCTTTCCCGCCAAAATCACGCGGGAATTTCTTGCTAGCGTTTGCCGGGCTAGCCCACCTCATGTGAAGCAAAACGTGCGCTCTAAACAAAACTTCCTCCCCCACAATAGAACGCCTGCCACGTAGGCTACTGCAAAGCGAGCTAGCCCGGCTTAGCGGGCCAGACCGGCTCATGCGAACAGGCCCTTAATATTTGTCCGAATTAATATGTCCCGACTCCAGAGTACAATTTTGAAAAAGTGTCATATAAATGCCAAAAATAAAATGCCAAAATGGCAGTTATTTTTCTGACGTAACATATAAAAACAAAATCGTTGTCTTAGCCAATCATGATGTTGCTAGTTACCAGTTTTCTCTCGGCTTTAACTCGCGCATGCGCATAACTTAAAAAACCGTTCAGTCCATGACAAAAAATGGCGAACGACTTTGGATTCCACAATGTTTTCACATACCGGGTGTAAATATCCGAGCGGAATTAGTACCCTCGGATCGGGGATTAACTGGAAAAGTAACTAGCTATATTCAATTTATTCGAAATAACAAACCTGTTTTGGAAGGTGTCTGATGCGAAAATCTTTGGTTTCAAACTTTGCTAAAGCTTTGTATGCTGCATCTGACATATGTGCACTCTACACAAAAAAAAGTGTTACAATCTGTAAAGATAATTCACTGAGCAGTAAATGAATACACTGAGTTTGCAAATGGCAAAACGACTCTACCTCATGCTCCGAATATCTCCACAAAAACAACAATACGTATTCCTTGAAATCCTAAATAGACCATACATTCATTAGAGAGTTTATGACGAGGTTCGCCATTTATTCTACCGTATACGTGCTCATGTATGGGCCATTATACCAACCAATTCACCCCCATACATGCCAATAGACATTCCAAGCATGTCATTATCATCATGTCAGTAATAACTAGGCATGAGAGTTATCCGGAAGTGCGAATTGGGTGGCAACGAGTATAAATCAGTCAGCTCCATATAAATCTGGAGCAAGAACTTCTAATGTTCGGACAATAGACCAAGTGAAGCCAAGATGGCGGCAATTGACGTCCAAACTCGTGAAGGTCATAAACAGTTTTCATACCATTTTGCCCAGCTCATTCCAATTATTAGTTCAGAAATAATATTAGCTCGTTCATTCCAGTTAACAGATCGTATCGCTAATCAATTTTTAGTTCATAAAATCATGTTACTGTTTAAATCGAAGTAAAAACACGAAATTTTGGCACACTCCTTGCCGCCTTGTGCAAACCGCGCAGACAAAAACAATAGAAAGGAACTGGCTCCAGATATATATGGAGCTCACTGGTATAAATATGCGTTGACTGATTAAGTATATGGTAAGCATGGCCAATGTTTAACTGCACGATGTGGCAAACGGAGAGCCTCCTTAATACTAACCTCGTATTCCTTTGAATCAACTTCCAATGACGGTACGAGAGAAAACATATCACACATGGCACCCACGACCAGTGGATTAGAATGATACTCAAGCTTAACCTTAAGAACTTCCCATGTCGAAGCCAAATTTAAAACCTATATGAAGCAAAATATTAAACTGTTTTAAAACGGGCGAGGGGCAAATCACCGATTTAAATCTCGTACACCTTCAGAAAAATAACCAAAAAAATCACCAAACAAAATTAAGAATAACAACAACAAAAAATCACAAAAATAGACAAGTCACAATATTATAGAAAAATTACAAAAAAATCGCAAAAAAATCACAAAAAAAATCACAGAAAATAAAAAAATCACATGATTTGAAATTTTTTTGTATTTTATCTCACCTCTGCTGCAACTAAAGCTTGCAAAGACTCCAAAGCAAGGCAAACTGACACAGCATTAAATTTGGAATTTTGATGAGCGTTTTCGTTAATTATTGTAGAAATCAAACCGACAAGATCTTCTCCGTGCTGGGTAGGTCTAAAAGTACATAAAATTACATCAATAAAAAACACATTTTTAGTGATGCATCTGTACAGAAAGCGTATACAGCTATTTCAATTAAGGTTGTCACAAGCAATAGTCAAATGTACAATCCAATCGCGAAGAGTACAGGATTTCCCCCGAGAAAGTAAACCCTTTGAAATTGAAATTAGCATTGCTGTCAAACAACCTATTGTATTCAATTCACACATGGGTATAATTAAGAAAAAACTTGAACTGTGTGTTAAGAAAGGATTCAGAAGCTTTTTGTCTTCGTTTGGGGCCTGTATTAGATGACGAATTGCCGTCCACAAAGATATTTCATATTAAACTTGACGAGTTAAATTCAACGGAAATTCGACATGCATTAATCAGCTAAAACTATTAAAATACGATACAGGTATACCCATCTTGCTGTTCGTACTTGAATTATACATTTGACTATATATATTGTCTTTGACAACATAGTAAATAGCTGCATTATACAAACCTAAAATGAACATGTTTTGTAATTAGCTTGCTTAATTAATCAAACAAAAGTGATCAGTGTTTGTGACTGTTTCTTTGGAAAAGTTATCGTGTTTCGTTGTTATGATACTAATAGTCACAAAACGTGTTCAAAAAGGCTCGGTTGCATGGTGGCGACCCGCCAGAATGGTACCGATACATTAGTGCAACTGTTACATGGAATCCCCCCACCCCCATTTCAAGGGCGCCCGTACCAAGGATAATCGCCCCCTTACCAAGGATAATCGCCCCCTTACCAAGGATAATCGCCCCCTTCAGCTACAAATTCGCTCCTCTCTACATTTCGATCTAAAGCAACACAAGTCGAAAATATTTTAATATTTTTTACACAAATACTTATAACCACAGGCTGACTACAGGTTAAATGACTACGCTTTTGAGCAATTGGTGGAGTGCACAGATGGTTTATATATAAACTTTCTTTCGACAAAGCAGGTCGTTTAAGGACAAAGACGGTGAAGAAAGCCGTACGTGTTATTACTGAGAGGTATTACTCGAGTCAACTCGACAATAAACGTTGGATTTCCACACAAAACAAAAAACGAGTATGTGAGGAAATCGCCATCATCCCTAGCAAGAGGTTAAGAAACCAGATTGCTGGGTTTGTAACACAGATAACTATGTTTCTGAGGTATCTGCAATTGAGCAAGATATAATTGAAGTTGATCCTGAAACCAAGAAAGTGTTGAATGTTTTGGACTTTGGTAACATTGCAAATATTCAAGTGACGCAGCCAATCACAGCAACGCCGAGTTTCCGCCCAGATGGCTTTGGTGAACAAAGATAAAAGTTCTATGTCTGAATTCAGTATTGCAATAAAGTCTTCTCAATAGTAAAACGGTTCAACGGCACACGAAAATAGAGAAGAACTATAAAAAGTGCACCTCTGTGGCAGAGCGTCATTAGTCTTTTGACATGTAAATTTTAATCAGCCACAATTGATATAAGGTCGTTGTCATCCAATCCTGTATATAAAGTTGATTATTGGCTGTAAAAGCAGAAATAATTTCTACATGTGAATACTCGATTTCATCGTCTTATTACTAATGTAAATCTTGCATTAATCCTCTGGTATAGCTGTAGGTTAAAGTGCTATACTAACCCACCATAATTATTATTTTTGTATATGTGTAATATTTGTATCATTCTGAGAAGAAATGCAACATATCTTTATACCTTATGTATAGGTCGAAGGCCGAAGCTGGCTGCAATATATCGAATAACGCCATTTGGCCGAAGTAATTATCTATTATAATTACTGATCGACCCGAATCAAAAGTAATTGTTTTAGGTTCTAAGATTAGGGTGCTGCTTGTTGGGCTGAATCACAATGATCAAGCGTGTTGTATTTTCAAATCCCACAAGCGCAAGCCAAGAAATTGCAGCATAAATACATCATCATCATCATCATCATCAACTTTATTTAAACACGGAAAATCATCAGTAATAATATTTACATAAAATATGGATAAAAGAAAAACACACATAAAATAATTCACTGTTCTACCTAATTGCCGTGTGGGAGTCAGAAACCGTCTTAAAAGCAGAGAAAGCGGTTACCGATCTAAGTGATCCTGGTAAAGAATTCCATAAGAATACCCCACTATAACTAAAGGAGCGTTTCAAATATTCAGTGCGTGGTTTTGGTAATGGGATATACAGTTTATCATCAGAATCCCTTAGATTATAAACACTCTCCCTGGGAGAAAACATCTCTTGTGAATAGAACGGTGTACGTTTTCTTTAAACGATTAGTAGATAATTTTTCCCATTTAAGTTCTTCAAGAAGAGAACTTGACGAAATATCATAAGATGAGCAGGTTATAACACGGGCGGCCCTATTCTGTAGTTTTTGTAGTTTCTCACTCAAATTACTGCCCAGGCCATCCCAAACAGGAGCACGATAGGAAAAAAATAGGGTTCAACCAAACCCTGATAAATTGTGATTGCAGTTTCTTTTCTCTGCTGATGAAACCTCTCATTCGTTTAAGTGCACTGATACCTGAAAAAACCTTTTTCGTTATGCTATCAGTATGATACTTCCAAGTCAAGTTCTCGTCAATTGTTAAACCCAATGATTTAGACTTAGAGACTCTGTTAATCTGTTCGTTATTAACATGGTTATCAAAGTTGAGAGTCTTGGTCGAGATCCAATAACCATGAATTCGGTTTTTACAATGTTTAAACTCAACTTATTTACTTCCAAGCCATGTTGTTAAATTATAGCTAATTCAGCATTCATACGATTTTCAAGGTCTGATGTTGGTATCATCAGCATACATTCTGGGCAATCCCTCGTTCAAGCAGTTAGGCAGGTCATTGATATAGATCAAAAACAAAAGTGGGCCTATAATAGAGCTTTGAGGAACACCATAGGAGATAGAACGACTGCTAGAGAGATTCCCATTTACATAGCATTTCCGTTTTCGATCGGTTAAACAGGATTTAAACCAGAATAATCCATTGTCGTCCACTCCATATCACTTGAGTTTACGTAAAAGGATTTTGTGGTCAATGGTATCGAAAGCTTTCTTCAAGTCAATGAAAATCACACCATTAAGCAGACCTTTGTCAACATTTACGCACCAGTTATTATTAATTTCTAATAAAGCTGTAACGGTACTATACGATGCTCGAAACCCGGACTGATAGTTCGACAATAAGTCATTACTTGTCAGATAAGAGTACAATTGATCATAAACGATTCTCCCAAAAATTTTAGCAACCGCCGAAATAATTGAAGTTGGACGATGATGACTAAGATCACTTTTCTCGCCATTTTTAAAAATAGGTATGACCTTGGCCATTTTCCAATCAGTTGGATAAATACCCTTAGAAAGCGGCTATAGAATATCAGCAGCTATTTCAATAGTCCACCGGGTATATTATAACATAACATAACATAACTTTATTTAGAGAAGGTTTAAAGTATTTACAGATAATAAATACGCCAGTTTAGCTAATGCTAATCTTCCACTGGACCTTCTATATAACAATATAACTGAGATAACAATATAACTATACAACTGTTGTAACTATATAACTACTTATGCATCTAATTACAAATTATGAAGAACTTATGAACAGATTAAGAAAGAATTTATAAACTTTATGCTTAAATATAGAAAACGACCCAGATGACTTAATATCTGGTGGTAACATATTATAAATAACTGCTCCGTTATACTGAAGTCCATTTCTAGTTATGGATAGCTTAAAGTTCGGTACCCACAAGTTCATATTGGAGGAGCTTCTGGTTCGACACTGAGAAACCGATGAAATTGGTTTAAACATGCTACTTAAATAATCTGGACTTAAATTATTTACAGCTTTGTAAACTAAAATAGCTACCCTATACATAACTCTGTACTTGATAGGTAAGATCTCCGACTGTTCAAATAGTGGTTTCGACGAATAAAGTTTAGGTTTATCATAAATAAGTCTTAAAATAAGTTTCTGCAGTTTGTATATTCTTGATAAATGCGCCGATTGGCCCCAAATGGTGCAACAATAATCAATCCTTGGCTGAAAAAACGTTTTATAGAATAAAATCCTTGTCTTAAGAGGTAAGTATATTTTGATTCTACGAAACAATGCTACAATTTTACAAAGATTGGATGCGAGCTCGTCAATGTGGTCTTTCCAAGACAAATGGTTATCAATGACTAACCCCAACACTCTTTCACACCTAACGTTCTTGAGCACGGATCCATTATGTTTTACAAACAGTTCTGTGGAGCCAATTCTTGTAGCCTTTTGGTACGTGGATACTACCATCGATTTTGTCTTTTTCCCATTAATGACCATCCCATTAGACGAGCACCATTGCTGAATATCCTCCATGGCTAACGACAGTTTGTCATTTAGTTCATCGATTGTACTGCCAGAGGAATGCGAGGTGGAATCATCAGCATAGAGATCAAGTTCCAGGTTGCTGTGTAAAGGGAGATCATTAACAAACAAGATAAATAACAGAGGTCCAAGAATACTTCCTTGTGGTACACCATGAGATACAGGAGCTGGCGACGAAAGATAATTCTTGATTTGAACACATTGAGTTCTACCAGTGAGATATGAGTATATCCATTTGATTAAAGTTTCAGCTTGGAGACAAGGATATTCACATTTATCATACCAAAAGCTTTTCGGAAGTCAATGAGAGTCACACCGTTAAGTTTTCCATGTTCAATATTGGTAAGCCACGTATCCACTAATTTAGTTATTGCAGATTCACAAGAATGGTAGCGTCGAAATCCAGATTGTCCTTTATACAACAAGCCGTAGAATGTTAAGAAGGCAGTTATACAGTTATGGTAATGACGTTCCAGTAGCTTGCTTATAATACACAGAATGGAAATTGGTCGGTAGTTGTTCTTCAGTACGGAATCCAGTACGGGATCCTGATTTATGAACTGGAGTGATTCTCGCAGTCTTCCATTGCATTGGAAAGTGACCATGCAATATACTTTGGTTAAAAATGACAGTTAAAGGACTTGCAATGACTGAAGCTGAAAGTTTCAGAATTTTCGACGATAAACCGTCCAAGCCAGTAGCTTTATGAGGATCTAGTTCATTAAGGGAACTTCGAACTTCATCACAAGTCAATAACGGTATTGACAGACCAATATCTTCAGTAATCCTACTTATTCTACTTATATTATCAGGGCCTGTAGCTTTGTTAGCATTGATCATTTTTAGTAAGCGAGTGACAGTGCAAGTACCAATTTCATTTATAAACCCAAAATGGGTTTTTATTGATTCGGATAAGGCATGAAAAGTTAGTTAGTAAGTTCTAGACTAGTTTTTGGCTTAGACTTTTAGTTTCGGAGATATAAAGGCTCAAACAGGCAAATTTTGGCATTTTCTGAAAAAAAGTAGCGCGACCAAAATATCACCAAGGGGCCTGGATCCCAGGAACCGAACTTTGATAAACAACTAAGAAATATATGGCGAAGATATCGATGTATTGTTTTTTTTGTTTATTTTGTCTAAACGATGTTTCGTTTGTGCGTGATATTACACAGAAAGTACCAACAGTAATATATCTAGCTATCTGACACCTTTTTTGGATGATAAATCACCTACTGCGGCTTTAAACCGATAGAAAAGAGGACACCGAAACTCATCTGAATTTGCCTTCGGATTTGGTGGCAAATACAGGACATAGTTATAGACCTATAAACAAAGACTAATTACCCAGTTGTCCCAACATAGGACAGGAATCAGAATACAGGTAAGCTGTGATTTTAACAAATGCAATGATGTCTATTCGCGCGTATGAACTTTGGATATTTAACGTTGAATCATGTCACCTAAATTTGCATATTATTTGCTTAGTATACAAAGGTGTATAACGGTGTTTGTTGGCACACAAATCGATTGAAGTGCTTCTACCTCTGAGAGATTACATACTGCTGTTATAGAATCATATATGTTTCAATGTGAAAATTATCACAACTTTAATGCCTTTATGGTATTTAACTAATATAAATTAATAGGCCATTCTACTTTTAGATTTCAACCTACTTTATATGTGGACTTTCAGTGTCTTGTATTATCCTACACATGTGGTCAATGTCAAATGTTTTATATGACAGTGAGATACTGATGCTATATGTTTGATTGATACATGTATTTGGCACAAAGTTGATCACCAAGTGCTGCACTGTCCCACTAGTGGAACCACCTTAACCTGAGTATCAGGCATTTCTGCGGTTAGGCCTTGGTTTGTTAGCCACCTATGTTGAAGAACCTTAGGGAGGCTAAGAAAAAATTCCCTGAATAGAGATATACACTTCAAAATTGTATAGCCCATTAAACTATTTGTTTGTGATTTCATCTAGATTATCAGTGAAGTAAACTGGAACCATCAGTGAAAGATGAATTAACA
This sequence comes from Trachythela sp. YZ-2020, assembly GCA_016169945.1. NCBI lineage: Eukaryota > Metazoa > Cnidaria > Anthozoa > Malacalcyonacea > Clavulariidae > Trachythela > Trachythela sp. YZ-2020. The sequence continues at coordinate 198,499 of JADLSH010000135.1, read as the reverse complement.
TTTTTAATTAAATATTTATTAAACATCTTTATCAATATATGTTGTATTGTGACTCTACTGTCTCTTGGGGGCAAGTGCACTTTTAATAGCTCAGCCCCTTGATTGGATCGATTGGCTTAACCCATTAATTGGCAAATTTTACTCATCAGTGGTAGAGTACTGCCAATTAATGGGTTAACTGCGCTTGATTGGATCGGCTAAACCTTAGCTGCTTTTTGGGTAATGGGTTACCTAGAAAAGAGCCAGACTCCCACTATGGAGGAACTTTACCCATCTGGAAGGAGAGATTCCACTTATAAAATGTGCAAGGACATCTGGTAGGGGAGGGGGTCAACATCCATTTCCCTCCATGGAGAGAAAGTCATTTTACTTGCACAGAGAAGCACCTTTCCGAGTCACTTAAATCAGCTATGTGGGCATGCCAAGAAAGTTGGATGTGTGTACACTGAGTAAAGCAAGCATCACTCTCGCACCAGACATCTAATGTGAAAGTTGAAGCATGTTTGCTCTGCCCACACAGGCAAAGCTACTGTAATAGAAAGTATGATGTTTTACAGATCACATACAGGCCTTATGGCTTATTTATTAAATTAGATATGTTTCCCCACTAAAACATTCTCAAAAGATGAATATTATTCTAAGCCTATTTATGTGGCAATTAATGTTTAGTGTTGTCACAATAATTCCATTTATTTTTTATCTATGTAAATGAAGCAACCTGATTGGCTGACAAGCATTTCAGAGCGGTCCGGATTTTTGCATCCGGCCCGCTCTGAAACTCATCCGGCCCGCTCTGAAACTCATCCGGCCCGCTCTGGATTACGCGACAAAACACAGGAGTGAAACAATTTTTAGTTTAAAAATCTACCCAAAAAGTTCAAAAAGCTAGCCTAACGATAGTTAGAGTACAAAAATGAATTGCATCAACTCCAAAGGCTTCATACTAAGCACGATGTGTCGAGAAAACTAATACATTTGTTTTAAATGCTCGTGTATTAAAACTACTACATTTGTTTTATTGCTCGTGTATTTCAGTATTTGGCCACATTAAAGTTAAAAAAATACAGTTTAAACAGATATCATAGAAGAAAAAACTTTTACCATACATAAAACTTAAAAATATGGACCAACTGTAGTGAAAACATGATTTTTCTGCCCATTTGTTAAAGTACTTTTCGTATACATATTGTAAACAAAAAAAAATTAAAGCCGTGGCCCTTGGCAAACAAAGTTGAGGCTATATGTTTTTTTACCGTGAAATGACCAGAAAAGAATTACTGCATACCTTGTTCATTGTCCAGTTTTAGTAGAAAGCGTTGATCGAAGTCAAAACACATGCATTCACCGCATGATTCACTTTATGAGTTTTTTATGGCCAAAGCAAGTAAACACGAAGATATCCTTGTCGAAGAGACACGGAATACCGGAAAACCAGGCCAAAACCTTTCATTCCTATGCTTTTTACTGCCATATTTAAAAATATCGTGTACATTTTTACAGAAACTATGGTTTTTTGTGAGTTTCTTGCCAGTTTTCTTGAGTTTTCGTCTTCGTGTTTTCTTTTAACGTTCAAGTTTTGTCAGCCTCGCTTTGAATTCACAATTGCACTGATCTCAAATTATTTCGCTACACTGGAATTTTCAATTTTAATAAATTCTTAAATTTTACCTTTAATAAAAAATAAACACGTTATTTACCGGCAGCGTCGGTCCGGATGAGAAAAACTGTGCCCTCGGTCTTGAAAACGTCCCTCGCCCTCCGGGCTCGGGCCGTTTTCAAGACCTCGGGCACAGTTTTTCTCATCCGGACCTCGCAACCGGTAAATAACATATATATATATATATATCCAGTTTATGATATCTGTGTATTGATCATCTTTCATTTACATGGACAAAGATGACAATCTGTCAACCAATCTTCCTATGAAAGGTTCTGTGAGAATATACATGGGGGCCAATTTCATTAGATTGTGGGTTGGCCAGTTGCAGTTAACCAGTTACTATTCTTGAAAATGTCCAAATTTTGGGTAAATTTGGATGTAAAATTTGTAGGGAAACAAGCTTCCTTGCTAAAGTGAGAACCAACTTTAAAGCAGGTGTAGAAATCAGAAATGAAATGCAACCGATTCCCATGTCCATGAAGGCATGAAGACTATACAATGCAGTAAAAGGTTTAAGTTCCATTCCAACAAACTTTTAACCCTTGCATTCGTTCATTTATTTCTTCTTTCTTTATTTGATACTATACGAAAGAATTTTATAAGCAATTGGTTCGCCAGAAGAGGCATCTATGTCCCAGAATTTATAGACATAAGTTACTGCAAGTGTCATGGTCGTCTCCACGATCGACTTTGAAATCGCATTTAAATCCATTCCTTCGTCTATATTCCACGATTGACGATGCAAACCACTAGAAGGGTTACTTTACACACTCAAAAATGTGTTTGAATTCAAAAATGTGTTTTTTTCCTCAAGAAATAGCCGAATTTTCAAGATGATTTATATTATCCAAATGTAATTGTTTTTATAGTAAAATTAAATACACACGTTCCTGGGACCCAGTCCCCCGGAAGACACTACTTTTTTTCCAAAATAGCGACTTTGAGCCTGTATATCTCCGAAACTAAAAGTCTAAGCCAAAAACTAATCTAGAACTTATTAACTAACTTTTTATGTTCTATCCGAATCAGTAAAAACCCATTTTGGGTTTATAAGCACTTTAAAGGAAAATACAGTGTTTGTGGGTTGGATATAAGAAATGGGATTGGTATTCGAGATGGTTATTTTGTTCGCAAGATTCTCACCTATCGAGGTAAAATATGAATTAAATGCGTCCGAAATATCAGCGGCGTTAGTAACTTCACTCACTTTACGAGAGGTTAAATCGTTAACGAGTCTCCAAGTTTTCCTTGGGTCATTTCGTACAGCATCGAGATTTGTTGTAAAATAGTTATGCTTAGCCCGCCTATATAATAATGTAATTAGTCTCGTTTCGAGCTTTCTTATATTGCAAACATATTACGTGTAATATCAAATTGCTTTTTAGATAATCTCTTAAACGCATTTTTTGAACTACATGAGAAGTGGGTTTCTTTTTTAGAGGAGCATGTTTATCAATCACAGACGTTAACAAATTTATCCAATCTGTCCACATATCATTAGGATCACTGTGCAGACAGACCTCCCCCCAGTTTATATTGTTTAAATCGTACAAGTAAGCAAGCTCATTAAAATTTTTGAAATGTCTCTTTTCAACAAATGTGTTTACCGAAGCCTTTTGATATGTTGATTTCCGGACAAGGTATATAAGTGAATGATCACTTATACCAATATAAAGAACACCGGAATCTCTTATTTTGTCGGCAGTATTAGTTTTATATTTAGAAGCTCAGACGTATTTGAGTGTTTGATAAAAGGTTACAATTCAAGTCTCCAAGCAAATATAATTCAGAATTTTCAGCATCTATTTTTGCCAATAATTTCCGCAAATAAGGCAAATAGATTCCGAGAAGAACTGAGAGGTCTATACCAAGTACCCACCAAAAACGGTCTTGAACGGGGATTAGAAACTTCGATTATTAATATTTCAAGATCTTGATTGGTTAGATCCTCGCGAATTCGAAAATTTAGATTTGTGCGTAAGTAAATACACCACCATTTCTGCCATTAAGCTTGCGATATAATCTAACAACATCGTAGCCGGATAGGTAAATTTCATTATTGCTAATGGACGAATCTAACTTAGTTTCGTTAATAGCTAATATATCGATTTTAGTATTCACCATGAAGACTCCCAATTCGTCGATATGAGCTAACAAACTATTTAGATTCAAGCATGCTATTGCAAGACCGCGACTAAATACATTAGAACGAGATTCAATATTAGAAATATGAGATGCGGGTAAAGAACCGACTCCCACTCGGCAAGTTCCTAACAAGAACCAATATAATTAGAAATGTCATTTGCCACAACAGAGGTTCCTTTACGATTTAGGTGCAAGCCTCGTTTATTGAGGCAGGAAGAATTAACAGTGATCAATAAATGCCCACATTGGCTGGTGGAGACGTGTGCATATATGTTCACTCGAAAATTCAATGTAAAATAATCCAGGAATTTGAATCCTTATCTATTGAATCGCTGTGGCTTTCACTTCGACCAAATCATCTTCCAAGATCAATCTCAGTTATACTCCTTGCTGTTATTTACTATCCCCCCTCAGCAAGTGCCTCCGAGAATAATGATTTGTATGAACATATTCAATCTAATGTTGATACTTTTCTCCGCAAGTATCATAGTACGGAGACAGCCTTACTACGTGTTAAGCATGATATCCTAATGAACATGAACCATCAGCGTGTTACCTTACTTGTAATCTTGGATTTGAGTGCTGCATTTGACACTGTTGACCATCATATAATGCTCGACCGATTGAACTCCAGTTTTGGCATCAAAGACCAAGTACTAAAATGGTTCACCTCTTATCTTTCTAACGATTCGCAATTCATTTCTGTAAATGGTGGTATATCTAAGTGTTTTGATCTCAAAAATGGCGTGCCCCAAGGATCTTGTCTTGGCCCACTTCTGTTTGTTCTATATGTGTCCAAATTGTTCCAGATTTTGGAAAGTAACTTACCTATTAAGGCCCATGCTTTCGCGGATGATAATCAACTGTACGTTTCATTCCAACCAGATTCAATATCTGGACAACAATCTGCGGTTACTGCCATGGAAAATTGTATTGATGACATTAAGACATGGATGCTAAATGATAAACTCAAACTTAACCACGGTAAGACTGATTTTTTTATCATTGGAACACAACAACAGTTGGCAAAAGTTAATTTTGATACCCTGCGTATTGGTGATTCTTATGTCACTGCGTCTAGTGAAGCTAAAGACCTAGGATTTTGGTTTGATTCCCAAATGAAATGTGATACCAACGTGAACAAATGCTGTAAGGCGGCATTTTTCCATCTATTTAACATCAGGAGGATAAGAAAGTTTCTGACACATGAAATCGCTCAAATATTAATCAATTCATTTGTGACAAGCCGTTTAGATTATTGTAACAGTCTTTACTATGGTTTGCCTTCGACTCTCTCTTGTTATGGTTACCGGTGACTTTAATCCCTCAAGTACTCGATGAAGGAGAATCGTATTAAAAGACTATCTGGTTTGCGCCAAATTATTGATATTCCAACGAGAGGAAAGTCCATCTTAGATTGGTGTTTAGTAAATTTGAAAGATGCAAGTTTTCAATCGACCCAGTTACCTCCAATTGGTTCTAGTGATCATAATGCTATTATCGTGAGGTCAACAAAACAACGTTCCCAAAAATTAATGGTGAAGAAGATTTATAAAAGAGATTTAAGAGATAGCTAGTTGCATAAGGTCATTTGGTCAATGGATAACAACCTACTAGTGGGGCTGACGTATTAGATATCAGGGATTGCGAGCAGAAGTTTGATAGATTTAATGAAATTTTATCGTCCATGGTGGAACTCTATTTTCCTTTCAAGTTAACAAAAATTCGATCTGTCGACAAACCATGGATGTCATCTTCCTTGAAATATTACATCAGAAAACGCCAAGTCGCGCTCTATAAATTTGGGAAGTCTTCTTAAATCTACAAGTATTGGAGAAATGAAGTCCAACGTGCCGTTAAATCTGCTAGGGGAACTTATTACAAACAATCTGCATGTCGGAAAGTTAAAGAATACAAATGTATCAAGATGGTGGAAGGAAGTTAAAAAGCTTGGAGGTTTGTCTTTACAGGAGTCTTGGTATGACCAATTATTTTCAAGTAATATTTCTACGCATGTTGATCTTGCTGAACATTATAATGACTTGCTTGTTAGCCTCACTTCCCATTTTAAACCTCTGCAGTATGATCAAATGGAAAATCACCCTGTTCCTGACCATCTTCTAGTTAACACCCAATCGGTTCTATCTTCTCTGCGGTGCATTAAAACTACGAAGGGAATACCAAATAAGATTTTAAAGACCTTTGCAGATGAACTTGCTCCAGTAATTTGTGACATTTACAACACCTCACTTCAACAGGGAATTTTTCCTGAGCAGTTAAAAAGGTCGATTGTAGTTCCAATACCTAAAATATCTCCACCCGCAAGTATCGAGGATGATTTTCGACCAATATCATTAACATCGCAGGTTGCAAAGGTCCTTGAAGGTTTTACCCTTGACTCCTTACTCGCAGACATTGGCACTAAACTGGATGCGAAGCAATTTGCCCTCCCAGGAAAATCAACAACTCATGCATTGGTTTATCTTCTCCACCAAATTTTGGCTGGTTTGGATGTTGGTCACTGTGCGATAAGACTTTTCTTTGCTGATTTTAAGAAAGGTTTTGATTTGGTCGACCACAATATTATTGTTCAGGAGCTTGAAAATCTTCATGTTAACCCTCTCATTGTTCTATGGATAAAAGCCTTTCTAACATATAGGAAGCAATGCGTTAGGATTGGAGAATCATATTCTTTTTGGAAAACAGTGAACGGAGGCTTGCCTCAGGGGACTAAGCTTGGGCCGATGCTGTATTCCTGTTTGCAGTCTTAATCAACCCTCTACTAAAAAATTGGCCAGGCAGAACCAAATAATATAATTCCTCGCTGCTCGCCAAGTCTCCTACCAATCGTTGTTGATGAAATCAGTACTTTCTCTTCTGCAAGGGGCATGGAGCTTAACCCCAAAAAGTGTAAGGAAATGTTAATATCGTTCTTGGAATACTCTACCTCCACTATAAATCCGATTTATGTGTTCGGTCTTCCTGTTGAGTCCGTTCCTTCCTTTAAATTGCTTGGCTTAACTTTGTCTCGTGACCTTTCATGGAGTTGGACAACGTGATTTGGTTTCTATTTACTGTTCAATCAGACGATCTCGTGTCGAATATGCTGCTCCAGCGTGGTCTCTAATCTCACTGCTGGTTTGTCAAATTTAATTGAATCAATACAAAAACGGGCACTGAAGATTGTTTTCTCTTCCCTTTCCTATGGAAGTGCTTTAACGTGCTCTGGCCTAGAGACTCTAGAAGCACGGAGAGTCAAGCTTAGTAAAACATTTATTGACATTTGAAATTATCTCAGGATTCCGGTTATAATCAGTTGAGCAGCGTATTGAGGTCATTCAGCAGTGCGCTATTGTTCAGTCAGTCAAAGCGGCCAACCATCAGGCTGCATTTAAAAATTGATCGTGACATCACAGACCTCTATGCCCATCAAATTTCGGACTTTTTTGTGTATTGATGTAATGTGTATGGATGTAGACTGTTGGATGGTTTGTGTTGTTTTATGGATCAGAACAAGACTCTTGTGTCCGTGATCAACTGATTTGCGTGTGCAGAAATTCAAGGCTGCGGAAATTTAATATGTAATTAAAATATTTAATGTGTTGAAAATTTATATGCTATTATGTGGACTTGTGTTATGACTTTGCAGCTGATGCCACTGTATTTGTAATGTATATGTAAGTAATATATTCCGCTGCCTCTTAGGCGCGAGTTTGTAATGACAGTTATGTATATTGTGCTTAGAGTGAGGCGAAGAACTAGTTACAACAATTAATTAAATATTATTTGATTATTTTGTAGTTAATAACTTTTAGTTAATTTGATTTTATTTATTTTATTTATTTATTTATCTTCTAAGCTTAAGGATAAACATTATACTTATTGGGATTAAAAAAGAACTTCTAAATGTAGAACAAGTATATACTTTTTTAACAGTTATTTACTGTTGGAAATAAGCATTAAAGTAATATAACTTACATATTATATATAGTTCATTTTTAATATATAATACATATATAAAAATAATAAATAAATAAAAAGATCATAAAAAGACAATACAATATGAATACAAAAATTCACAAAGAAGGCAAATTAACAATAAAAAAACAAAATTCAAACTAAAAAACAAAACCAAAATTTAAAAAAGTTTACTTTAAAAAATTTTAAAAATAACTCTACAAAACTGCAAACAGTAAAAAATCGAGATGTTCAACTTCAAGAATGTTTGACAGTCAGATTGTGGCATCGAATTGTTACAATATGACAACGTACAAGAAATTGCAACGTCAATCGATTATTTACATTACACAGCCTACATAGGCTCAAAAAAATACTGCTCACAAAATACTGCTCACATAGGTAGATCATATTGAATTGAAATAGCAAAAATGCATTCCAGGAACGAGTGAGGGAAAAGACAATATCTGATATTGCAGATTCGATAGAGACAGTCAGACAACAAAAACTCAGACAACAGCTAAAGAATAAGCCAGACAAACAAAAAGCAAAATTCAAAAGTACTTTAACGCTTACTCTAAAAATAAATTAACTTATATTACTACTTATTTTAAATTAAGAATAACTTTCATTATTTGGTGGCGCAATATCTTCCTAAACTATTAAACAATATCTTTGGCGCACATCAGAAATGACTATGCAAACTTTGGCAAATTCAATCTCAACTATGCCTAACTCTCAAAGATCCCTCCAACAGATTTTCCCTACACATTTTTTGATTTTTAGTATATACATTTATCTTGAGTTTTTTGCAAAAAATACGAAAAATCGAACAGATATTCCAACAGATTTTGTTGTAAACAGACGAGTCATCAGTCATCACAGCTGCGATGACACGATACGAACGAATCATCTTAAAACAACAAATAAAATAATTTCCAGAAATTTTTACATTACACAAGTTCTCTACCATTGTAAGGCCACGCTTTATTTTTATAGAATTTTAAATTTTTTTATAAATTTTTGTATTGTGTTTCTGCCCAATGCCCAATGCAAATTAAAAAATTCTAAGATCCTAAAAACAAAATTAAAAAAAAAAATAGCGCGATTTCATTGGTCGAGAAATTCACGTGACAGCTGTCCAACCTCCTCTGGGTTATAATCCACTGTCTCAAATAGTATGTAACCGTCCGATAGACTTGGATCAGGATAATAATTTAAGGAGAGAGCGAGTTCATATACCGTTAACAAAGACTAAACGTTTTAAAAATTATGTAACTGTAAAATATTTTTGATTGTTGTAAATATTTTAGAAATAGGATTACTAAGTCTACATAATACCGTGTAATTCAGTTTTCTCTGCAAAACGGTTTTATTAAACTAATTATTATTATTACTGCATATTGCTTTAAGAAATTTATGAACTTCTATTGCTTTTATCGACAGTTCAGATTTGTCAGATCTTGGTAAGATACTTGAAATGACAACGTCGGTTTCTGGAGAATCTTCTTTAATTTGAGTTCCGAGGTTCACAATCCCTTCAGCCACTCTTTTAGCAGATAGCTAGATAGGTGGTTTAGGTCATTTGTTCCTACATGTAGTATGATTTTATTGGGCTCCTTGCGGAGAACTGGCTTTAAAAAGTCTTCCATATCTGTTATGGTAGCACCGGCAAAACGTTTGACAACGACATGATTGGCAGTATTGGAAAGACGCATTTGTTGCATGACTGATTCTGCTGTGGAATTTGAACAGCTGAGTATGCGCATGTTAAGCAAACGCTTGCGGCGACATGCCTTGCGCGGCGACTCCAGACGAAAGTTATGACGCAATCTTGGACATCGGCACACTTTTGTTTTTCGTCGCTTGGCGTGAGAAAAACAACGTTCTGCGAGCAGGCTAATTATTATATAGCAAGTGTCAAAGTTCAATTTTCCTGCTTGCCGATTGGACAAAACCATATAACGTGCCGGTCCACAAAACGTCATGATCGGCAACCGGTCAACAGTGAAACAATTGTTGACCGGTCAACAATAAAACCGGAAGTGAGGCGCGAGCTGCTCGCGTCTGTCGGTCGGTTTGCAAGTCGTTCAGAAGAAGATATTAATCTATTATTTTTTTTCTTGCGGTCCGAAATCGTATTTTACGCTTTTCTACAATCTCATTGGCTACGCGAGCGGTCCGTATGAGCCCGTACGGACTGCGCGAGATTCAAAGCCGTAGAGCCAATGTTTTTATTTTTAAAAATTTAAAGACGAGCTTATTTAAGGCTACTTTTTAACATTAAAATGTCTGCAGACGATGAAGGACACAGTGAAAGTGAATTTTACTATCCCACAGAAGATATTACTCTTCTTAGCATTGATAGAAACGACGTTTTAGCGCCTAGAAGAGCAGTGGAGGGCCAAATTTGTCTAACTTCACCCGAAGAGTTGGGTGAAATTCAAAGTTTTATCGAAAGGCAGCGCCCAGATAACACGAAAAAGAAGACGACGTACGACATAAATGTTATTAAAAGGTACTTTGAATACGAGACAAGAGAAATTGAAAACATACCTGCCAAAGAATTAAATGTCCAGCTCGCGAAGTTTTTCATGAATGTACGCAAGAGAAATGGCAGCGTTTATGAACCTACTTCTCTCAAGGACTTCCAGAGAAGTTTGCAGAGATATTTGAACGACAAGAGTTCTACAATGAATATCTTAAAAGACCAGGCTTTTGCCAAATCCCGTGAAGTTCTCATAGCGAAGAAACGAGTATTCAGAAATTTAAATAAACATGTCAGGTGACTTCCTTATTTGGCAGCTTCATTCGCGTGCGGGAGGGGAGGTTGGGGAAATTCAGAGGGGGGAATTAAAAAAAAATATTATTTACCGGTATGGTCGGTCCGTATAGAGAAATATTTCTCTATACGGACCTCCAATCCGGTAAATAACATATATTTATTAAGAGATAAAGACGGAATACCTGATTGAGACTTTGACACTTTCTATTTTCCATACGCTGTTTCCCTCGGTCTCAGTAAATAAGTGATAATTTACTCTCATCCTCATTTGACCGGGGGCCGGTTGTATAAAACTCTTAACTACGTTTTAACTACCCATTTTCTAGTTAAATGGTAGTTAACTTTAACCACGTAGCTAAGTCGGTTGTATAAAAACCTAGTTAGCGTTAACTGCAGTTAAAAAGTAGTTAAAGTTAACTATGCTCAAGGGCATAGTTAACTTCCCAAAGCGTAGTTAAATATGGCGTTTTGTAGGAGTGATGAACTTTAATCAGTCAAAAAATACTAAAAGGAACGCTTACCGAGGGTTTTCAATCATCATCTTCCCTAGAAAGTTTTTTCTGATACTCGTGAGCTTTTAAAACGCTATAATTTTGGTCTTTTCGACGAAAACGGAATATATTTTTTGCATAGGAAGATTTATCGATGACGAGAGGCAACCCATAACAAAGAAAAACAATGTCGTTTTTACCAAAGAACTGCAGTTTGACTTTCATGGTAAATACGCCTTTTTCGTAGACTTTATTGGTCTTTATGTCTTGTTTTCTTGCATATTTTTCAATATTTTGAATCAAAATACCGCCATTTTTGGTAAATATGAGTCCGCAGTCGTTTTCAAAATGCTTGTCAGCGGTTGCTAATCCAGTGCGTACTTTGTGTTATTTCATGTTTAATCACCCCACGCGCAGTTAACTGTGTGATCAGTTAACTACCCGACTAACTACGTTTTATACAACTCAGTTAAGTCCTGTAGTTAACTAATTATAGTTAAGGATTTAACTACGGTAGTTAACGCTAACTATAGTTAACTTTAACTACATTTTTATACAACCGGCCCCGGGGCTTTAACATTCCCGCGTCAATAAATATATCAACAAAACACCCTACCTTTCTCTGCAGATATCCCTAATTGTCACTGCTTTAGCCAGTTGAAGTTCGGTCCAGGCCTCAGGGCTTAGCGACAGCGTCTTCTCCTGAAGTAGCTTGTGCAGTTGGGTAAAAATTCGTGGTTGCGACATCCAAAGTTTGAACATTAGTTTCAGAGTAACTGCTTTAAGTTCGGAATTGTTGTTGAGAACCAGTAATATACCCAACACTTGTTTTACGCAAACCTACATCAATAAAGAAGTGAACTTTGGAAGCGATTTTGCATGATTTCCAAATCCTGTTATATCAAACTTAAGACTGATATCGGGCTTGCTAACTGATATAAAGGGATAGAAAGAATAGATGCCTCTATTTAATGAGGGTAGTACACAACAGTGCATAAGCACTAAGAAACTTGTACCCCTCAAAATAGCTAAATAACAACACAAATAAATGTTTTCAATAATAAAATATACTTAATATAACAACGATTAAGAGATTGTTATTCCTCTAGTAATGATTTTAAATAATTATTTTTAAAAATGCGAACACTAAGTTGCTTTCTTAGTCTAAAACCCAAACCTTAATTGTAGTAACACTAAAAGTCCCGCCTCCTTCTGTTTTTCTAACCTGCCTAAAGGGCCCGATCAAACGAGAACGCAAGTCATCGCAAGTTTTTACTTGCGCTTGCTTATGCCTCGTTTGACCACCAACTTGCGATGACTTGCGATGACTTGGTTTTTGTAAACTTGCGAGCACTTGCGACACGTTTGAACACCAAGCGCAAGTTCAAGCATGTTTTTCGTGACCAGTTGCCATGGTAACATAAAGCTAGGCTAGTCCCTAGTCCTCTGTGCTCGCCCTCTATTTATCTCTGTGATTGTTAAAAAAAGCGGGAAACGCCGAAGTCGAATACCGTTCGTTCCAAATGGCTTAAAAAAAACACCGAAAAACTGGAAAAAAGTCGACGAAAATGTTTCCAATAAGAGTGAGAACATGAAAGAAAAGCACACGGGCTAAATCGGCCAAAATTTCTTGCGTATCGTTTGATTGGTTGCGTCGGCAAGTCAACGCAAGTCAAAACAAGTTTACTTGCGATGACTTGCGTTCTCGTTTGATCGGGCCCTTAAACAAACAAAATTTACATCAAAATATGTATAGTATTTCTATTGTGCTGTTCACGATTTAGTTTCACACAGATATGGTTTTAATGAAGAATTAAAATAATGGCATTCATTTTACGAAAATTTATCGTAAAAGCACTAAAAGATATATTTTTACATCCATCGGCCTCATTATGAAATTAGGGTTAAATGAGCTACGATACGATTAGGACGGATGGAATTTAATGAAAACCAAACTGTGAATGAAAAAATCGTATAGAACAAAACTCCAAGGCTGAGCTTTCCCTTGCACGATCATAAAAATGGAAATTTCTTTTCAACGTCACGTGATCATAATCAGCCAATTAAATGACGACAATAAGAACTGTTTTATTTGGTATCAAACCAATGAACGCGACATGTTATCTGTAACTGATCGACTCAAGTACTCGTAAATACCAGCCTAGTTCCTAGGCCTCTAAGCGTTTCATTAATATGCGGGCCGAAGGGCCGCGCATTCCATTCGGGGACGTCACGGAAATTAGAACGCGCGTATAGAGGACTAGGGACTAGTCTGGTGGTAAATACCAATGCGTTGTTAAGGCCTGGTTATCACAATATGGTTAAAAACATAGGAAAAAAGGGGAAAGCATGCAGTGACGCATGCGACATAAATACTTAATAATTATATAAGTAAAACCACAAGCACAGAAATCCAGTGTGGATTATAACAATCTCTTTTGGACCTGACAAATGTCCGATCAACTAGACAGTTTCTCTGACATTGGCTAAGAATGGTCGGCCATGCTTTCAATAGCTTAGTCTTATGTGTACAGGTCAGATAACTCATTCATGTCAATATTGTTGCTGATATACTTGTGTGATACACCTATATTTACATGAAATGTCGTATAAAGCAACACATAACTGCATTAAAAGTAGAAACATTTGGAAGTTTAACACTCTTTCCTTCAAAGAAACCGAGTATATTTAGTATCCATTGTTAAACGTTAAAGATAGAGGAAAACTGTGTATTTTATTTGATCGGTCAAAATGTCCGTGCAGAATAAAACTGATCGGCCATTTCGTGTCTTTGTTCGGCAAATAGCCGAATGCCGACCGTTATAATCCACACTGCAGAAATCTGAGCATAAACAGGGATAGAACAAAAGTAGTTTTAAATGAAAATGATTTGTTTTCTCCATCATACACGATTTATAAAGCACAGAAGTCAGAAATGTTATCAAGCGCATGCTTTCCGATAAAGCCCTGTACAGACAAGCAAGTTTTCCTTGACAAGTCCCTTGACGCGTTTACTTGTTAGTGTGTACGACAAACAACTTTTTTCGATCAATTTTTCCTTGACAAGTTTTACGAGCCTGCATATTAACGACACAAATAAATACAGCTTCATGTATACCTAAGCTCCACTAGATCGAAGATGAGTGTGCAATAGCGTACTGCGCATTTCCCTGACAGTTTCCTTGTCAACCGTACATACGAACAATTTTCATTGTTCAAAAGCTGGTATGACTAGATTTTAAACAAAGCACAAGCTCCTTGTCAAGGAAAACGTGCTCGTCTGTACGGTGCTTTATGTTGGCTATCGACATTTGGCATTCAATCGGGAAGAATATAGATCTACCAGTATACCGTTGTATTTTCATTTTTCGGGGTCTTGAACAGCCTTGCGTTCACCGAAAAATGTCGTGACGGAAAACTAACAAGGGATGGATTTACTGGGACGATGCTATGCTATGCCAAGGAGGGTGCAAGAGGGGTGCCAATTCCAGTATCAAATCCAAATTTTGGATTTGACAGGTCGTTTATCAAACAAAAATAAAATATCGGGCCATTGATAGGCCTTTTTGACCACCTAGGCAATCCTATTTTTTCAAACATTTTCTGACAAGATGACCCCTTGACTCTGCAGGGGGTCCTCAATGGTGATTCACCCTGCCTCGGATGCCGGCCACGCCCAGCACCCCCATCAGATCAAACTGGATCTATCCCTGAAACTACCTACCCCATTATATTTAGGCTTATGTTACAAACCTTATGAGTGGCAAGTTTGGGTATGGTCTGCAAGACATGAAATTTCACTTCCGATGACGAACATCTTTCCATCTTGAAAAGCATCAATGGAAAAAAGTACGGCGCCTAGAAAAGAGGATTTCATCTATAGAATTATCTATTATACAAAGTTTCTTGATTAAGTATGCTTTAAAGATCAAAATGTGTGACAGCTAATGTGTGAAACCAGACACACTTTTGCAAAATCCTCAGTCAAAGTTTGATTAGGCCCCCATAGTGCGATCACGCACAGAAAACCCATCTACATCCGGGTCAATCCTTTCACACCTTGCAAATGCTGGTCACCTTTCTCAAGAAGCGGGTTGGCGAAGTGAAATTTGTACTTAATTTTTCATGTAAACACAACCTCATACCCACGGCGTCTGCGCTGAAGCCCTGGCCTCGTACCCAGTGGCAGACAGTAGCGTGGTGGACAGTAGCGTGGTGGACAGTAGCGTGGTGGACAGTAGCGTGGAGAACACTAGGGTGAGGGACACTGGAGTGGACGACACTAGGGCAGGAATGTGTAGCGCAGGAATGATATTATTACCTGAGTAGGGTCAGCTTTGCACACAGACTCTATTGTAGCGAGGACATGAACAGCGACAGAGCCACTGCAAGTCAGCAAGAAACTTGATAGAAGTAACGAGATAAAGCTCAATTCTTTATTGCGCTGTTCGGAAGCAGATATCGATGTCTCCACAGAATGCAGCCAATTTAGAAGGGCTGATTCGTCGTTGCTAAAGAATGGAAAATTAATGTCAAAAACAAAACTGATAGTTTTCTGCTTTTAGAAACCGTTGATCAGTGGCGGACACTACACGAAATATTGTTGCAGCTGCAAATGTCATTCTTTAAAACTTTAAATTTCATGCAAATTCGCATGTATATCCACCGTATATCCTTATCCAATGAAGCGTCACGAATGAGAAATTTACAGAAGTTTGTCTTGCTTTCCCCGGCTGAACAGAACTGAATGTGTAATTAGTGCATATGTAATTAGTGCATGTGTAATTTACGCATGAATAAATACTTAATTTGCTGCCGGAGTCTCTGAGTTCCCTCTAGTTTACTTACGTTTAAATGAAAACAATATCTCGCACCTGGATTTTATAACAATGAACATTTTTTCACAAATACTTGATTTTTTCAATAACACCCCATGCGGAAAAGATTCAATCTGCAAAGTGAACATAAAACATATAAACTATATTCCATATTATAGAATCCATGCGTCCATCTCTGAAGTCTACGCATATGTTCCCTAAGTCATCGCTCATTGAAATACTGACGTTTCGGACAGGAACTTGCGAGCAAATCATGCAATTAAAAACTTTTCTCAGTTTCCTATATTTCACTCAGGATTAAAATGCGGGGGTTTTTGTCTGAGTTCACTAATTTGTGGTTTTCAGCGATATTGCATGTGGTCAAGGATTTTGTCGGCGGGGTTTTTGTCATGTGTGGTTTTGTCGATGTCCCTATCTTATGGGAACACATATTTCAATATATACTTAAAATGCCATAATGCCTGGATAAATTTCTAAGCAAATTTTCTTTTAACATAAAAAGGAACTTAGGGATGAATACTTCTAGTTTCAAAAATCATTAAGTAAGTAAGTAAGTAAGTAAGTAAGTAAGTAAGTAAGTAAGTAAGTAAGTAAGTAAGTAAGTAAGTAAGTAAGTAAGTAAGTAAGTAAGTAAGTAAGTAAGTAAGTAAGTAAGTAAGTAAGTAAGTAAGTAAGTGAAAATCTTTATTGACCACGCATTATTGCATCCTCGTACCCAGGCTCCCAAGAGATAAGAGCCTGGGAACGAGGTTGGCATTATTGACAACACAGAGATAAAATCTCCAATAACGTGGTTCCAGAAAATGCAGACGACATAACATAAACTTACACAGACGTAACAGAATTTAGAGACACTAAAAGTCTGACAGACATACAAACAAGCAAACAAATTAACAGGCCACAAAGTGAAACAACAAACGAAGAGTAAACAAACGACATATTCTTAGCGCTTTCTCGCTATATGAACAAAATTAATGAGGGTTCAGACTTGACGGGATTTCGATGCGAGAATCGAACCCACGATCTCAGAGGTGAAAAGCCCTAGATCGTTAAGCAACCATGAAATAGGTTGACGTATAAATAATAACGATTAAAACCAGAACAATGCTATAAATAGCTACGCATAATTTTCTTGAAGAAACGCAACGCATATAATTCTAACCTTGTTTTCAGTTTGGAAATTGCATGTGTTAGATTGAAGCGAACTTTCAATATCACTGAGAAGTTGAGAAGCGAGTGACAAAATGGCGGTCTTTTCATTTGCTGCGTGTCTTGATGAGGAGAGAATTTGAAGTAAAGGCAAAACCAGGAATGAAAGTTTAGGTTTGTCAACGTCACTGTTTAGAAGGATGTGATGTACCAGATTCGTAGCTAAAAATAAAACGCAATAGATGATATTACTGATCAATAATAGAATGCGTCCTCTTCACCATTTCACTCTAGTCAGTTTACTATACTTATTAACAGGACATAAACACTTCATATCATACAATTAAGTGTTCATAGTATATACTTCTGCGCAGTTTAATTTTTCATATTTAATATAGCTTTAAATATCCTATCAAAAACTCGTAACTTTAACTTGTGATTCCAAAACTGTCTGATTTGTGATTCTATTCTATTCCATCCTATTTCACCAAGTCTATTCACTTATATTTTAATGCATATATTTCCATTCCTTTCTATTCTATTCTATCCAGTTTCATCCCAATATATACAATTCTTTTTGTGCCCTATCTCTATTTATAATGAACAGCTGTAACATTCTCTACTTCTCTCTAGAAGGCCATCCCTTGTCAATCCAGTGTTACTGCAGGTGATACCGGAATACCAGTAAAAACCCGCGGTTCAGTCAAATTGGAAGTATGCGTTGAAGCCAAATCATAAACAGAAAACTGTGCATGGCAGGAATTACAGGCACAGTGTCACCAGCTGAGCAATGTGATTTTATACGCTGTGTACACAATCCAAAGGTCAAATTATAATATAAACCCCGGGATTTATTTACATTGAAGATTGGGTGTAAATTAGGCCGATTTTTATCACATAATACGCCATAAGTTCGTGAACTTTTTCAAGTTTGAGGGTACTAAATCACATCGCTCAGCAGGTGACACTGTGCCTTTAAACCCTGGTTTAGTCACAGAGGTAAAAGGTACATACACTAAAAACTGTGCGACCAATCCCATTCAATTGTATTACGTTCTAATTCATTCTGGCTATAGAGGTTTTGCACCATAAATTCAAATTACTATTGTTATTATTATTATTATTGATACCTTGTCGAAAGAGGGAAATGTTGAACATTTGACTGGCCTAAAGTCGCCTTAGTCCATGAGTGTCAAGGGTTACCAAACTTTCCTACAGGAGAACTTTTTCCTCAAAGAAAACCGAATGATCGTATCAATTTACCTTGAAGAACGCCTTCCAAATGATATATTCGAGCTATTTAACTGCCTCACCACTGGGATCATAACACATGAGATGATGAAGGACCATTTTTAAACCATCCGACAGTGTCTTATGTCTGTCGCAACAGGGGAATCGGACAGGCGAGTTTACTGAAATCGGTAGTGATGAGGATTTTAATCTGTCTAGAATTGCCAGTGTGGCTGATATGTGTGGTTTGAACTGTGGCACACATATACCCAATGCTTATATACTTGACGCATAATTTGCATTGCCTTGTTTCACGTCACTTCCGCCAACTTTAACAGCCAAAAAGGCCATGAGGATGAAGTTTTTTTTCAAAGAAGATGTATTGCACTTCTTTTTAGAATTTTCTGAATATCACAAATATGTAAAATCCCCAAATATTACATGTGCACTTTAATTTTATGAAATGATGAAAATTACGGATAATGAAAGTATATGCTGGAAAAAGAGAATATTATCAAGAAACAAAAAATAGTAATAATAATAATTCTGTCTATATATGTCTTACCAATATGCAGCAGTTCTCCAACATAATATTCTGAACACGTAAGAAGGAGATGTGACACAAAAAATACGGAACCATTTGCAAGTGGGATCTAGATGTGCGAGGATAAGATATGATCAACTGGGCAGTTTTATCCAGAGTTGCGAAACGGCTGCGGATATGCGAGAACCACCCGTGAGGAAGGTTTTCTGACATTGAATGAAACATTGACAAGTAGTAAGTACTGGAATAGTCAGGCTAGTATCAGTACCAACAGTCAGCACCCAGTGAGACTAGCAGTACTGCATGCAATGGCCAACTGGAAACCTACCCAGGCAAGAGCCTGCATGTCAGAAAATGTCCAGTTGTTTTGAGGAAGGTTGGTCAAAACCCAAAATCCTACCCGTAGGATTTATTCATCTCGACCAATTATAACCTACACGTACGCAGTATGGCGCATTACTCTTCAATAAAACAAGAGGCAAAGACAAATAGCCTGGTTAACCTGTTAACGTCCAAAAGTTTTCTCTTGACAAGTAAAATTCGCATTAGACAGGTCAAAGTAAAATAAAGTGGCATGAAAATGAGTAAAACATTTAGCATTTTATCCTTACGATCATTTTATGATGGAGGTAATGAGTTCAGATGCACCCTTTCCTCACAATAGAATAACCAAGCCCGGCTAACCCTGTAACCCATTCAAGGACAATGCTTGAATTAGTACGATTTAATTCTCCCAAACATCAGAGATTCTATTTGCCCAAGTGATGATCACTAACATTTCGTTGCTCCTTGATAATAAAGACTTTAAAGCAATCTACCTTACCCATGGTTTGTTTTGTGTTATCGTTTTCAACAAAACAAGTGATGACATCATTGACATTCCAAGGGTCATCTGTTTGTGCGACATTTCAATGAGGAGTAAGGTCATTGCCTTCATATGCTGGTCTAAAAAGAGTAATATATATATTTATTTATGAACTTTACAACCTTTTACCTAAACAAGGCAAATGAACAAAATGTCAAAAATACAACATATATGGAGACAAACAAGGTTGAAGTTATGATCAAGAGGACAGGAATCCCATATTAAGACCAACGAGCAAAGACAATGACAATAGTTAATATTGCTAACAGAAACACACATTTAACATACCAATACATTTTTTTTTTTTATTATTATTCAATTCGTCACAAATGTTCACAAAAGGCAATGATTTACATAACATATCACAAGACAACCTACGTGACTGGGATGTTGAACAGGACTTTCGTCCCAATTAATACCTCACCCCTTATAGTTTATATAACTAGGCTCTTTCTCGGTGTAAGGACGAACGAAGGTCAAACAGTTAGCTTAACAATAGGTTAACCCCTAATTATAATTAAATGTCACGGTTATCCACACACCGAGAAAGTTCCTGAAACCTCTTATAACCTTACTTTACAAAATATATACATCGATACAAACATTTAGTACACATAAACTTAATATTAGCTACGATTACTAGGAAGTTTGTAAGTTTTTGACTTGCAACTATATAAGTTAATTAACCTTGCTCTAAACGAACATAAACTAAAGCATGTCTTTATCTCGGTGGGTAGACTGTTCCAAAGTTTAGCTGATCTGATGAAGTAAGAGTTTTTGAAGTAATCTTGATTGTGTTTTACGATGAGATAGAAGTCATTTTCGTCGTAGCTTCGTGATTTATAGCCAGGATTATAAGTAGATATATATTTATTTATGTCCATTGATATGAGTTGATATTTAGATTTAAATAGGAGTATTAGATCAGAAATCTCCCTTCGGAAGTCCAGAGGAAGAAGACAAGTCTTCTGCAACCGTTCCACGTAGGACATATCTTTTGGATAGTTCATGATGAATTTTGTGGCCCGTCGTTGAACATTTTCGATCAGCATGCGATGTTTAATGGTGTAGGGCGACCACAAGCTACTCGCGTATTCTAGCTTAGGTCTTACCAGCGCACAATAAAGAATCTTTCTTGTGTTGGTATCTTTCACTTCCTTGCAGATTCTTTTGATCAGACCAAGTGTTTTATTTGCCTTAGATACCATACTTTCAATGTGTATTGACCACGATAAGTTGTTGGATATTAGCACACCAAGATCCTTGATACTGGACACTTGTTCAAGAGTATGACCGTTAATACTATAATTAGCTTGAGTAGGAATTCTTTTTCTTGAGATGTGCATGGCCTTGCACTTTGTTTCGTTTAGTTCCATTAGATTATCAGCAGTCCAGGTTGTCAGATTTGAAAGATCATGTTGAAGTAAAGCAGAAGATGTAGGAAGAACCAGTGGTCGGTAAAGTTTTGAATCATCCGCAAATAATGCCAGTGTAGATTTCTTTTCCATGTAAGTTGGAATGTCATTGCAATAAATGATAAATAACAACGGTCCGAGTATGGAACCTTGTGGCACGCCTGATTTTACGGGAAGCCATTCAGAGTAAATACCGTGGAGAACAACTCTTTGCTGTCTGTCTGTAAGGTAGCTTTGGAACCAAGACAGAAGAGATCCTCTGATTCCCAAATTTTCAAGTTTACGTAGAAGGAGATGGTGTGGAACTTTGTCGAAGGCTTTCGAGAAATCAAGGTATATGGCATCAACTTCATTCCCACTTGCCACTGATTCCAGAATCTCATAGTATACTTCAAGTAGCTGTGCGGTTGTCGATTTTCCTCTCATAAAATTACATGATAATAATTTGAAAAGTACATGAAATTAAAACTCAAGAGCAACAACTTGGGTTGTAAGAATGACACTTTGAACAAGTCTTTCAAGTTTCGAAAAATAGTAAGTACATTGTATGTATATTGTGTTTGAAAGAGAAAATAGAAGTACAGTGGAGGATATGAACTGGAAGATTGTTTCAAAGAAAAACAATCTGGTTGAAAAAGAATCCCTAAAGAGAGAAGATTTACATATAAACATTAATGAAGATTTTTCTGTAATTACCATTAGTCCTTTAAGCCCTAATGTACTCTGCTTTGTCATTTCACTGTCTAGCACCTGTCAGCTTTACTCGTCAATGGGAAGTTTTGGGCGTTAATGGTTTATATTATGGTCTTCAGGGAGTGCCCCCTTCTGCCAACACTGAAAAATAGGCGCAGGTTACGCCAAAATCATACGATTTATGTCTGCACTGGTTGATGTTGCTTTTATATTAGGGAGGAGTTTACTTTTGCGAGTGGGATGGGCAGCAGGAAGATTGGAAGAACTGTGCCTTATCTTAATACAATGGTTTGCGGGGTCAATAGCAGATACTAGGAGGCCAAGGCAAGTAACTAAGAGTGCAGATAAACCATTATGGCAGATCATTGTCTAATATCTTTTAACTAAGCAAAATTACCATAAATTTATGCAAAATATTTGAAATTCACAGCAACAAAAGAGCAGGAATATACTCACTCACCTGGAGTGAGTTCAACTACCTGTCTAACTTACTTCCAGAGAAACAAGTGTACGAAAATATGTCTGATATTCAACACACCAAATAAAAACATACAGAATTAAGATCAGATTTAATATTTCATTGAATAGACACATACTAAGGCAGAAAAATATTCCTTTAGACTTTACACCATAAATCCTCTATCAAACTCTCTTAATTAAGTATCGCCTCTCAAATAAGCCCCCCCCCCCAAATTGCAGGAGGAAATGTAGTAAGCCCCCGTCTCTATTTAGCCTCAGGAGGCCCCATGACCATCACAATGAAAAAACACATGTGTCCTGATTAGATTTGTTGATGTGTGTTACTTTACTGTGTTTCTTATTTTCTGTGTTTTGGTAAAATCAGCAAGCCTCCATCACTATTAAATCCACTCTCCAATAAGCTAAAAAATCTAACAATGTGAACATTGATATTTCACATAACAATGACGTTTCAATATGGCCGACATTTTAGGTTTTAACGCATTTTACTCAAAATAACGCCTGGTTACCCCTATTTTTTATTTTATAAAACATTTTTGTCTAGTACAATAGATCATCTAAACAAGTTTAAAAACTTGTTCAGATAATCTATTTTTCTACAGGAAAACGTTTCATGAAATAAAAAATGGGGATAACCAGGCGTTTTTAGAGTAAAGTGCGACAAAAAACGATATATCGGCCATATTGAAACGTCATGGTTACAATAGCAACAGTGATGACATCATTTTTGTAAACAATTTTCAGCTCAAATTTCAGAATATTGCTCAACATAAGTCATACAATTTTTGTTTTGTAACAAGTAAAAATTATTTAAAAAGTTTGATCTAAATCGTAAATTTTCCACATTTCAAAAAATTGTAGGGAGCCACCTTAAATGTTGAGTTTGCAACATAAAATTTGCACATCGTTTGGAAATGTGATATGCAATTTTCACTATTTTGGCCAAAACGATGTGCAAATTGCACACCGTTAATTCAAACCCTGCCCCCTTGGCCCCCCCTAGTGTCCGCCACTGTGTGGAACACATGCAATACAGCCAAATCACAGAAATGACACAAACCAAAAAAAATTAAAATTAAGATTTTGCACCTATAATGCTAATTTTCTGATACTGCATAGCCTTACCCTAATAGAACAAAAAAAATTATCAACCAAGATTGCCCATTAGCATTATGGGAATGGAATAATAATAGCAATATCCGTATGTTGATTATGGATAATTTTGTTACTTTATAATAAAAGGGCCCTAATTTGTTATACAAAACTAAATTCCCTGAAAATTTAATAATTACAGTTGGTCATAGCTGTCTGAAAGCTTAATTTCAATTAAAAATTGGGAAACATGTAAACGGCATTGTGCAAGTGAGCATTTAAAACACCCTCATTTTCGTGTCACGTGAGTCACATATTTCTCACAAAAAGTGTTTTCATTTCTTGTCCCTTTGAACTAATTCCCCAATTCTTTTATAAATTGGTCATCTGGCTAAGGGTTACCTATGCTAGAAATTATTATTAAATATGCTGAGTAGTTTCATCGGAAAATCACCCTCAAGTTTGGTCACGTGAGTCACATAAAATCGACCACAATATATAATTGTAAGTTTTGCACAAACTATCTTCTTGGAAAACTTGCCATTGACTTGCCTGAAGTTATCATCTCAAAGACTCAAACTATTGAATAATCTTGCAGTGGCTTGTGGGCTACCTGTTTGCCAGGTTACCAAGTCAACAAAATTCATTTAACAGTATTTCCAGAAAATTCCAGTTTAATATTTTGTGAAATGAATCCATGGTTACCATGGAATTTGTGCATCAAACAGCAGCAGATGTCAATAGCACAGAATAGGAAATGACCAGAAAGGCCACTCAGCAGTGCAATGTGACACCCTATTTTTATGCAGTTATCTGGCCAGAATAATGGCGGACCAGCCAGTTCAGCGTGTTTATTGGTCAGAAAATGCAATTGACTGGCTAGAATAATGGTAATGAACATGCGTAATGCGACATGCGCAGCGTCAAAAACTTCAAAGGTTCGGCCTCAAGTGGCCCTTCTAGTCATTTCCTATTCTATGTCAATAGTTTTAGGCCAACAAATGATGTAGATGCAGTTCCTGTGCATGATATTTTGATAAAAATAGAATCACCAATGCCTGTTTCATCTTCAAGATGCTCAACAGTGAAGTTGACAGACAACGAGTTCTAAAGCGTTAAAGAAGCTTTTACAAACAAAGCCGAGAACGTTTAACTATAAGATTTAATGGGCTTCCAAAGGTTTGTTTGAACATGCATGCATATTTTTGTTAATTAATTTTTAAAAGAAGTTGTTAATTTTACATGGTTTAAACTGAGTTTAAGAATGATATTTGTCATTGGTCACGTGAGTCACATTTTTATGTCACGTGAGTCACATTTGGTGTCGTTTACTGTTGAAATAAAACTGATTTCACTAAAATTTCCATTGAGTGTCATAAATAGTACCTTAATACACACGTCTTACAAAGTTAGAATGAACAAGAATTAATATATTACCAGGACAATAATTAAAAGTACCATTGTGTAGGGTTTTATCATTTGTGGCTGTCACGTGAGTCACGCACTAACAAGTCAAAAAATCAAAGGCTTGAAATAATTTTTTTAGGAAATTATTATTTCAACTTAAACACCTTCCTAATGCCTCTGTTTTGTAAAAGGGGTTTGACTATAGCCAATTTGGAAGTGTTGAAAAAAGTTTGTCTTAGCCATAAAATGTTGTGACTTGGTCATGAGTCACCATGATTTGGCTGAAATGCACAAATAAATTGCACACCGACTCACTGAAGCACCAATACAGCCACATGACAAGAGCAAAGTTACGCCAATACACTGACGATCAGTGGGCTTATTAGAAATGGGTGTTATTTGAGAGGGGAGGAAATAGTGGATTGGTGCTATACAACTTTTGAAATGTCCTAATGTAGGTAATATAGTATACAGTACATGTTATCAATGTTTCAGAGCGTGTTCACAATGGCTACATTTAACATGATAATACCAGGCGGGTATCTTTGTCTCGTTCCAACCTGCACATCTTAAACATGGCCTGTATTTTTGTCCATCATTCAGAAGGTGAAGTCCAATCCTGGCACATGTTTTACACCTGTGATGCGGTATCTCATCTCCACCTCTTGCCCGACCTTCCGCATCTGGACGAAGGTACACAGGACACCATAATACATCCCTCAGATTCCCTTGCGCATCCTTAATCACATCAATCACATGATGTTCTTCTGTTTTTAACATCTGCTTTATAACTTCAACTTTGCCTCCCACTTTTGAAGTATCCGTTTTAGGCTTGTCGTTTGTAACTGCATTTTTCTCTCTCAAAACATTTCTCGGCATAAAATCGGTATCTTCTGTCCCGGACGATTGCTTTTGACGCTCATGGGTAGCAATATTTTCTTTCTCGCAGGAATTATTGCTAGCAATCTTTTGAATGGCGCCAAAATTTCCACGAGTAACAACCGCCCTTAAAACGTTACAGCGTGTTGTCATTCTACCGCCAAGCATTACTTTAGCTACTGTGAGGTGGTAGTTAAGCAGGATTTGAACACAATAATAGCTTGAGAACCCAATATCTCTTTCGAAAAACTAGCAAATCATGAAGACGTGAAATCGATTTGTTTAGAACTCCCGCTGAAGCAAGTCGGTGATTTTGGTCAGCGCGTCAGTCATCTTATTACTACATCATGTAAGATGGCTGTAAGATGGCTAAAAGCCTGTCGATTTGCTTATGGTTGCCAAACACACGTTCGTTATAAACCGAGATACAGGGTGTGTAACTGATCATCTTTCATGCTTAATAATTTTCAAAATGACAATCCTTAAAAACGATTTTAGTCAGAATTACTAAAGCCTATTATTATTTTATCAAATGAGAAAATAATCTAATTATTTTATAGCATTATAAAGAAACCATCTATTTTGTGGCAAATTGATAGAAAGATCTTTCAAATTTGCTAGTCCCTATAAGTGTAAACATTTATAAAATTGAGTCAATTGACCACCATCTGCTGCAATGTACCCTACGACTCTTGCTTCTTTTTAACTTATTTATATAAGAAATTTACCCAGGGTAGGGAACGAGGTTGATGAAAGACTCAAGTATTTGATTGTCAGATATTTTTCGATATAATATTTTTCGTTGTCGCCTTGCGCCGTAATTACGATCGGTTGTTTCAAAATGTAAATATCGCCAGACGTGTTTATTCTCTGGCAACAGGACACGCGTCATTCGATAGCTTATGACTTCCTCTTTAAAATTATATTTAGTTTGTCCCGGTTCATATTACATATCCAAATTAATTTGCATCATGCCATAAATTATCTAAAAATTTTACAATTATTGTTAAAATAACCCTGAATTGCCAGAACAGGGTTCAGAATTTTCGAGCAAATGTTAGCAAATTTTGGACCAAAATTGTAGCTCATATAAAAAGGAATATTATTGGAAAGTTTCATTGCATTTGAAGAAGTAGAAGTATTTTATTTTATTTTTTGAAAGTCGCATGCAAAATGCCGAGATCGTTGAAATTTGATCCACGCGAAAATTAATTACGAAATGCCATATAAGGTCAGTGTTGATTGCTATAAACCAATGAAAATCCGCCATCTAGGCAATTAAATGACGCGGAATCGATTGCCGGTACTTTCAATACGCTAGGATGCAAAGCCGCGGATATTTAGCTTCCGAAGTTGCCCGAGCGTGCGCCGACAAAACCGGGATTTCGCAATAAAGACGGGATTTTCACGGGAAAAGTCGAGAATTGTCATAAAATGGCTAGTTTATTTAGTATATTTATTTAAATACATCCTTTCGAACGGGATTTTCAAGAGCTGTCCAATGGTCACACTTAGGAGTTTGTAGCGTGTAAACCAAAGGTAGGAAAGCGAAATGAATATATAATTAGTTTGTATTATTGTTAATTATTGTTAATTTGTAAACAATACAAAGTTCAGAGGTGTTTGAAAGGGGCTAAATTGGCCGCGTAGCATTGTAAACAAACACAATTTACTTCTCTAAAGACATCGTAAAACGCTGAATCGAACGGGGGTATTTTCATCTACATAGCATGCGCTGAACCGAAGATATGAACCTGCAAAATCATAGGTCACCGGTGACCTATAGACATCAGGCGACAACGATAAAGAGTTAATAAAATTTCAAATATAGAAAATACAAGTTGTACAAAGGAAGTCGTACAAGGTCAGCAAACTAGAAAAAAATAGAAAAGTTACAGATCAGAAATTTGATACCACAGGAAGTTAAATCATTTGACTGTATTGTGATTTGCTCAATATATAGTCTTTGTCAACACTCACTTATGTTTTGGACATCCTGACTCACCCCGAGGGGCAAATCACTCTCAAAAAGCGTACGAGATTAAAAAATCATCTGTTTTTCTTGTGATTTTTAAATTTCCCCGATTTTTTTGACATTTTTCTATATTTTTGTGATTTGTCTATTTTTGTGTGATTTTTCTGAAGGTGCAGTGTACGAGATTTAAATCAGTGATTTGCCCCTCGACTCACCCTAGCTATGTCATACTCCATGAATAATGTACGGTCTACGACGTAGCCTAGAATCACTCAAGTTTATCAAACACAACCATGTCTCAATGTTTTTAAATGTGATAAAATATTAAAATGAAGTTCGTACAAGGTCAGTCAACTAAAGAATTTGAAATGTTGCAAACACATGAGAAATTTGACAGATGTTTTTTCACCTACATCCACACCTGCATTGAATTGCTGAAGGTTTTTCAAAACCGTACGAAAAAATGCCTCTGAGTAAGTCTTCCCTTAAGGACATATCATCAAAACTTTCACATTCTTCGTCCCAGTTAGATGTATATATAACTTGTAAAATTTTATAGCAGTTTCATAATTCTTGAAGATGACTGAAGATTAGTCGAAAGGTAGAATTATAAAAAAAATGTTTCCGAGTCTCCATTGTATTGTATTTGACACCACAGGAAGTTAAAATCACTTGACTGTCTTGAGACTTTCTCAATACAGTCTTTGTCATCAAAATATCTTCGCATATATATTTTAACTCACTTAAGCTTTGGACATCCTGACCCACCCTAACCTAAGTCATACTCTAGCTATGACGTAGCCTAGATCACCCAAGTTTATCAAACAACACGTCATTAAAATATTTCCTCATAGTTCAACTTGACTTAGTTGTGGTACGATGTCAGAAGCAATCTCAAGTGTTTTGAAGTTTGCCTTTGGTTTAACAGAATGTTTTGTCGATTTTTCCCACAAATCCTCTATTAAGCACTAGTCCCCTCCATTTACAACCAAGAAACAGTGGCGCCGCCAGGATTTCCTGCGTTTTGGAGGCACTTGGAGAGAAACTTACGCAGCACAGTTCATTCTCTATACACCCCGTCACCCCCCCCCCCTTTGTCACCAGATTTGGACGAATCTAGAAACCCATTTTTTAAATTATTGGGGGGGCGGCCGCCCCCCCTCGCCCCCCCTTGCCGGCGCCACTGCCAAGAAACACCTGTGTACAGTATTGATATATTATTTGGTCTTGAAATTCACGTTAATTTATTGAATTACTACCTTCGTGGCGAATTTTTTCACTAACCAATCACGTTGCCGACATTCGGTTTTCGCTTCGCATCGCGCGAACAAATTCGCCAACATCCATATGACCACAGATTAAGTATAATACTTAATCTGTGATATGACGTTTCTCGTGGGCGAAATCGATAAGCGAGACCTCTCTAGGTTGACTGATCACACAAGAGTCTTTGGAAAGTATATTCTTTGTGTGATATTTATATACGACAATAACAAAATATTGTCTCACAGTTTCAATTCATTCAGTTGTGCAAAGATGTCCGCAGTGATAAGAGGTTTGTTGAAGCTTACCTTCGGTTTAATATCGTAAGTAGTATTATATGTACCAATCAACCCCCTTTTGTAGGGGGCCGCAGGGGGCCACACTAATTAGTATGCAAGGGGGCCGCAAACATTAGCATATAGGGGGCCGCAGGGGGGCCACGAACGCAACTCACATTAACATAAACATTAATTATGTTTAGGCAAGTTTGGGCAAAACAGTCATTAAGCTGAGCCCAGCATTTTCGTCACGAAAAGAGTTAATCCTGACGCTTTTTATCACAATAGCTATAGCGTCCCTATGTAGTTTATCAAGCGTCGTGTTCCAAACACAGTCCGTTTCGACAACGATTACAACAGCAACTTACTGGCTTTAGTACTTTGGATTTTACTCGTGAGAAGAATATACAATGGTCAACAAGAGAACATTTGGTAAGTTGGCATTTGTGGTTTTAAGTCTTGTTTATACAATCTTGTTAATACAATTTCTAATGTATAGGAGAGACCAGTTCATGGCTGATCTGGAGGACGAAGAGATTAATCGTCAGCTTTGTTCGTTAGATACATCGTGAGCTTTGTTCGTTCGTTAGTTCGTTAGGTTGAAGATATGTTCGATTCTTGGTCGCCTGAAACCCAGAAACAAGTTCTCGCCGACTGGAATAATTGGAAAGACGACGTAGAGAGTACCCCAGCAGTTAAACCTAAAAGCTTTCCTTGCAATGAGTGTGGTAAAGTTTTCACGTGTTCTCATGACCTAACCCGACATGTTCGAAGATTACACACCGGAGAGAGACCGTTTACCTGGGATGTTTGTGGAAAAGACTTTGCATCGAGAAACAAGTTGAAACGGCATGAGAAAATTCACCTAGAAAAGTCTTTCGAGTGTGTGAGATGTCACAAGAAATTTGGTCGAAAGGTATTATTAAGTGAGGTTCAAACGTTTCGTATAGTATTAAAACTAAAATGTCTATTTATGTCTATTTATTTTTCTCCAAATCAAAGCGAGCTTAGCTCCAAATCTAGCGAGCTTAGCTCCAAATCGAGCGAGCTTAGCTCCAAATCGAGCGATTATAGTCATAGTTATAGACTAGGCGGATATACTTTGTTAACCAATCCAATTTCTATGACTTATGACTAATGACTAATGACAAATAATGACTAATGACTTATGACTTGTGACTTATGACTAATGACTATAGTCATATATGACTATAGTCCATAGTCATGGACTATAGTCATTAGTCATAAGTCATAAGTCATAATCGATTTGGAGCAAAGCTCGCTCGATTTGGAGCTAAGCTCGCTCGATTTGGAGCTAAGCTCGCTCGATGATAAAGATAAGGAAGATAAAGATAAGGAAGATAAAGATAAGGAAGATAAAGATAAGGAAGATAAAGATAAGGAAGATAAAGATAAGGAAGATAAAGATAAGGAAGATAAAGATAAGGAAGATAAAGATAAGGAAGATAAAGATAAGGAAGATAAAGATAAGGAAGATAAAGATAAGGAAGATAAAGATAAGGAAGATAAAGATAAGGAATATAAAGATAAGGAAGATAAAGATAAGGAAGATAAAGATAAGGAAGATAAAGATAAGGAAGATAAAGAAGATAAAGATAAGGAAGATAAAGATAAGGAAGATAAAGATAAGGAAGATAAGTCGGCTCGAAGGTATGTATACTAGGCTCGGAGTTTATATGCTAAGCTTGGCTCGGGCCTATCCTTATATGTTAGAGCTCGGCTTCGGCCTATCCTTACGTCTTAGAGCTCGGCTCGAAGCTAAACTCGCTCTATATGGAGGTTGGCTCGTTCGATATGAAGCTAACATCGCTCGATATTCAATTATTCAATTTTAGGATTCAATGATTCACTCTTAGGTTTTGGAGTTTACGAATAATACGTTCTTAGAAGCAGACCCAGAGCAGACCTTATTTACTTTGTTAAAAATATATTTAATATTGGGTAGATTTCAGATTGGAGACCTTACTAACGCTGTAAAAGAAATTATTATCAATAAATGTGTTCTAAAAATTAATTATGTGTGTGTTGTATGTAAAAGAAATTATTATCAATAAATGTGTTTTTAAAATTAATTCTGTGTGTGTTGTATGTACATTGTACAATATTCCCCCGTCCTATAAATAATATATTCTAAATTTATTCAAATTTTTAAGCTAGAAAATCTAACCCTAACAAACGCTAAGTTTTATATACAATGTTTGTATATGCTTGTAAATCTCGCTTAAAAATTACTGCTTTTCCCACTCTGCTACATCTAAAACGCTTGAAACTTTGTAAGGTTTAAATCCCTGTAAGAACTATGTTTATTCAATCGCTTGGCAAACATATATTTGTATTGCTCTATAAGAACTTAGCTATGCCGATTAAACTTTAAGAATATTGCTTTATATTACCAGCTTTAAATGACGAGTAGGATTTATCAGTGCTGCTTACCGTATTTAATTGCGAAGAGTCTGTGCTTCCTAGGTCTGTTTCTGGCTGTTGTTGTATTGTTTCCTTCGGTCTTTTTGCTTCCGTCGGCCCCACCGAAAATCCCGGTCATTTCGTGTTTTGTTATACGGGTTGTATCGCCTTTTAGTGGCATATCTTTGGTGGGTACTTGGGTAGGACGAGCTTGGGCGCTCCCGCTTTACTTTCTTTGCAACTTTGTTCACCTCTTGGATGTCTTTGGTCAATTTCGTTAGGTCGCCAAACAGCTCATCAGAGGCGGGTGTGCTGGCATTACATAGCGCAGCATAATCGTCATGAACTTCCTTCTTCATATGAAATCGCCTGAGTGCATTCAGGTCGTGATGGCACTGTAGTGCTAGTGCTACGGCGTCGGTACTGGTGGTAATAATTGTCTTGTCTAGATTCTTTTCTAGAGCAAGGTTAGCGACACGCAACATGGCCGCGACACAGGCTAACAAAACTGTCTGTGTTTTTTGCTGTTTCGAATCATAAGTTCTAACCGACGCGGCGAGCTGTTGCCAAATTAGTTGGTTGACTCGTGGAGTTTTAAGCCTCTTGACATTATCGGGCCGTGGATGAAGATCCACTTTCGCCTGCATTTGGCATCAGGGAGTTTTTCCGCCAATAAAGATTCCACAATGGCGGCGAGCTCGTCGTTGACAGCTTTGCCAGTTTGTTCTTTAACTTTCAGATCGAGGGCAATTTCACCCAACAAACCTCCAGACTCGGCATCTTTTGAGCTGAGGCTTTTTCGCAACTGGCAATCAGTGATTTGATACGAGTATCAATGGAAGGTGTAGGAATATCCTTTGCTTGACTGTCATCTGAGAACTCTAACATGTGTTCTTCTTCGGACGAGCACGCTCTCATCCTCGGAACTATCGCGACGCTTTCGCCTTTTCTTTGAAGTTTGAAGCCGAGCTAGGTCATCTTTCATGGATGCCATTTCGGCACTCAGGTGTTGGATTGCATCCAACACCGACGTCTGATTCTCATCGTTAGATTTGTCAGGATTGTTCACTTCTCCCGAACACTCGCTTTCGTCAACAGGAGTGTCTTCTGGCTTCTGGCCACAAAATGGAGGCACCATAAGTGGGCATCTTCGTTAGGATTTAGTAGAAGTTGGTTTTCCAAATAATGGAATAAGTCGTAAAAAAGGCTAAGACAGCCACTGAAAACATCACGCAAAGCCTTTCTATTCGTTGATTGTGCGTGCTTTTTCCTGTTATAAAAAGAAGTAAGTCCTTTCACTTATGTTGTTATAATGAGCAAGGCAATCTGTTAATTACCTGTGCTCAAAGTGCATTCTATTTACCTGTTATCATGCTCCCTCTACCTGGGCCTCGTTGAACATGATTCAGCATATATGCAGAAACCTTCACATTTTCCTTACCGCGATCGGATCTCACTCTGGATGGCAATCCATACTCGGCAACAGCTTCTTGAAAACAACTTGCGAAGTACTGTTTCTGCTTTGTTGTTGTTGGATGCTTTGAGGAATACAGGAAGGCGGGAGTACCCATCAATACCACCATGGACTACAATTCTCCATCTATTATGATTATATGTTAAATAATAGTGAGTACACATCACGTAATATGTGGTAATGCAAATGATTTTACCTTATCAGTTTGCGGTTTCCATCAATGTGCCATAACGATAGAGGGTACCTCACGCGGTACTCTCTCCTTTTAATTGTTCTTGTCCGTCGCTCCATCAACCCAATGGGATCTGTGCGCAGCAGTGATTCTCTAACTCTTTTCCACTTTACTCTCATTCCCTGTCCTTGAAGGAAACCTTTTACCATTCTGATTCCCCACTGTGGATACTGGCTAGTAGCAGCAGCTACAATTACATCTAGTTGTTGGTCGGTAATAGGGCTGTACATGCCTTGACGTAAGTTAATTTGAGGTGAGATGATGGCATTGACTGACATGTTTAACATTTATATGTCTTATTCTTTATTTATTTACCAACTAAGCAAGGTTCAATCGAGATTCACAATGAGAAATTGCTTTATCGTTCAACACGTAAAATGTAAACTAGTGATCCAAGGATAGTGCAAAGTTTTAAAAGACAAATGCTATGTTACATGGTTTATAGTGCGTACGTAATTGTTGTGCATGATTAAGTTTAGGTTTATATCTTTGAATAGCGAGGGATTCTTGGAAAAGCAAAAGGGACAAATGGTTAGATTTATCTACGATAAAACATGTTCAGCCATTATACATCTGGTTTGATTAGACTCTGCGTCATGAATCCCTCGCTATTCAAAGATATAAACCTGAACTTAATCATGGAATTAATATATTGCATAAAGCTCGCTGGCAAGTCAAGCGATTGGCGGTAACACGTTGGCTACCTCGTTGCCTTCTGCTTGGATTAAATAAAGCTCGCTGGCAACTGAAGCGATTGACGATAACACGTTGGCTATCTCCTCGTCTTTCTCGTTTTAATAAAGTCCTCTGACGAGTCAAGAGATTTTCGCTGTTCTCGCAAGTCATTTTCATCGTATAAAACGCGACACAAACGCGACGCTTCTGTACTAATAATCTGTTTACGCTCTACTGGTCTGATGCAATTTTCTCTCTGCGTGGCATCATGGTGGCATTCATGCACGAGCCAAACATATTGAATTCAGCAGCGTGTTGTTCACGTGCGGGTCACGTCACCTTAGGCAACCTTGCTCTGAACCTTTAATCATTTCCATATTTAGATTTTAGAGAGCCAATCACTGTAACTGTGTAACAGTTGTTTGACCGGTTGCGGTATATAAATATAAACAACCGCTCATATTTGCCCCGTCCTTTTAAAAGTTAAAACTGCCAATGCCTTATAATGCGATAGACGTCTATGATCATTGAAACTTTGCTTTTAGTAAAAAAAAAATATTTGTAATCTTGAGAGAGGACAAAGTTATCGAGGCAATGAATGTTGCGGATGAATAGTTGCAGACTTGCAGTAAATATTACGGAGTTTGTCTAAAAGTCGAGGGTCGAGAGTCGAGAGTAAAAGTCGAGAGTCGAGAGTAAAAAGTCGAGAGTCGAGAGTAAAAAGTCGAGAGTCGAAAAATTCACTAGATAAGGCCATATTATAAGATGTAATACTTATATGTATACCCTAGCATAGTTTGCAGGATGAGACACGCTAAATATATCACGAAACATGAAAGACGTCAATTGAAAGTTTTGTAACATCTATTTCAAAATATCAATATTTTCCATGACCATGTATTGTATTGTTCTTCCACATGGAATTCCCACATGAAACCCATGTTTACTGCGATGAGTAATATGACACTGCTACGCAAGCAAATTTGCATATTTTTGTAGTGTATAAAAGCGTTAAAAATATATACATGTGCGCGAAATAATTTTGCATTTGGAAAGCTATAAAACGAAAGTGTTGTTCCATCATTCTTTTTTACTTTGCTGGATATGTGAGTCACCTACATGTAAAGCACAACTCATTTCAACTCACTGCCATTCGAATATTTGTCTTAGTGCGTTCAGAACTGAGACCATGTCTGTTCTGACAATAATATGCATGACAATAGTATTCATTCACAAATCCCCTATATACACAAATTAGATCTGTTGCGTCCGCTCGCTCGCTTCAGGCTCGCTCGCTACCGCAGCAATTACCAAATAGCTATGAAATCAAGACAAGTGTTTTAAATAAGTATAAGCATGCTTTAATATATAAGTGTACTCTTGGGCCTCTTGGCAGGCATTTGCCAGGCAATGAGCTTGAAGCCGATCGATGTAGAAAGTCTGACAGCCTGGCTTTACGCACATGGCCATGAAACGGAGTATCTTTCGTCCCCTAGTGCAACTCGAAGCACTTCGTTTTTGATTGAAAAAAACTTCTAGTTTTCTGAAAAAAAACTCTTCTTGGCTGCGTTTGGTTATACGCAATAGTGATACTATTGTCATGCACATTATTGTCAGAACAGACATGGTCTCAGTTCTGAACGCACTAAGACAAATATTCGAATGGCAGTGAGTTGAAATGAGTTGTGCTTTACATGTAGGTGACTCACATATCCAGCAAAGTAAAAAAGAATGATGGAACAACACTTTCGTTTTATAGCTTTCCAATTGCAAAATTATTTCGCACACATGCACAAATTTGCTTGCGTAGCAGTGTCATATTACTCATCGCAGTAAACATGGGTTTCATGTGGGAATTCCATGTGGAAGAACAATACAATACATGGAAAATATTGATATTTTGAAACAGATGTTACAAAACTTTCAATTGACGTCTTTCGTGTTTCGTGATATATTAAGCGTTTGGATCAAATCGAAGTATAATTAATAACGAGGAGCTATAGGATCATCTTAAAATATTGCAAGACGTAGGGAGAACTAAGCTCTTTATTACGTCAAAAATCGTCTGGTTAGACTGGTTTAATCTCTGATTAATTCAACCTCTAAATAAGTCAAATCTTCAATAAATAAAGCAAATTTGGAATTAAATTACATTTAAAGATGTGCTTCATCTGCTTGTGTTAATTTTATTATAAAATTCTGTTGGTCTCACTATATTTTGGATTTTCATTATCGTCGTGCTTGATCATTGTCTCGTGTCTCTCAATATACGTACGAACTGTGCTTTACTGGTTTCGGCATGATCGGTTACATGATCTCATCTATGGTTAATTCAATTTAAATAAACAGAATTTTACCATTTTGACCGTTGGTCAGGGTTAGATTTTAAATTTTTCGCGGCGACAATATCAAGTTTCCTTGGCAACAAACATATTCACTTTCGCATATTATTTGCTGGTCTATCTTAATTTTCCTCGCTGGCTGTCATTTTTGGTGACTTATTCTTTCAATTTGGTATTCATTTTATCTTGTCTTGGGTGGCGTTAATCGTGAATTATTGTACTTTACACTCCTATCGTCTTCGAAGTTCAATTTGATAATTGTTTGTACATCGTGACCCTTTGACCTGGTTCGAATTTCAAAACAAAAACTCGGAGTTTCCTTATTGTATTCTCTGGATTTTCCCAAGGTTCTGTATATGGTTATGGCGAGGACAGCTCTCATAGCCCCAACTGTTCTATTAATTTTCGCATCCATATTTTACCATCATCTCAATGTAAACCCTGTTCTCACCTTCAATGTACCGGGTTTTGGCCTCAACCACCCCATCGCGTACTGTGAATCAATACCTGTTGGGTTTGAAGCAGTTCTTGCAACATTCTCCACAACCAGATTCCGTAAGTCTATCATTATCGGGAAAAGTCATAATCAACTTGGCTTTCTATTCTCTATTCTCCTTTCATGTGGTGATATCCAAATCAACCCTGGTCCAATAATGAAGTATCCTTGTCAACTATGCTCAAAAACAATTAAATCCACCGATAAGTCTATCCAGTGCGAAGTCTGCGCAGCTTGGTATCATACAAACTGTTGCAGTGTAAACCTAAATACAACAAAATCTCTGTCCAACTCCTCCTGTATATGGATTTGTAATCAATGCAACGACCCCAATTTTTCTACATCCCTGTTGAGTAGTCAGCTTAAATCACCATCATTATTTTCAAACTCATTCAACGCCCTTGATGATCAATCAGTATCTACTCCCCTTCCAAATTCTAACACTATATTCACTTCAACTCCATCTCGTGCATTTGTCAATCCAATACACAAACCTAAACAACCTAAAACGAAACGACACCTAAAAGGAATGATCATCAATTGCAACGGATTAAAAGGCCCGTCCCGTTTCACAGAATTTCAAGCTCTACTTGACTTACATAACCCTGATATTGTATTGGGCACTGAATCTAAGCTACACAATGATATACCGACTTACTCTGTGTTTCCATCCAACTACACAGTCTACAGAAAAGACAGGAATGCGAACGGTGGTGGTGTCTTCCACGCAATTAAGTCCGATATAGTATCTGAAGAATGCCTAAATTTTGACACCAACTGCGAAATTATTTGGTCTTCCGTCAAATTCAGTAACTCTAAGAAATTATACTTGGCTTCTTATTACAGACCTCCAAACTCCTCTTCCGTAGCTCTCGATGAGCTCAACAAATCTATAAACTGTGTATTTGATTCCACCAATAACCACCCAAATATCATCTTAGGCGGTGATTTTAACCTTGGAGATATAAACTGGAAATCTGAAACACCACAAATCGTAAGTCAAAACAACTCATATCAACATCAAAAACTTCTCCAGACACTTGACGACTACTCCTTAAACCAACACGTTACATCACCTACTCGTCCAGCTTCTAACAAAACCTTGGATCTATTATTATCATCCTTCCCTAATAATATCTCCAACGTTTCCACTACATCAGGCATCAGTGATCATCTGGCAGTCCTTTTTAACATTGACGTTGCGGCAACTAGATCATTCAAACCTCCTCACAAAGTTTACATCTATAAGAAAGCAGATTTCACTGGCTTCAATGAATTTATGCTACATGCATCCGAAAACTTTTTCCTCTCTAATCCTCATCATAACTCTGTGTCAGAAAACTGGTTAAAATTCAAGTCAACTCTCTCAGAAGGCATTCAGAATTACATCCCCCATAAGAAATCTACGCCTAAGTATAAACTTCCATGGATTACATCTTCTATCAAACGCCATATGCGACTAAAAGATCGCCTACATAAAAAAGCTATCAAATCACATAAACCAAAACACTGGGATGAATTCACAAAAGAACGCAATTTAGTCTCTCGCCTTGTCAAACAATCACATAGCAGTTATCTGAATGATGTTATTGGTACAAGTTTAGACTCTAATCCCAAAAAATTCTGGTCATATGTCCGCACAAGTAAATCTGAAAGCTCCGGCATACCTCCCTTAAAATACAACGACAGATTATGTGTTTCTGATAAATCGAAAGCTGATGCCCTGAACTCTCAATTTTATTCAGTATTTACCCAAGAGAACGCTCCAATTCCAACTAAAGATCAATCTCCATATACTTCCATTTCAGACCTAATTATCAACTCTCAAGGTGTAGCCAAGCAACTCTCTGAACTTAACCCTAGTAAGGCTTGTGGTCCCGACGAAATCCCAGCTAGAATCCTCAAAGAACTTGCATCATCGATCTCACACTGGCTTTGTTATATATTTCAACAGTCGTATGATACTGGTACACTTCCATCTGACTGGTCTAAGGCCCTTGTCTCCGCTGTATTTAAAAAAGATATAAAATCCAGCCCAGCCAACTATCGTCCTATCTCTCTAACATGCCTGTGTTGCAAGATCATGGAACATATCATTCTTAGTCATACTGCTAAGCATTTAGCATATCATGATATTTTAATTGATAAGCAGCATGGCTTCCGAAAATTGTTTTCCTGTGAGACTCAACTAATTACCGCAATCAACGATTGGGCAAAAAGTATAAACCAAAAGAAACAAACCGATGCTATTTTTCTAGACTTCAGTAAAGCCTTTGACTCCGTCCCACATCTTCGCCTAATGTCCAAAATTGATTATTACGGTATTAGAGGACGTACTGCTAATTGGATCAAGGCTTTTCTCTCTAACCGTTCTCAAGTTGTTTCTGTTAAACCAAAACCTGTCATATCTGGAGTGCGTCAAGGAACAATTCTCGCACCCGTTCTTTTTCTTCTTTATATAAATGACATTTCTGAGAACATCAAATCTGAAATTCGTTTATTCATGACGACGCCATCGTTTATAGGGAAATTAACGACTACCAGGATCAAGTCACCCTACAAGAGGATCTCAATAAACTAAATATTTGGGCTAACAAATGGCAACTAAATTTTAATTCTTCTAAATGCTACCACTTGGGAGTTACAAATAAACGTGCGCCTCTAAACTTTAATTATAATCTCAATAATCAAATTATTACCAGAGTATCCTCAACGAAATATTTGGGCATTACTATAAACCATAACTTAAACTGGAATAAACATTGCGATAACATTTGCAATAAGGCAAATAGTACTCTTGGCCTACTTAGAAGAATCCTTGGCGAATGTAGCATTGACGTCAAGTCAAGAGCTTACACCAGTCTTGTTCGGCCAAAACTTGAATATGGCTGCTCAGTGTGGAACCCCTATACCAAGAGGAACATAGATAAAATCGAAATGATCCAACGTCGAGCTGCTAGATTCGTTTTTAATGACTATTCTAGAATTAGCCACGTTACTCCTTTGATCGACCATCTGGGTTGGGATTCCCTCGAACAGCGCAGATTACTGCATCAAGCCACCATGTTCTTCAAGATCCATCAAGGCCTTGTTGGAATTAATCTTCCTGACGAAGTGTCTCCTTTAAATAGAGCATCAAGGCTTCCTAATACCTCTCCATTCCGCCAAATCCAAAGCAGTACCAACGTGTACAAAAATTCTTTTTATCCAAGAACAGTCATCATATGGAATCATATCCCATTTAATCCCTCCTTTAAATCAAGTATCCCAAGTTTCAAGACTATCGCTATGTCTTCAATCAAGTCTTTCACAGTTTAACTTACTAATGTTTTGTGTTTATATTTTGTTATTCGTACTGTTGTTGTTGTCATATTGTTGTTGTTGTGTTTTGTTTTGTTTTGTTTTGTGTTTTTTCTGGGTTGTTTTTTTTTGTTGTTTTTTTTGTTTTTTTTCTTTCTTTGTTCAATTAGTTATACTATTCCAAATGCAGTCATGCGTAACATTGGCTATAAAACAATAAGTATCTCATTAAGTCGGGATCAGTTTGTTAAACGCTCTGCCCGGAAGGTAGTTCAGTCAAGACAGAAGAAGCTCAAGTACCAAATGATGTTCAAGTCTTTCCAGCCGGCCCAACCGACGTTGGAAGTCAAATCATCGAACAAGTGGCACAAAACCAAGTCCAAGCGCCAGCTGAAGACCATTGGCATTGACCCTGCATATTGAGGTCTGTATTTTGTTTTATGCAAAAATCGTAATCCCTTTGCTCCTCGGTTGGGGCCGAACGAGTTGATTGTTTTCGCACCAGCTTTGTGCGATTTTATGAACTATCGTGCTGAGTGTAAAGATGAAGTGGGTCGCGGCCCTTTCAGGAAATGGTTAGCTAAGCCTAAGGCATGTAAAGCATTCTGTAGGACTACGCGAGTGTAGCAAGCGGTGGTAAATAAGACTCACCGGACGTGTCGCATCATTTCCCACGGCACAGGCCACATATACACATACTTGCGGTAGCCAAGCGTAACGTCTAGCCTGGTGAAACTCATAGTCATATATAGACGCTTAAATTTAGGCTTTGCATTGGTTTAGCTTTCATGAATTAGGCCTTTTATCTTGTACGTGGGGAGGTGTACATTCACATGGCGGTTTCAAAACCTGGTTGGGGCCAGAGAGATAGAATCGTCTATTACTGTATTCACTGAATTTGGTCGGGGCCAGAACAACGCCGATTTTCAATTGTTTTATTCCAACGCTAATTGGTGGCTTGGTTGAGGCCAATGTTTATGAGGAATACAGAAGGAAATTTCCCACCGTTTTGAACTGCTTTCCCTCGAGGTTAAATTAACACTTCTTTATATACTCAAAGAGATTGCTTTGATAAACGGCGTTGAATTTAACTGTCGCATCGTTTTCCTGTCACACTAAATTACTTTTGAGTTTGGCCTATTACTATATCCTTTATTGATTCGGTAGGTGCCGAGAAGTCAGTTTAGAACATGGAATATTCTATTTATGCAGTGGTATTGGTCGAGCTGTTGCTGACATTCTCATTGTGTTGGCATGTTTCTCTCACAACTAATTAATCTACGGGTCTGGGCCATTACCAACCGTGCTAAGCATGTCCATGCACAGACTTCCGACGTATTGGTTTAGACCAACTTTCATTTACACGTTGTTTGAATAGTCAATTCACGGCTATTAATTATGTATTGTCTGGAACCAATTTACAATTGTGTTTAAATATTAATTAACTCACACCGTTTAATTTTATTGATGTTATTGTTGGAATAGTTTATAGAATATAGTGTATTGGTTCGGGCCACTTCTCAATTGTATTCAAATAGTTAATTAACACCGATTTAATGATTGATTGGGGGCCACTTATAAGTGTGTTTGGCTATTCGAGTCATCGTTGTAATGCATTCGTTGTGGCCAATTTACCAGTCGTTCAGTTTGAACAGTTTACTCACAAGGGTTTGATTATTTCTTCGCATCAGTTTCGGTTAAGTATGGTTGGTTTTTGTTTTTTTGGATCGAGGCCGTTTAATTGTATTTGCTCGAACAGTTGAGCATAAATTCTTGGTTGGGGAGTATATAGCTATGCTTTACACTTGGAAATTTGGCCGACA
Organism: Trachythela sp. YZ-2020; assembly: GCA_016169945.1. Taxonomy (NCBI): domain Eukaryota; kingdom Metazoa; phylum Cnidaria; class Anthozoa; order Malacalcyonacea; family Clavulariidae; genus Trachythela; species Trachythela sp. YZ-2020. The sequence continues at coordinate 156,587 of JADLSH010000135.1, read as the reverse complement.
AGTCTCTCAGGTTAACGTTTCGTCTATTGTTATGGCTCATACGTTCCGCCGGTTAGATACATTATAGCTAAGTTACTGAGTTTCCTCTGCAGTTATTCTTTACAAATCGGGCGATAGGAGTCTAAACGTTAATACTCAAACATCCAAAGTCCAGGCCGTTGTCACATAGTGTGTAGAGGCTACACACAGCCTACACAGTCACAGAAATTTGTGCCGTCAGACTCATACCGTTTGTTTTCTACCCAAACCGGTTTGTAAATAAGAATGCTCTGCCCAACTCATTGTTGGAACTAGGTGCGGGCGTCTAATGCCTTTTATGCCCTTTGGGGCTGCCTAGAACCGACAATGGAGTGGGCGATCGGATGATTATTTCACTAATGCATAAATTTCATTCCCATCTTATCCCTTTTGACATTAAAGCACCCAAACAGAGTGATCAATGGTGTGATTAACAGGGCTAGGTCGCCCACTACTTTGTCGGCTCTAGGCCGTCTCAGTGTATGGTGTCAAGTGGCCTGGGTAACGGGATGCAATCGCCCGCGATCCAACATCATTTTCTCCGCGGAACTCGATAACCATTGCCAGGAAACGAAACGTTGTTCCTTTAGGCGTTTACAAGCTCAGTTGCGTGACAGGACTATTATTCAAACTTTCCCCCCTGCATGACAATACCCAAATAGCCAGTACTGTGGAAAATTCCAGCATCGGCTTGATTTCCCCCCTTCTGCATCACCTAGTTGAGATGCATAGTTTTGGGGAAGGGGAGTAAGTTTCGGGATAAGAGAAGAGTATTGGGATTGGGTTTGAGTTGCGGGTAATGTTGGGATAGGGATTGAGTTACGGGTAATGTTGGGTTAGGGTATAGGCGGTGCCCTATTACACGGAGATTACCTAGTTAGATATGAAGGAGGTGTTTCCCGGCGACAGGGCTCGCATTTCCCAAAACTCTCTGCCTGTGAGCCAATGGGAGCAGGAGTGCAGTTGGAATAGATTACTATTCCAAATGCAGTCATGCGTAACATTGGCTATAAAACAATGATATCTCATTAAGTCGGGATCAGTTTGTTAAACGCGGCGCCCGGGCGTGTAGGTAGGAAAGCCTAGCCATTTGACCATTGGGGCTGGTATATGAAATAACTTATATCCCTGTGTGATTGTATATATTTGGGGCGAAAGCCTAAATAGTACACTTATCTACGCAATTGACGAGGAATAGGATATTGCAATAATTTTGTGTATGACAGGTTCGGTTGACTGTATTCGTCGTTTTTCCCCACCTCCCCTCCCAAAATAGACCGTTCACTGCCTCGCTCCTCGGCTCACGGGCTCGCATTTCCCAAAACTCTCTGCCTGTGAGCCAATGGGAGCAGGAGTGCAGTTGGAATAGATTACTATATATTGATAATTTGATATAATTATGTCTTGTCGCTAGACTCGCTACACCGCACGTGTACGAATCTCGCAGTCACCTCGCGGCCACGCACTTGATAGCGCACGCGCATTTGTGATTGCACCAAAAATCGCGTGTTCCGGGGGAAAGTTCGCCAATTTAATGTCAATTCAACGTCTTCAGCAAATGTTTCAAGTTCAATATAAAGACTCTAATTCAGCATAGTTTGTGTAAAGTCGCCATAAGATCAAAATAATATTTAAAGAAAAATGTGAAGTCCTGTCTTGAAGGACTAAATCACTAAATGTTAATGATTTAAAAAGAAACATAAATTGTATGCACCCCCCGGAAAGTTTACACTATGATTGAATGAATGAATGAATGAATGAATGAATGAATGAATGAATGAACGAATGAATGAATGAATGACTGACTCGTTTGAATTTTCGCCACTCACCACTCACCACAAATGAATAAACGTTCTAATAAAGCGGCGAGAGAGAGAGAACTGAGTAAGACTGCGACTCGAACGGACCGCTCATGAACCAATAAAATTCGCCATAATAAAGAAGATGGCACCGGGCGTTGGATTATGGGTAGATCGACATGTTTCAGATATTCTGTCATTCCTGTGATTTTACGAGTGAGTTAAGTTTTCACGAAATACTTTGATAAAAACACACCGAAAGCAAAAATAAAAATAGCCAATGTTTTCTTATTAAAAGATCAAAAAATAATACGCATACATTAACACTTTCGCTTAAAACATGAAAACTATTGCGAATTGCAATAGGTGTGTTTTTATCAAAGTATTTTGTGAAAACTTAACTCACTCGTAAAATCACAGAAATGACAGAATATCTGAAACATGTCGATCTACCCATAATCCAACGCTCGGCGCCATCTTTTTTATTATGGCGCGAATTGCTTTGTTTGAGTGCAGGATATAACAGATCGAATGGAAAAGTGTGAAAGTTACCTGCTACGCTTAATCCAAAACCCAACATACGTCTCTCAACGGTACGAGTACTCACTCCGAGAATATGAGCTATGTCTATCACTTGGAATCCTTTCTCCAGCAAATATGAGAGCTGTTTCTCGCTTACACTATACGATGGCCTCCCCCGTTGTCCATCTCTTTGCAACAGCACTCTGTATCTTTCATGATTGAGATTGTTATTTTCTATTCTCGAGAGCACACTCACTGCCCAGCCAATCGTGTTTGTGATATTTTCTTCCATATTCAGGTTTACCGCTATTCTTTGAACATAATCTAATTTTATGAGTACGCGCTGCAAATCTGTTGAAGGATCGCTAGAGTTTTCGTAAAGCTCAATTCCATTTATGACATCAAAAAGCGCTCTACTCAAATAAACTGCATTTTCCATTATACTAGATTTATTTAGTGCTAATAAACTGAAAAACAAATTTAATAAACAGAAATTAGAAATGGAGGTTCATCACATTTTGTTTACGGTTTTAGTCTGAGCCGCCTTCTCAACTAGATTGCGGTTTGATGTTCATTGTTCAAAAAAGTTGAATGTTCAATGCTGACAAAAAAGTTGAATGTTCAATGCTGCCTAAAAAGTTGAATGTTCAATGCCGACTAAAAAGTTGAATGTTCAATGCTGCCTAAAAAGTTGAATGTTCAATGCCGACTAAAAAGTTGAATGTTCAATGCTGCCTAAAAAGTTGAATGTTCAATGCCGAGTAAAAAGTTGAATGTTCAATGCTGCCTAAAAAGTTGAATGTTCAATGCCGACTAAAAAGTTGAATGTTCAATGCTGACAAAAAAGTTGAATGTTCAATGCTGACTAAAAAGTTGAATGTTTGATTACAGATATTTAGAAGAAAATACGACCTAAAATACGAAAATACAACCTCAAATAGAAAACTTGAATTTTGGCGGATATATAACGTCATATGTTTAAGCCATAATGAAATACTATGTGTTTATTAAGCGTGTGTTCTAATATTTGAATATATTGTATATAATTAGTAGGTTAATTTAAAAAGTGTTTCCAAAAAATGAAAACCATTTGAAATTTCCAATAACAAAGTACATATATTTTTCAAATTACATCTGTTTCAAAAGAATACATAACAAATTATTTTCAGTGGTTTTGATATATTTGTGGGAGCACTGCATAGTTTCTACACATAGAGTTTCAAATGTTCATTTGTGTATAGAAATTTAATACATAATAGTAAACAAATGAAATATAAATCATGTAGCTGATTCTTTCACTATTAATAAAAGTTGTTGTCTGAGTGTTCTGATTGGTCAGTGGTCTCTACCTACCCTGGTGCCCAGGTCCTTCTCTGCCATAGGTTCTGGGCTCTCCCTCCATAATGTTGACTTGGCATGGGCACCTGTGCACTATACATGTAGTGTTATTGCATGGACATGCATTGTCCACTGATCTGAAAAGTAGACTGGATAGTGCAATCTATTGTTCAATGATGCAGAAAATGACGCCAGTTATTAAACATTGTAGGACAACAGAAATCACCATTGCTAAGAAACCAAGTGCATTGAAAAATACCTCGCAATTGCGTTAGAGGGAAGGTGGTGTGAAGATAACTAGCGAAATTGCTAAACTTATTCCTATAAAAGCCTCTCCGGAGGAAACTCTTTCGTTAACACCTGTAATAATCCCACATGCGGCTGGGAGCGAAATTACAATTACATTGCATTGCATTGCATTGCATTGCATTGCATTGCATTGCATTGCATTGCATTGCATTGCATTGCATTGCATTGCATTGCATTGCATTGCATTGCATTGCATAAATTAAAAATAAATTATTAAAATTCGTAAGTGATTTAAATTGTTTCAAGTCCGGTGTAAAGTCCTCATTTCCTCTGAAATTGAGTTTCAAAACTATGCCGCTGCATATCTTATCTACTGTTCACCATAGTCTTTCACACACCCCATCGACGTTTTATTGTACATTCAACCGGACTGGTTGATTCAATACTTTTCGCAAATATTTAGCAAACTTTAGAAAAATATGCAGTCGAAGCTCTCCTTTCGGACACGAAAAATTTCCTTTGCGTATCTACATATTACTGAGAAAATTCTCTCATATTTTCTTTAAAAATATCTTCTGTAATATGGACCTCTCCATAACGGGGCAACGGGCGATAAATCTCGTCCCCAGAGACCAAATACAGATAAATTTTACCAGAGATCGATCCAGCTTGATCTGATAGGACGGGAGGGGGTGAGTAAGCGGGTGATGATCATGAAGCAGGGCGTGGCCGGCATCCGAGGCAGGGTGAATCTCATTTTGTCAGAAAATGTTTGAAACTTAAGATCGCCTATTTTTGTTTGATAAATGCCCTGTCATATCCAAATTTGGATTTGATATGGAAATTAGAACCCCTCCTGCACCCCCTTGCCCTAGCATAGGAGGGGTGTAGTTACACAAGAATATTAACTCAGGTGCAGTATATAACGGAGATGTACGATCTAGTGGGGATCCTTAAAGTGACATCATCTATACAATGAACATCTCTCCAATACGAAAACTTTGTTTCTTTGCTGTGTCCTTAGTTAGGACGGCTTGACTGTAACTTTATGTGTAACTTTAGTAAGTCTTCAAAATATATATAAGATGGTCGGTATCAGCAAGCGTTTTAAATTATGCCAAATATACCCATTGCATGTAGTTGCCACAAAAAACATACAAAGTCAATGCATACAGTGAACAACTTAGCACACCAATAACTGCTTTGCCATTTAGAGTTGAACATTATTGTGCACCAGTGTACAGGGATCAATTGAAGTTAACGACCCCCCTACGCCAATGGGGTCGTATACTTCAATAACAAATATTCGGATTGAAGTATACGACCCTCCTTGTATTATATCGTTAAATTTACGGATTTTCGTGTTTGTGTCTGTTTCAAATGAATTTTTATGACTTTCCTTCTATTGTCTATGCCTCAGTTCATTGATCTTTTGACCATGAAACAAATTCAAAAGACTTTCAACACGACCAATAATATGCGCTTGAGGTGTTTTGTTTTGCAATTTTGTCTCCGTGTTTTTATCGCAAATTGCATCTTGTAAATACTCAGAATATCGAGTCGTACTGGAATAGAAGTCAGGTGAAATTAAAGACAATGAGAGGCGTATGACGCGTCATGTTGCCCGCGTATCTTGACGAATTTATGTGGCGAGAACGAGCCGGCGAAAACAAGTTCGATGCCATCTTGGAAGCAATCGCTCTGGAGTACCCAATGTGAGATAAAGGTAAACAAAAACGAAGGTAAACAACGAAATAAAAATAATGAATCATGATAAAAAGCTATTTTTTTGGGGGGGGGCGGGTCGTATACTTCAATGGCCATTGAAGTATACGACTCCCTTGGGGCAGGGGGGTCGTTAACTTCAATTGATCCGTGTACAGACCTGACGCGTAAGGATTATTAAACCTATTTTATCTACGTATGATGCACATGAATTCAGTAGATATAATACGGTACATACCGAGTTGTACACAGCTGCTTTTCAAAAACCAGCGCAGTGTTTGATGACACAATGAAACACTATGACCTAGCGATTCCATATTCATCTAAAGAATAAGATTAATTTATTGTTAACCACGGGGTCCAATGATACACATGCCAGTAGATTCTATTTTTGTGGAGGTAGCCAATCTTAAAATGGAGCTAGGCTTTGCCGGCACAGACGCGGATGTCTTAAGGCTCTTTTCTACTCGTCGCAAAAACCAACTCGAAAGCTCGCTGCGAGTACTTTCATCCAATCACAATGCTCGACAGTTTATTTTAATTACATGCAATAACTCGCAGCGAGGTTGGGAGTTGGTTTTGCGATGAGTGGAAAATAGTCTTTAGAGTTTAGGGGCTGTTTATATGGGGCAAACTGGCCCAGGTACCCGAGCGGCCCGGTTTTGGCGAGTTCCCACGTTTGCTATTATTTCCTATTAAATTCATCTTGCGTTTATATGGGACCCAAGATCGCCGGCCTAAGCGAGATCCCACCTCGACTGACACAAGATCTCGCTTAAGCGGGCTGAAATTTTCCATATAAACGCCATGACCCGAGCTGGCTCGCCTAACGGGATGAGAATAAATGCTGTGTTTACGCGAATATAATATGTTGTTAAAGACATTTTCTCGACAGATTTCGATCTTAAAAGGTCTCTGTGATCGTTTCTGTCAGTTATAACTGTAAAACGTCTTTGCGAAAGTATTATTATTATTATATTATTATTATTTAATCGTATTTGAGAACGGTAACCCTTCAGGTCTAATATCATCTGATTTCCAAGGGGCCGTTACCGAAATACAATAAAAAAACTACAAAGGCATTATAACTATTCTAACACAATAGACACATTATTTACAAACAATCTAATCACTGTTCACACGTTTCGTCCCATCATTATAATCGGCTCGAGAGAATTGTTTCATTTGCCGAATAGAAACGCCGTTCCCTTTAGCGGCTTTCGGGAGGCTATTCCACAAACTTACCGCGGAATAACTTATGCTTTTTTTGGTGAAATTTGTTTTAGGTTTTGGAAGGGCAAAATCAACATAATTATTACGTAGGCTGTAATTGTCGTTTCTATTAATATTAAACATACTAGATATGCTGTCTGGGAGTTGCTTGTTTTTAACTTTATGCATAAATGTTATTTTATGAGATCTCCTTCTTTCAGCTAATTGTTGTCAGCCAAGTTCGGTTAGCATTTCGCTTATTCTTGTATCGAACGGTTTCCCCGTAATTATTCTTGCTGCTCTATTTTGCATTTTCTGGAATTTATCTTGCAGGTAAACGCTACAGTTGTCCCAAACTAAACTGCAATAGTCAAAATAAGGCAATACTATAGCTTTATAAACGTTTTCTAAAATTGGTGTCGGAACATATTTCTTCATTCGACGTAACATTCCAATACCTTTTGAAGCCTTATTAACTATGTTTTCGATCTGGTTTTTCCACGATAATTGTTCGTCAACAATTACACCTAGGGTTTTTGTACACTTTACCCTATTAATATTGGTTTCCGCAATATTGGCTAGTCTTTATCTAGACCCTATTATCATGTATTAGTTAACCTGTTGGCCAGCAACCACTGATGAACTCTTTCTAAGTCTGCATTTAATTTAGTTATGACTTCATCACTTGATCTACCACTTGTCGTTAAATTTGTGTCGTCAGCGAACATAGCAGTATTCGAATGCGAGAGACACCTCGGGAGATCGTTCATATAAACTAAAAATAACAACGGTCCCAGATTTTATCCCTGAGGCACTCCGCATCTTACGCTACTTGACAATGGTTCGTTCTATTTTACACATTTGTGTTCTATTGGACAAATACGACTTAAACCATTTTAAGGTACTAGGCTAGCCCCATACAGGTGTAATTTACAGAGAAGTATATCATGATCAACACAATCAAAAGCTTTCTTCAGGTCCAAAAATATTACACCATTCAAGCATGTCCATAATAATTAACCATTTGTTGGTAGCTTGAAGGAGCGATGATTGTGTTGAGTGATTCTTTCGGAAACCTGCTTGTTCACTTGTGATTATCTCATTGGACTCCAGATAATCAGACAACTGCGTTGGAATAAGTTTCTCAAAAATTTTGGAAATTGCCGAGAGTATTGAAATAGGTCTATAATTAGTGCACTCAGTCTTGTCTTCCGATTTAAATATAGGTGAGATCACTGCAGTTTTCATATCTTCAGGAAAGATACTAGTTCTATAATAGATTGGTTAAAGATATTAACCAAGGATGGAGCTATGATATCTGCAGAGTCTTTCAACAATTTCGGTGAAATTTTGTCATGTCATGTTGCCTTAGAAACTTTTATAGTTGAAAGTAAATTAAATACTTCCTCGATTGAAACGGTCCGAATTTCAAAAGAGGAATTCACAGAGGTAATATATGATTCTGCTTTTCTGTTAGTTGCAGGTAGATCATCAGCCAATTGAGGCCCAATATTATTGAAAAATGTATTACAGGCATCATCAATTTGTTTAGGCTCAGTAACAGAGAGATCACTCTCAACCTGAATCTCAGTAATGTTAGTAGTTTTGGAATTTTTGTTTGTCAATGTCTTAATTGTGTTCCACATTGTTTTAGGGCTTTGAGACTTTTCGGCAGACATAAATCATGCTGTGATCGCTTATTCCTATGTGTTTCACGCCCGAGTCAATAATCAGTTCTGGCTTGTTGCTGAATGCCAAGTCAATTAACGTAATTGAGTTTTCAGTTATTCTCGTTGATTATTTAATTAATTGTTCGTATTGAAATGTTTGAGAAAGATCAACAATTCTTTTTGTCTGAGGTGAAATCGTACTTTCTCTAAGATTATTCCAGTCAGAGTTGAAATCTCCAATTGTGATAGCTTCCTTATTTTCAGAATCTATTTTTGTAATACACTCCTCATAATCGCTAAACAAATCAAGACTTGTACCCGGGGGTCTATACCACGTATTGATGAAAAACGACTTCGCTTTTGGCTTGAAGATTTCAACTGTGATTGACTCCAAATTTTCATGATCTAAGTCTGGCCGTAATTTATAGCTTATACAATTTCTGATGTAGATCGCAACACCTCCGCCTTTTCGATTTCTATCTTTACGAATAATTTCGTATCCATTAAGATTTACTTCATAATCTTGTACTGTGTCGTCTAACATTGTTTCACGTAAACATATTATATCAAACTTGCAGTTATGACTATATATCCTTAACTGATCTATATTTTTAACCAAGCTTCTGATATTTAGTTGAGATATCTTGAAGCCTTTTAATTTACTTCGCTGCTGTGTTATTCTAGATCTAGTTGTATTGTTAGCATTTCTCAGGTTTGTTGGGAAAGTTGTCTATATTATTTAATCCAGCCCGGGTGCTTTGTTTTGGCGAGCCAGCCCTGGTACTGGTCTGATCAGTCTCATGTAAACACGGGTGAAATTCGTCTCGGGAAAACAAGCTAGCCCGGGTACCCAGGCTGGCTCGTCTCCATATAAACAGGCCCTTTAGGTCCAGAACGCTGGCAAAGCCTGGGGACGAGAATGGGTCAGGCATGAAAAGAAACATCAGGTGTGCGGCTCGGGAGCAGATCCGATGGTAACTCTAAAATTCTTGATTCAACTAAGTTTTTAAGTTTTGAAGAGCACAAGTTTTGAAGAGTTAGCCCCTTACACTATGGAGGTAGCGTCGCTTCAGGCTCCATAATAAGTTTCTTAAAGAATATCAAAAAAGTTTTCTTTGAGGTCTTTGAAAAACTCACGAGCAATGTGCCGATAACTTAGATCAAATTTGATCGGTTCATAGTGATTAACAGAAACTTGCACTGTGATTAGAGAAACTTGCACTGTGATTAGAGAAATTTGCACTGCTCTTACAAATGTTTACACTCTGGTTACAAATTTTTACATTGTGATTACAAATTTTTACGCTGTGATTACAAATTTTTATGCCGTGATTACAAATTTTTACACTGTGATTACAAATTTTTGAGCTGTGGTTACACACAAATTTTTGCACTGCTAGCTGTTCGGGATTAATTTGATTGGAGTGATATTTACCTTAATAGCGTCAATAGACACGGATCTTTAAACTTGATTACCTCACCTTGTAAAGTCGAAGATGATTCGTTATCAACTTCAGGATAATATCCAGAGCACCTACTTCCATTGGTTTTAACATTTCAGAAGAATTCTCCAACAACAATGCATGTAGGCTCTTACAAGCAGCGTAATCAGGCTTTGGGTTATACAGGACATGTTGGAAGAACGCTTCAAATATCTTAAGCAGTGATGGAATAAAACTGGGAAGAAAAAATACATATTATCAATATTTTACAGCATTGTATTGTATTCTCCATGCAAGCACTACTCAACTGTATAACACAGAGTCAGAGTTAAGAAAGCAATGAGATATTCGCGCGGAAATATACAGCAGTCTGGAAAATGCTTGTTGTTTTTAAAAGCACACCATAAAATCGGGGAAAGTTTTTAAACCAATTAAGTCCCAAATCACAATGTATACAATGTGTTCGGCAATGCGTTTTGTCTCTCGTGGAACAGAAATTATGAACAGAATTATGTTTAGCAATGCTTTCGGTAGGTTTCGATATTTTGGGTATTATACTTCGCCCTACCTAGGGGAATACTATCACTTCATATTATAAGCGCTGAAGCGGGATAGAATTTTCATTTAAATGCCATGACCCGAGCTAGCTCGCCTACCCGGGATGAGAATAAATGCTGTGTTTACGCGAATATAATGTTGTTAAAGACATTTTCTCGACATATTCCGATCTTACAAGGTCTCTCATGTGATCGTTTCTGTGAGTTTAAACTGTAAAACTTCTTTGCGAAAGTATGATTTCAGGTTTGTTGCAAAATTTGTTTATATTATTTAATTCAGGGTGCCTTGTTTTAGCGAGCCGCCCGTCTGATCAGTCTCCTGTAAACACGGGTGAAATTCGTCTCGGGAAAGCGAGCTAGCTCGGGTACCCGGGTTAGCTGGCTTGCCTCCATATAAACGCCCCTAACTTGCTAAAGTCCTAAGATGCATAAGATCAATTTAGTAATAGCACACAAGAACAAATGATAACCAAATACATGCTACAAAAAATTACAGAATATATAAAGATTACCTAGTATTCGTTGTGTGGAATAGATTGTCAACTTCGTGAAGCAACATTGACCATGATTCAGGACAATTGGCCAAAATTGTAGTATACGGATGCAAATTTGAGCTAAAAGTTGAAAATATGGTGGTAAAATAGTAATTAACTCTAAAATACGCGATTCAGATTTGTTCACTTTCGCACAATCCCAAGGGATTTACCACGCCATATGCAGAGTAGTCAAATATACATTGATTGATGCTGATGTTTTCTGGGGGTGCTCACATTTTCTAAGGCACCATTGATCTGTAGATAAGGACTGGATAGTGCATCTGTTACGCATAAATGAAACCAATGGCGGTCATATTGGTGTGACCACCAACGGCGACATGTGTACAGAGGTTCTAAAGGTTTCTAATTATTGTTGGAAGTATTGTCTAGATAAGAATTGGTCATCAGTGGCCTCTCTTCCTTGCTAATTTGCTGGTGAATAACTAGTTAGGTCACATCACACCAATATGGCTGCCATAAGCCTCATTATGTGGTGCTGAAAGCGTTCTAAAACTCATTAGAAGATATATTGGAAGTTACATTTCTCAAGTTACATAAGAAAATATATTTGCTTCATAGTATAACTAAATTAAACAGCTAACGATTTGACTGGTCAAGAAATTGACATATTTAAAAATATGATCTCATTAAAAATATCCTGGCTTCAAAATTGGCTCATTTAATTCAACAGGACGCTCTATCCAGTTCTAGTTTTTAGATCAGTGGTGTGCACCCTAGTGCGCGCCTAGTAAGTATTACAGTATATAGGGTTGTACTTGCACAACAGTTTTAGCTTGTTGGCAACATACTCCAAGGTAGACGAAATGATTAGTAGGATTTTAATGCATATTTGTTCTAGCAACGAACTAAACATATAGCTTGAATTTCAGCCACATGCGGTTGCTAACAAGTTGTGCCAACTTGTAATATACTATAACATTATATTTGATACAGAAACACCATTGTAATAGACATTGATTGGTGCTGTAAAAAGTTCAGAGGTCTACCAATTAATTGAATTGGTCTGAAAACCAAGAAAAAATATACACCCCCTCCCCCCCTTCGGTATGCCACATAACAAACTAGGGGGCGCTCAAAGGCTAGATAAAAAGTCAAGTATTCATGTATATATTATGTAATATTTAAAACACGAGCAGGAGTGTTTTATATGTGATAAAACACGTTCTGCGAGTGTTTTGAATGGCTTAAAAAACGATCACCATTTGGTAAGTTCGTTGGCGTAATTTTGAAAAATAACGTTATCTAATGGCACGTTCACACACAGTGAATTCAGATGCACGTTAATGATGTTTGAAAAATACGTGGCAAACGTCATCTGGCGACATCATCAACTGAAAATTTTCGTCATTAACATTCAGATAAACCTAAAATCGGCCTGACAAATCGCTGTGTGTGAACGTACCTTAAGGAGGCTCCCTACAGTTTCCATTAGATATCAGTGTTTTGAATTGAAAGCTCTTTGAAAGGTTATAAGCTTTATAGAAACTGGTTAAGAACATACGTACTGTTTGAATTTCAAAGATTTACGATTATAATGAAAAAGTTGTGGTTTCTTCGCAGATAAGTCTCGAAATTTTACCGGGTCACGAAGATTCCACGCGAGTGTGACGTCTGATCTATATAGATCGTGTTTCAAACTGTACTATAACTGTAGGGAGCCTCCTTAAGCGGAGAAAATCGAAGCTAAAGTTTATGTAAATCACATATAAAACCACGATACGGTCATGATTTTCTTTGTGTTTTCCTGATGAATTATTAATGAGTTTTTTAAACATGTATTAATTACGCATTTAGTCTTTTTCAGCACATTTGTACATTTCTCATCAAATCTTTATCCAAATTGAACCAAAATTTTATCGACTGGTCCTTGGCCCATTAGCTTCACAAATCTGTATCAACCTGTTTGATATAGATTTGAGTTACCTTGCTAACAGCCAAACACACAAACAAACAAACACACGTACACACCAACAAATCAACATAATAATCTTGATAATCTATTCATGGAACAATTTAATCGATCATATCACCAAAAGTGTTTTCACTTACCTCAGTGTGTAGGGAACAATTTCAGTACTTGTAGTCACTTGAAGACAAATTAACTTTGTTACACCGTGAATTGGTCCAAGCAAATGCCTGAAATAGTAACACCTATAGTTTAATAAGCAGCGTACTGGTATTTATTTTTTTGCGGTCCGGTATCCAGTTAAATGGTGCGTTTTTATTGGCTAACGAGCGGTCCGATATCCTGCTATCCCGACCGGATACCGGACCGTTGCGTGAGCAAAACAAAACAAACAAAATTTCGCAAATATTCAAGGTTCTCCCAGAATTCTCCAAGCCCGAGTCCTGAGCGAAGCTGAAGAAGACTTGCTCTTCGAGAAAGGCTTGTTTGGAGACCATGATACAGAAGTCCTCCAGAGAACAGTTTGGTGGTCTTTGTCACTCCATTTCGGCTTCAGAGCTCGAGACGAGTCCAGGAGTCTTTACAAAACCTTTGCCAGTCATCGACCAGACCAAGCTAAAAATCCAGAGTCCCCTTTCTTTCTGGCTGTAAACCACCGACGAAAACCTGATTCGTAGATATGGTACAGCAACGGCGCTTTGGGTAAAAATACTATTGGAAAATTTCTCTTGAACGCCGCTAAAGCTGCTGGTCTACCCGGGAATATAACCAACCATTCCGTTCGGAAGACTTGCATATCTCGTCTTATGGATGCAGAAATTCCCGTGAATTATGTGGCTCAACTCAGTGGGCACAGAAATCTAAAGAGTCTCGATTCGTATAAGTCGGCTTCGGTTCTTCACCAACACAAGATGTCATCATGTCAAACGTGTTGAGTCGTTCAACGATTACAAACCGCCCAAACCCAATACTGCCATCATGTTCACAACCCACAAGCACAGCGATGTTAAGTAACCAGCAACTGTCAACAACCACAGCAACAGGATTGTTCTCTGGTGCCAACATTGGAATGTTTGAAGGCTGCACTTTTAACTTCAACTTCGACTCAAGCTCAAGCGAAGCGTCCTTGTCAGCCAAGCGATTTCGGCGAATTTCCCTACTCGAGGACTCAGATCATTCAGTCGGATTGAAACTTGAACTCATATATGTGACTTTTAATGCCTTAATCATTGTTTTAATGATTTTAATCTTGTTTCACCGCCCTGCTGTTTCCAACTCTCAAACTATTAAATAGTTTGGCATGGTGGAATTTGCGTGTAGCGGACTGCGGATTGCGGACTGCGGATTGCGGACTGCGGATTGCGAACCCTATTTCATAAAATTTTGCCTTCGATTCAGAAAAGACTCTGTCATTGATCAGTAGAAACGATTTTTGTGTCACACTCAGTGAGTGTGACGTGTGAGTGAGCTTTTAGAATACAGGCGATACTGTAGTTCAACCAGTCTTGTTATTTTTAAATATACTGTTTTAAACTACAACACAACATCTACTAATTAAGGATATTATATCCATATGATGATGCGTTCCATTACATTTGTAGAATACAGAAATCCAATATTAGAGCCGTTCATGAGAGCAATGTCACTAAACTTCAATTAATATAAATTAAATTTAAACTACTTTTGTAAATGTTTGTAAATGCGCATCACGACGCTCATTCAGTGCCAACTGATTGACATCTTTTCAACTTAATGTTAATTGCAATATTTCGTTCAATATGAATACGCCGGTTACTTAATTTGAAAAACTTTATAGGCCTGTTAGGGGCCTATTACATGGGACCAGTTGTCCCGGTTTGCCGAGTTGGCTTTTTCAGCGCGATAACATCAGTGGACTGGATTATAAACCCGGTAAACCTGGTTGCATCGAATTGTAGTTATAATAGGTCTCACATCACCTGAATTAGTATAGGCAATATTTTGCAGTTCTAACGTGTCTTCGATCACGGATAATTAACTGATTCTTGCATGGACTGGCAGTCACTTGACACTGCCCACTGGCTTCGTTTCCGCATTTCAACGAATTTCAATTTTAATTTCAGAAATTCACATGCACATGCACAAACGTTACTGGGAGACTGGAAAGGTTTTTCAGGTCCAATATTTTGCGATAAAATAGAAAAATAAAAACTCGCAAAAGACTTGCCATTTTTATTATCAGGGGCAGAGCATGGGAATCAGTTTAAAAATTATCCATACAAACAAGCTGTTATACAAGTTATTATACTTTTGATACATTGTTTGGAAGCCATTGCCCGAGTTCGCGCCAACTAACCAGCTTGTCTGGTCATAGGCTTTTGTTTGGATTTTGGAATCTATTGCTGATTAAACAATTATGTAGTTTTAAATCTCATCTGAACACAAGACATGCATGTTGGAAAATGGTTTTTAAGTTGCCAACATTAAAGTCTCGTTCAGCAATAGAAGTGAAGAAATTTCACAACGAAAAATTACCCTCGGGCTCGGCTTTGTTTAAGTTTGAAGATCTGGTCGAACATAGATCTCTCGAACCCTGAATTTGAGGCCTTGTGGCTATTAATCAAACCAAGACGCCTACCACGTGGCATTAATTCAATCGTATTGGGAGCCATTTATCATCGGCCAAATAGTGACAATAGGGCTATGTTGGCTTATCTTACCGAGTCCCTTGACCGCGCTCCAACAGCCAACCCAGGAGCTGCTATCATCCTAACCGGCGACTTCAACCAATTCAAACACCGTCAACTGTGTAATTCGTTTTCCTTAAAACAGATTGTGAAGAAAGCTACTAGAGGATCAAACATTCTTGATAAAATATTCACGAAATTTTACGACGTTCCTGAAGTTGTTCCTCCACTCTGATTCTCAGATCATAACTCAGTTTTACTAAATCCACTGAATCATCGTAGGAACTCACGGTCCTTCCGAATGGTTAGGGACACGCGTCCCTTCAATCGGAGGTTAATCACTGAAGCCCTATCCAGCGTTGACTGGTCTCCAATGTATCATCTAGGCTCTTGTGACGAACAGTTCCAATATTTCTCTTCTCTTGTCGATGGTATTGTTGATAAATATCTCCCGCTGAAGCGTATCAAATCTGATAGCAGCGATAAGCCCTGGATTACTCCGGAGATAAAATATTAATATCGAAACGCCAAGTGACCTAGCGCAGAGGAAACAAGCCTATGTTTCGATTCTGTAGGAACAAAATTAATAGCTTGTGTAGGCGTGCTCGCTCAAAGTATTACAGTCGAACCTGTATTAAGCGGTCACCCTCGGAGATTTCGCAAGTGACCGCTTGATACAGGTTGACCGCTTAATACAGGTCTTGTAGAAAATCACCACATGGCTTAAATATAACATTTAATATAACTAAATTTGAACTAAACAGTAATACATTTCAATTATTCAATACACATACCAATACGTCCACACGAACGGAAAATATATACTGTTGACACTTTCAGTGATTACGGAAGTTCGAGTAATGAGATAAACAAAACTTAAAGACTTTGATATATGTTAATTATATATTGTATTATGTTTGCTGTAGTTACTTCCCACTGACCGTTTAATACAGTTTCAAAACAATCAAAAATTAAGTTTGGGACCGTGAAAAACTGAGGTGCCC
This sequence comes from Trachythela sp. YZ-2020, assembly GCA_016169945.1. Lineage (NCBI taxonomy): Eukaryota > Metazoa > Cnidaria > Anthozoa > Malacalcyonacea > Clavulariidae > Trachythela > Trachythela sp. YZ-2020. The sequence goes on along the minus strand of JADLSH010000135.1, from coordinate 139,922 downwards.
GCGTCCGCTTAATAGAGGTGACCGTTCAATAAAGGTCACTTAAATGGTATTTATATTGTGAAATTTTCGGGACAGGTTCGACTGTATACGAACAATGTCGCTAATACCACTCAGTCGAATTCACGGAAGTGGTGGTCAGCTGTCAAAAATATCGCTGGCCTTGCCCCATCTAAAAACGTTTCCACACTGGTGTACAACGGACAGCCCTATTCCGATTCGTCTCTGGCCAACCTGTTTAACGACAAGTTCGTTGCCGTTGGGAATTCTCTGCCTTCGCTTGCTTGGACGCCCCTCGAAGTCGGTGATTTTCCTCCCGACTTTTACATTTCAGTCGACGATACCGAGAAAGCATTACAATCCGTCAAGTCCTTTTCAGCTGCAGGTCCTGACGAAATCACGTCTTGGTTCCTCCGTGAAAATTCCTCGTTATTATGTCGCCCATTAGCATCCATATTTAATGCCTCTATTCATGATGGTTATGTCCCATCCTTGTGGAAATCTGCAAATGTCATCCCTGCAGCCAAGTCTTCCCCTGCTCTGGATGTTGACTCTGATTTTCGACCGATATCGCTCACGCCCATAGTGAGTAAGATTCTGGAGTCATTTCCATATAACTGGCTCTTGCAGTCAATCCGCGACCAAATTGATAAGCTCCAATTTGGCTCAATTAAAGGATCCAACACCACCATGGCGTTGATACACTGCTCCATATATGGTTTGAAGCGATGAACACACCTGGAACCTGCCTACGGATATGCATGCTAGACTTTTATAAAGCTTTCGACCGCATCGATTTCAACATTCTGATGCAGAAACTTATTAACATGCGTGTACACCCTATTCTAATTAATTGGATTGCCAACTTCCTTACTGACATAAGTCAGAGAACAAGAATTGGCTCTAATTTCTCGAGTTGGAGAACTATCAACGAAGGAGTCCCCCAAGGAACAAAACTCCTCTTCCTCATCATGGTGAACGACTTGAACGTCTCCGACGATACAGTGAAATTTGTTGACGACACCACTATCTGGGAGAGATTGTCTTGAAGGGTCAAGAAGCCAACTCGGTCCTACCGTCTCAAATTACAGAATCTTCTAAATGGGTTTCTGAGAATAACATGAAACTGAACCCTATAAAAACAAAAGAAGTTCGTGTTGGGTTCTCTCCCCTTGATCTCGGGGCTCTTCCGCCGATCACCATTGACGGTCATGATATATCTGTGGTCCCGCATGCTAAATTACTTGGTGTCATGATCTCGAAAGATCTTAAATGGATCGAGCACGTTGACTATATCTGCAAGAAAGCTTCGAAGCGGTTGTATGCCTTACGATTACTTAAGAGATCCTCTATTCGCGTGCAAGTTAGTCCGGGTTTATACCACCTGCGTTCGACCAATTTTAGAGTTTTCGTGCGAGGTATGGCACTATATATAGCTTGGCGCAATATTTGAGCGACGAGATCGAGAGTATTCAACGCAGAGCCCTTCGTATAATGTTCCCTGATCTCAAATATGAAGATGCGTTGGTACGCGCTGGGGTGGTGTCACTGTTCTTGCGGAGAAAGACCATTTGCGAGAAATTTTTCGTTCAAATGTTTGAAGAAACATCCCATAAACTCCATTCTCTCGTTCCCCCAAGACATAAAACTGGATATTCTCTACGTAATGATAATTGTCTTTCAATACCAAAGCATAGGACAAGTAGGTTTGCTATTAGTTTTATTATGGCCGGTAGTAAGGCCTACAACTCTAGTTTTAAATAATAATTGTTTGGCTACATTTTTACCTAGAACTATCATAATTAACAACGTGTAAATAAGGAGTGTTTGTAGACATTTTTACTCATATGCATGTAAACCAGTGTAATTCAGTTTTTAACTACAAAATTGGTATCTTTTGAATAGATTGAAATTGAACATCTTCAGAGCATTTAAATCTATTTACAAGAGTATACTAAATATATTTACAAATTACTAAAACGCGGTTACAGAATTCAAATGCTAGAGTGAGAAGAGAGAGGAATAAACAACCGTCATTAGTTAGTAACAAGTTAATACCTATTAATAATATTAAATCATTTAGTAATTATAGACCTAGCATTTAGTATTGAGTATTGGATTGAGCTTTCCGCCTGGTGTGTCAATTACTGAAAAGATAATACAACAATTGAACAACACAAACGGAAATTTCCCCATATATTTTCCGCTCTCTTGACCACAAAATTTTCTTTTCCTTTTAATATTATTCACGCGACGAATTTGGTTGAGACCAGACTTTCTCTTACCAAATGTTGTGCTGAAATTTTACCAAATTGGATATTTTTTACCAAACACGTGCAAATTCCGCCTTTTGAAATTTCTGGCTGCGTACAGTCAATGTAGTCACGTGTTACACCCTTTTTTTTCATGGCGACAGCATAACGAAACCGTCAAATAATCATGTAAGTATAATTTCTAACACCTTTCCTGATACGAAAGCTAGCAATATAAATGATGTATACTGTAAAAAAATGTCAATTTTCATTATCAACTGTGACTATGTCTATAAAAACTGTTAATAGATAGTCATACCAGCAAACAATATATACAAATAAACAAATGAGCATCATTTCAAACACCTTTCGTATACGACGAAAGCTAGCGATATAAATGAGTATGGTCTGAAATATAAATGACAAGCTTTACTCTATTAGTTCATTATCAACTATACCCATGCTATAAAAACTGTTAATTGAGAATAATATGTACAAGGACAAAGGTGACATGCAGCTATGTGGCTCACCTAACGGGCTAATTTATTAAAACAAATGTCCTTCGTTAGATACACTATAGTACATTTTAGGTCATGAGAAGAAGTCATGAGAAGAAGTCATGTTGACACAGACTAGGACTAGGTAGCAACTTAACGCGGTTCCCGGATGTTACGTATATCTCATTCAAATGTCAATCTGCATAGCCATAGCGTGAACTTCTTCCAAATCTTCCTCGTCAGCCTCTTCTCCATACACAGCCTCTACGTTGTGGTATATGTCTTTGTTAAAATTTGATAGCATTTCGTCAGATGGCTCAAAAGTCGCACACGATTCAGCCACGTTCTTTACGCCGTCTTTGACAAAAAGCAGTGAAGCAACGCCCTCCGTCGAGAACCTATTTCGTTGGTTGGTTTTGATCAGGTTAACCTGGGAAAAGGCACGTTCACAATCCGCATTGCTAACTGGTATAGTTAACCATAGTTAATAGAGACATGAGTTAACATAGCCTTTGCAAATGCTGCTAAATTCGGGTACTTGTCGGTTGGAACTTTTTCCCAGAATTTGAATTCCGTTGGGACCGTAGAACAACGATCAGCCAAAGTAGAGATTTCCTCATCGTACATGAATTCCATCCACTCCTGGTCGACACTTTGTAGATTCTCTGGAGGAACAACATTAGGAAATCTGGAAGCAACGTCGGCAACACTTGGAATTGAATCTGAAACTACCGTCTGAGGATCCAGGAATTTCAGCTCTTGCACGACTGCATTATCCAGTGGCAATCTCTTCTTCAATTGACAACAAAGCTCTGTGTAGAATTGCTTGCATCTTCTAAAACATTCTGCCAAATCTTATTTAAGTTATGGACTGATGGAGACTTTGCCTGAAAAATAACATTCAGTTTGGTGACTAGTGGGATGACGTAATTAAGGAATGCGAAATACAATTTCGTGTAAGGATTTGACAATTGTTCGTAGAGGAATGCAGGCGATCAACAAGATACTGGCCAGCAAAATACAGCTTCAAGGCCTTCCACTGAGTGAAGATTCTTTCCACACAGCTGCCCAGGGAAAGCCATCTGACATTGTAGAATCTCAGCATTCGGTGTTGACTTGAGTCAGTGAAATCTTTAAACTCTAGAGATCGCTTACTTGAATACGCAAAGTAGTTGTAGCATTCCTTGACAACTTGCTCTAGGTGTCGGGGCAACAGAGAACATGCGTGACTGACAGCTAAAGCACAAGAATGGCAAGCACATTTAATTGCCAGGCAATGGGGGTTGGCAGCCATGATGCGAGTAACAATGCTGTTATTGTTGCCAAATATTACATTCGTTGTATCAGCAGCAAATCCAACAAGATCTTTGACCTCGATACCATGTTTGCGTAGGTCATTCTCCATTGTCTCAAAAAGTTCCGCAGCTGTTTCGCCGTCAACACGTACTAAATTTAATAATCTAGTATCTACCTTCAGTAGTTTTTCGCTGAAGAATTTCACGACAATTGCCATACACTTTGTTGTTCCCTTGTCAGGGAGACAAACTTTCTTCCAAGTGTCCCGGTTGCCTTGATTTGTTCTCGTAGCTCGGTTTTAAATGACTTCGCCAGAACATTGTACGTCAACGCGGCTGCTTTTGTTCGTTTGCATGAGAAGCCTTTGGCAATTCCAGAGTCATAGAATGTTCCAGAGATTAGTTTGGAAAGATGGTCCATTGCACAAAATGGAATATTATGTTCAGCCAGGAAAGCACAAAATTTTAGCTCTGCTTTCTTGGTTTCCATAGTCAGTTTGCTATGTGATGTGAAGAACTTGGATAACTAATAAAACATGAAAAGTTTAACCTGCTTAATACTCTATTAAGAACATTCTGCTATACTGCATGTGCTTCCGGAACTAAGTATATATTAATCTATATTAAAAAACAAATGAAAAATCCTGGTATTACTTTTTATAGTAATATTTACGTTAAAGAAGTATGCTTGGCACTCTTTCCATGCAAACGAATGGTGACCAAACGAGCTTGTATCTGACAGCAACATACTTTGCAAAACGCGAAGTTTTCCAATGAATTACTTACACTTAGCCATTTCGAAAATTCGGGTTTCAATTCTCATTCAGAGCGATATTTCTGAGTATACTTTGGTTCTTCTTTTCTTGCTTTCTTTTTTTGCGTCAAGGGATTGAGTGATTGACGGTTGTGTTCGAATTACGTAATCGTAGTTTAAGCCTGAATTGGTGGGTGTTTCAGGCTAGGCCCACCATCGCCACAATACAGCAGCTTTTAGCGTAGTTATATTCAAGTTTTTTTTGGTTTTTAAGAAGTCTATTAGACAAGAGACATTATTTTTGGAAATTTTACCAAAAAAATACTAAATAAATGTCAACTATATTTTATTGTTAAAGTGTAGTTATTTGACTAATTTAAGAATGTTTTTAGAATAGTTTTGGTTGAGTATAAAATTTGTTTATAAAAGCTGTTAAAAACCCGCAACTCCTGATCATTCACCCTGAATGAGCCGGCCGTTTTCACGACTCCGGGCACAGTATTCCCCTATCCGGACCTCGTAGCCATTAAATAACATATATATACTACATTATAATATAGCCATCCACTGTATACGACAGAAATTTGTCAGGACAATACATAGTAGGTAACTACCTATACATTAGAGAGGTGTCCGTATTAGTGAGGTGTCTGTAACGAGAGGTTTTGCTGTTATTGCATTGCGGTTTATAAAATGACATTATTTAAAACTGCAGCGCGGATTAATCGAAACACAATAAGAAACTTCCTACCAAAGCAAGTTTTTCTGCATTAAGTATTATTAAAAATGAAATATGTACCCTCTAAACTATGAAAATTTATAGACAGAGAAAAAAGTTGCGAAACTTATCAATCTACGTATCACCATACTACGTACGTTTCCATCTTTGTGGAAACAGGCTAGGGTTGTACCCCTCCATAAGTGCGATAGCAAATCGGACAAGAACAACTATCGTCCAATATCAGTGTTGCCAATACTATCAAAAGTCCTCGGACGACACTTATTTAATGCTTTGCACAATTTTCTCTCGACAAACAACCTACTTTACAACCTTCAGTCTGGTTTCAGAAAGCACCACTCCACCGAAACTGCACTTATCACGATTATAGATCGAGCGCTGAATAATTTGGATAACAATTGCATTAATTTGGAAACAGCATTCTACTTCTCGAAGACTGGTCTAAACAAAACCGACTCCATCCCAACACCAAAAAAACCAAATCGATGCTCATAACTGGGAAAAGACTCGGTTCCAAGCTTTCGTCCGAAGATTTAACTTTGGACATTAAAACAAGAAACAGCACCAAACTCAACCAAATTTCCGCTCATAAGTTGCTTGGTGTTCACCTGGACCAGGATTTGAACTATTAGGAGCAGTCCGAACTTGAAAGCTTTTAAAGGAGAATGTATTAATCATCTAAAAAGCCAATATATACGTCTTGACCATTTTAGTGCGCGAACGCCTAGCCTACCATACACTATATTGCATGTAATATAGTTTTTTAGCTTTAATAATGTATCTTGTATATTTAATCTTTAGCCTTAGCTTAGAGAGGGCCACTAGTTTATCAATCTATGATTGTAAAGTGTTTTACCCTCGTTAAATAAAGTTTTACATTACATCACATTACAGAGATGCCTCGTCGCAAAAAGCTATATTCGTTTCAAAGGTATTTACTACACAGAGAGACTGATGTTATAACCTCGTTATGATGTGATAATGTCAATGCTAACTACGTGCAAACATTCATGTTGCCATAGTAAGTTAGTAACCACCTCCCATTCCAAGAAAATATGAGTTCCATTGATTAAATAGAAACACTTGTGGAAGAACTCAGCAAGGGTGGAAAAAACAGTCGAGCACTCTCGCAAGATATTTAAACCAACTGCAGGGAATTTATTAGGTTGAGGATCTGTGACTTGAAAATTTGAAGAACACACATGGCTCACTATATGGGCCCAACAATGTTTGACAGGAATCATTCCTAGTCAAGCCGAATAGACAGTACGTATAGTAGAAGGTGTTAGTAGATGGAATACTCGAACGAAAATTTATATAAATTTATATTTATTTATATAAATTTATATTTATTTATATTTATTTATATTTATTTATTATTATTTATATTTATATAAATTTATATTTATTTATATAAATTTACATGCAACTTTAGGCCCTCTGCCTACCGTGGCCCTGCGATTCTGGTCCAGCGCTCTAACCAACTGAGCTACAGAGTCCAGTTGCTGAGCGTTAACCGCAAATTAATTAGTGTATATATGATGGGAGTGATGCCAGTATAAAGGCTGATTTCCCTTCAGTGCAAAATGTCGTGCGATCGACCTTTTGCGATCGTTTTCTTTTGACTTATGAGCCCTCGACTGGAACGGACCCGGTTGAGGGCTCATAATTCAAAAGAAAACGACCGCAAAAGGTCGATCGCGCGACATTTTGCACTGAATGGAAATCAGCCTTAAGGTATATGGGTAAATATCAAGATTTTTTCTCGGCACCTCGTTCGATAGGACTAATAGTAGAAGGTGTTTGTGGATGGAATAATCGAACGAAAATTTATATACATTTTTAGAACTAACCAGGAGTTGCGAAAAATGCAACTTTAGGCTTCCTGCGATTCCGGTGCAGCGCTCCAACCAACTGAGCTATACATTCCAGTTGCTGAGCATTTACCGCAAATTAATTTGTGTATATATGATGGAGTGATGCCAGTATAAGGTATTGGGTAAATATCGTGAAGCACGTCTAGAGTAGTGTCCCCCCTCCAATTTTTTCTCTGCACGCTAATGAGGGTGAGGTACGGTATATTTATGGTGGTACTGTATGGTAAATACATACCTTGTTGATGATGTTGCAGCTAGGAACCCATGCATAACATAGCTAAACTCCAAAACATTTTCTGAAACAAGCTGTACCAATACTTCAACAGCCGCCAATGAAATAACGCAACAAGGATCACAACACTTTGTCCATAGTAGTTCAAGTTCTCCAATCTGTTGACACTTTATATAAAAAATATTATTTTTAATTATGCTTTAAATTGAAGCCTAACTACTTTTTTGTTTATATTGGAAAATACCTTTTTCTTCAAAATAATGTTTCTAAAATATAATGCATTACTAACCTCCCTATCAGACAAAGCATGTTGTTTGGAAGTCTTTTTGCTTAATATCGAGGGCACAAGCTGCCAAACACTCTGGAAAATATCATTTGCATTAAAGAGATGTTATCCAACATTTTGCCCTCAATTAAAATAGTTGTCTGCAGTAGACAGACTAAAGCAATGAATAGGGCACATTATGGGACAACCATATGCAGGGGCTTGATGGCTGTACAGTAAGTAGAACCTCGTTATCTCGAACAGCCAAGGGAAACAACAAAAAGTTAGAGATAGCCGGGGTTCGGGATGAACGAGTTAGTGTCAAATTACAAAAAGATAACAATTTATTATAATAATTATTAAATTAACGTGGCTGATCCAGTGACCCATTGATACGACTATTATTTATGAAATATACCATAAATACTTGTCAATACAGTCTATTTAACAATTGTGCTGTAAGTATCTTAAACTGAAGGGGTGCAAAATGAAGCGAAGTATTGGAATAATAGCTAAATTTCGTCATTTTGTTGATATTAATATTCTTATTAATATTTATTACACATTAATTTATCCTCTTCTAATATACGGTCTAATTGTTTGGGGTAACACCTATTCTTCTACCATTAAATCAATACATATCCTTCAGAAAAGAGCTATGCGACTCATGACCTTTTCAGAATTTAATGATCACACAAATCCAAAATTTTTTATCAAACTTAAGATCATTAAATTCCCCGATCTTGTTCACTTTCAAAATGCAGTATGTGTTTGTTTATAATTTCCATTCAGGTAAATTGCCGATACATTTCGTTTTTATTAGGGAACACGGTCTTAGCCAGCCTGCTGTCCACCCATCATATTGACACCCTTCTAAAAATCTGTACATTGTACACTGTAGTTAACTCCAATTTGCAAATAGTGCAGATCTGTAGCGATCATGTACAATAGGCCTTCTACAGTCTACAGTCTAAAGTCTAAAATCTTGTCATTGATTCCTATCATTGTCTAAGAACTCTTGTATACCAATATATATAACATAGTTGTATGTCAAATATATATATGTGTATGTGATTTTGCACCGTATTAAGCATGGACATAAAACAGAATACATTCAATACAGAATACATTCAATAAAGAATGCACTCTTTCAGCTTAAGATACCTCCAACATAATTGTCAATGAAATATACTGTATTGACAGTGTTACTGTATACTTTACAGACAGCAGTTGTATGAATATGAATTGCATCAGCCACAATAATTTAATTCTATTTAATCGTTATTATTATTATCTTTTTGTAATTTGACACTGATTTGGTTATCTCGAACCCTGTTATCTCAAATTTTTTATCGTTTTCCTTGGCTGTTCAAGATAGTGGGGTTCTACTATATTAAACTCTTTTGCCACCCCTACCTTGCAACAATACAGTATGTAATGGTTGTCAAATCCCCCCTTTCAAACATTATGTGACTTTCAGCCCAACCCCCTCAATGAAATACATAATCATGCAGTAACGGTTCGGTCACATGAGATGCAACAAGTCGCAGGGACTCGCCGCCTGAGAAAGGCCAAATGGAGCGCATTTCTATGTGACAATTAATTGAGGAGACTTGTGGTCACACATAGCAACATTTTTTTACCTGTGGTCACACAAATTGTGACAAGTTGCAGGGATCCAATTTTGTCCCTGTGACAAGTCGCATGAAATCAAATTAACCATGAAAGCAAATCATTTCATGCAACCAGTCACAGGGACAAAAATCAGTCAGACAAATATGTCACACAATGAAATTTGTCCCCGGAACCACCTGTCGCCTCGTGTGATCAAACCTTAATGTAATCTATTTCTTTAATTGTCCTTCAGCGACAGACTGAAAGTACATTCTTAATCAGTTTCACAAGTTTTCTATTTAGGTTCTAGTGTTTAAACTATAGAATGCAGTTCAGTGTTCTAAAGCAGTTTAGTAGAGCAAGATCAAGTTTCATAAATATGATTTTAGTGGCAGAGAAATGAATATGTCACTAATATATTGCAATTCTGCAGAAAATTTTCATAAATTATACTCATAAACATTGCCATGTTTAGTTTTAGCCTTCCCTGACATCCAACTTTCCCCCAGCCGACCCAATGTGACAATATGGCAACGTTACTGTTAGAAGTTGCTGCAAACTTGCAAAGTGGAAATGCTAAATTGTATTATAGCTTCTATTATTAACATTTTTAAAATGAGATGCTCCATCTTCTCAGCACCCTAAGCCGGCCAAGGATTAAATTATAAAGGATTAAATTATGAAGTACTACATCTGAATAGAAATGTAATAATTCATAATTCTTAAAAATTCTCACCTGTTCTTGAATTAGATTGTTTGCAAACTCCATCACAAGTCACAACACACGTTTTCTACTTTCTAGGGCTATCTTTAAAATAGGGAACCGGGGAACGAGGGAACCGGGGAACGACAGGGGAACGAGGGAACCGGGGAACGAGGGAACCGGGGAACAAGGGAACCGGGGAACGAGGGAACCGAGGGAACCGGGGAACCGAGGGAACCGAGGGAACCGGGGAACGAGGGAACCGGGGAACGAGGGAACCGGGGAGACGGGAAACCGGGGGAAAAGGGAAACCAGGAATCGGAGACATGCATGTTAGCGGGAATTTTTTTATACTGCGTGCATTTTAAAAACAATGAATTTTGACAACAAAGTTTGCCTTTATACGTCGTTTTCGTCCTCTTTATGGGAGTATTTACACTCTTTGTAATAATATTAAATATAATCAAACCTTTTTTATACTTAAATCTATGGGGGAATAGGGGAACAGCACACCCCAACTTTATCACAGCGAAACTGAAAGTGAAACTAAAGCGTATTTTACCATTAAATTCAGGACAAACATAATTAATATTGTTTCTATTCAAGAACAAAATGTCGGGAGTTCTTTTGTACTGCCACTCAAACCGGCGAAATTATAGCTGTATAAACAACCTAATTTGAGTAAAATGGCTTTCTATTTTGATGCACATCATTCCAGTTTATCCGAGATCATATAGGGACACCGAGATCACATAAACCGTATCTTATTACATAATTACATTTGTCATAAGAACGACCCCATGCTGGGTGACCAATCCCTTCATAATTTCAAACGTTCTTTCAACCTGCTGATTCTTGAAAAGAGCTTATTCTATGGATGGAGCAATTAAACAGCATTGTGTTAGTGAGCGGTGACCAATTCCTTAGAACTGAAAAGTTTTAGATAAGCAAACCTGCCAAACCGGTTTTAAAAATCGTCTCTCACAGACGAACAAATAGTCGTACAATAAAGGAATACTAAATGGTTTTCCGTGCAGGATAGCGTGATCCATGCACGCGGGATGTTGCGAGACTCAGTTTGGAAAGCGTAAAAAAATGCGAGCCGAAGGCGAGTATTTTTTAGCTTTTCGAAAGTCGAGCAACATCCCGCACGGAAAACCATTTAGTAATTGTTTTATTTAATTTAACATTTATTGAGCATTCCATTCCAATAAATCGAGGACATTTGCCTATTAAATTTATTTTCGTCCCCATGCCCCGAATTTTCATTGCGAAACCTTCAAAAATGCTATATTCCGTAGTACCATAGATTAGAGAATGATTCTACTAAGAATCATATAAGTAGGTTAACCCCCCCATATAGAGACCAAAGAGATGCCGACAATGACGTCATACCGCCAATGACGTAATGACCGGAAATACCCGCCCACATTCGGAATTAATGATGTACGTTCATGAATTAATTACCCGCCCACATTTGGAATTAATGATGTACGTTCATGAATTAATTATCTGCCCACATTTGGAATTAATGATGTACGTTCATGAATTAATTACCTGCCCACATGAATTATTAAGTATGCACGTTCAACTACAGAAGTTCTTACTCCAGATATATATGGAGCTCACTGGTTTTAATCAAGATGACGTAATGACATGTTTAGTTATATTTAGTGTGTGTTTCAAATGTACTATACATGCCTATAAAAAATTGATACCTCACATGAAATATTTTGATAATCACGCATTTATCAAGCCAATAGTGCTTTCCCACTGCCTAAGTTTTATAAAACATCGAGCTGGTTGAGAGGCGTACAATACACAAGCAACGGCTCTTTTAAGAGCTACCAAATATATTAAAAGAATTAAACGAAACATTCGTTTCATGTTTACATATTTATAATATGCACTGATCACATTTCGCTTAGAGTCAATACCCCCAACACATGGTCAGATCAAACATTTATAATACGCATTGATCGTATTTCGCTGAATATCAATACCTTTCGTATGGAATTCTTCGATAATCACACATCTATCAAGCCAATAGTCGTTTTTTACTGCCTAAGTTTTATTAGTAGCATACTTAGCTGTGAGATACAAAGGATTTGAATAATTTTTGACAGCTAATTGGAATATAAAATAATGATTTCCGACTTAGCAGCATGAGTCTAAGTAAACATTTCCGTAACGTGCATCTATTACGGTAGATTTAGTTATGAGTGCGTGGGTGAGTTTGCACGTGCATTGTTGGAGGTGGATGCGTACGTATGCGAACTCATTGTTAGCGGCGTGTAACGTGCGCTTTTCGCGATAGATTTAGTTATGAGTTAATGAGTGTGTGTGTGTGAGTGTGTTTGTGTGTGGGCGAGCCTGAACGTGCACTATCCGGGGTGTCTGTCACGGTTAAATGCTTACCTAATGCAAGCTTTACTTTACTACGCATGTCTGGTAAAGTCTATAAAAAGAGCGGCTTTTGCAGTTTCAATCATATTGCATTTCGAGCTGTAGTACTGTTAAGTGAGCAAGATTATCTTCAAAACGATATGGATAGCCGAATTGAAAACTGTGAAACGCTGGCCCAACTTGCAGAGTTGGAGGAACAACTGGCAGCTAATATGATGTTACAAGAGTATGAGCAGATATTTGAAAGACGTATGGAACTCATCCAGCGAGTCCTTGATTGGGGGAGGGAGAACAGAGATATGGGTTTGGATGTATCCCTTTGTGACAACTGGTCTCCGACGGAACGACAGCGTTTTGTGGACATTTGGAATGAGAACGAACCATTACTGTCGATGCCTCTTGGTAGTGATACCGTACTTGAGAACATGACGACGAACTGGGCAGCTGAGCAGAGAGCGCTGTTCGAACAAGACTGGAATGACGATAGTGGTCTTCTTCATCTGCGCAAGATGACTTGACGTTATTCAGATAAACACGTCTTTCTTCACTTGATAACCGGTGAATGTCTGCCAAATGATTGGATAGTTTGCAAAGGTTTTTCTTTCCGCACAGAGGACAGTCTTTACGCGTTCGTGGCATGGAGCGAAATGACTTCTCTTTTCAGGGTACACAGTTTTTAATGATTATGTCGAACAAACACGTCCTTGAAAAAGCCTGTAGAGGTGTCCTTACGTCCCGTAAGACTGTTCCATGGCGATACCTATACATTTTGTCAAACGGGACCCCGGGACGTCGCTACGGGACGCATTTTAACGCGTCCCGACGTCCCGTAAGACTGTTCCATGGCAAGACCTACACATTTTGTCAAACGGGACCCCGGGACGTCGCTACGGGACGCATTTTAACGCGTCCCGACGTCCCGTAAGACTGTTCCATGGCAAGACCTACACATTTTGTCAAACGGGACCCCGGGACGTCGCTACGGGACGCATTTTAACGCGTCCCGACGTCCCGTAAGACTGTTCCATGGCAAGACCTACACATTTTGTCAAACGGGACCCCGGGACGTCGCTACGGGACGCATTTTAACGCGTCCCGACGTCCCGTAAGACTGTTCCATGGCAAGACCTACACATTTTGTCAAACGGGACCCCGGGACTTCGCTCAGATGCAGTCAACCAAAACGGTGTACCGGTAGCGATCAGTTTTACTCTAAAAATCATTACGGTTTCGATGAGAACCTCCACTTGAAAAATTTCCCTGCGTTCCTGAAATTATGTCCGCAAAAAGATGGCTAGCAAATCGTTCAAACGGGACGCAAGGGACGTCGGGACCCGCTAAATATGCCCCGCAACAAGGTCCCGTAAAGGAGTACTTCTACAGGACTTGCTAAATATGTCCCGCAAAAAGATCCCGTAAATGAGCACTTCTACGGGACTTGCTAAATATGTGAGAACCCCGAGAGAACCCCGAGGGAACTCCTAGGGAACCTCGAAAAAAACAACACAGAAATATACGAAACGTCAAGTGATCTAAGCTGGAAAATAGTGTAAAACCCGGACAATATGTGTAAAAGCTGTATATTTGTGCGAAGGGCCTTAATGCGAAGACGCATGAGCAAAATGCGAAGAATGCGAAGCAAAATGAGAAGGCGCATAGGGCCACAAAGGCCTTAATGCGAAGACGCATGAGAAAAATGCGAACTTAATGCGAAGACGCAGGAGAAAAATACGAAGGCGATGGAATTCAAGAAGGATCTGTGTGCTATGCAAAAGGATTGGTACAGCTAGAAAAACTTGTACAATGCGGCGATATCACCCTTAAAGGATTCGTGAACTGAGTAGTGTCAATGACTAACAAAATATGTGTGCATAGATCCGACCTAAATTTATGCGCGCACGGCTCATCGAACACAGCATGCCAGAGTAAACATCAGTAAGCATCTATAGACCTCTATAGTAAACATCGCTACAGCACGTCAAAAATCAGCAATAAGTGCCTCACAAACATGTCCACATATTTATCGCAAAAGGAGAGAGAGAGACGATTGTGTAATGTCATAATAAAAAGGTCTTATCAGTGCTAACTAGGTGTATATTTTGAGGATGAGTTTCTGACTAACAAAATATGTGTGCATAGATCAAAATGTTTTACTTAGACTCATGCCAGCCTCGTACCCAGGCGCTTTTAAGGAAAAGAAAAGTTACGCATTCAGCTAATTTATAGAGATCAGTGGCTAAGCGAGCGCGCGGGGGTGCTCGCGTTTCAAGACCTCCCCAAGCACCCCCGCGCGCTCGCTTAGCCACTGATCTCTATAAATTAGCTGAATGCGTAACTTTTCTTTTCCTTAAAAGCGCCTGGGTACGAGGCTGGACTCATGCTGCTAAGTCGGAAATCATTATTTTATATTCCAATTAGCTGTCAAAAATTATTCAAATCCTTTGTATCTCACAGCTAAGCTAGTAAGCTAGTAATAAAACTTAGGCACTGGAAAATGACTATTGGTTTGATAAATGAGTGATTATCGAAGAATTTCATACGAAAAGTATTGTTATTCAGCGAAATGTGTTCAGTGTACACTATACATTTCTTGATCTGTCCATGTGTTGGGGTATTGACGCTAAGCGAAATGTGATCAGTGCATACTATACATATGTAAACACGAAACTCGTTTAGTTCTTTTAGTATATTTGGTGGCTCTTAAAAGAGCCGTTTTTTGTGTCTTGTACGCTTCCCTGGCGTCAATGATCTCGCCCAAAGTCGCTCCAAGATAATTTTATTTCAAAGTCTGTCCTCTCTCCAATACGAAAGATAGCTTAAAATAGACTCAAACTCACGATCCTCAGTGTTTTCACGAAGGTCCATCAATGAATAAACAAACGTTGAATCAGAACTTTTCTCTAGACTTTCAAATTGCCCACGAACATCTTTATGGTACTGTAGTTTCATCACTCTAATAGCCTCGACAAATTCTCTCCAGACCATACGTTTATTTATTACTCGATCTATGGCCTCCAAGCCATACGATTGCCATCTCTCCTGTTCAGATAACATAAGACAGTCATGCTGGCGTTGACTTGGGTGATCGTACTCACAACCACAGCATCTTTCCTTACTTAGCTTACAAACTTCGTCAAAAACAGCCTCTGCATATATAGCCTCTAACAAACTGAAAAGTTTTTTATAATCAACGGACGAAACTTCGTCTGCATGAACACTGTTAGCCCAGTTCGACTGCTCGAAATTTTGTGAGAAACTCATTTCAAACTTAGTTAGTAATGATCACTTAATAAAAGCGCTTTTTTATAGGCATGTCATTACGTCATCTTGATTAAAACCGGATACACGTAGTTGAACGTGCATACTTAATAATTCATGTGGGCAGGTAATTAATTCATGAACATACATCATTAATTCCAAATGTGGGCAGATAATTAATTCATGAACGTACATCATTAATTCCAAATGTGGGCGGGTAATTAATTCATGAACGTACATCATTAATTCCGAATGTGGGCGGGTATTTCCGGTCATTACGTCATTGGCGGTATGACGTCATTGTCGGCATCTCTTTGGTCTCTATATGGGGGGGTTAACCTACTCATATATGTAAACAACATGGGAACACAGATTCTACATAGACCAAAGCTGACAGAAGACAAACAAGGCAATGTTTCAGAAACAGATGGGTCATATATAGTTCCTGGGCATTCAAACACAATCCATATAGTCACACCTGGAAAGGGCGGCTCTTTGAAGTGCGATCGTTCTTGTGTAAATGTTTCGACCAGAACCTGCGAACATATCCTGGCAGTGGCCCAAACGCGTGGTAGTTTAAGTGAGTTTTTCGCCTGGTACACAAAGTCCAAACGTGGTCCAAGATTGTAATTGGATATGGCATTGGGAAGTGCACCAAAGAGCGCAGGGAGGAAACCAAGTAATCGAAAGAGAAGTAACCGTCAGAAATCCCCAGTTACCGAGTTAAGAGATCTTCTTGATGAGGAAGAAAATGGGTTTTCCAATGCTCAAGCAGAACGGATCTCTCAAAATACCGCACCAACGACAACCACTTCGAATGTCACAAGTATTCCCGCGCCTCATCCTTTGCGACAAATAGCGCCACGTCATTCCCAGACAGTAGTTCAGCAAATCTCAAACGCCGTTCGTAACATCAACCCCACTGCCAACACACAAGCAACGCCAATCACCTTGAATGTCACAAGTATTCCCACGCCTCATCCTTTGCGACAAATAGCGCCACGTGAAAATCATTCCCAGGCAGTAGTTCAGCAAATCTCAAACGCCGTTCGTAACAGCATCCCCGCTGCCAACACACAAGCAGAAGCCGTCGTTAGGCTGAAATGGGTGCCTGGAACGCGTATTTCGCGGTGTTATGGCTGTAATAAAGAGAACAAAAATCCCCCTGTTTCACAACCCGATGACCTGGTTGTCGTGTATCGCGATATACGGCAATACAGGGATCGAAACACGGGAACTCTGCAGTACACGAGCGAGCCGCAGAACAATGGACCATTCCCCTATTAAACTAACTTTTGAAATAGGATATTGTATCAGTACAGCTGGAAAGAGCATCCTAAGTTTAGTAAAATTGCAAAGTTTGGTTGCGAAATGTTGTAAAATGTGGAAAATACAGCGCTGTGAAGTTGGTAAATTTTGTATACTTTTGTATTACGCGCAGCCTCATTTTAATTAAATAATTTCTTTATTAAAGAAGGCTTTTTTTAAATTTTTGTAAATTTTCGATGATGGAGTAAACTCGAAACGTTATTACAATTTAATAAAATCTTTAAAAATAAAACTCTTAACTAGTATTTAACTACCTTTTCTGTGGTTAAATAGTAATTAAGTCTAAAATAAGCAATTCTGATTGGTTAACTTTTTATACTAACTATAGTTAACTTTAACTACCTTTTTATACAACCAGATCTGCAAAACAGATCTAGACGGATCCCACAGACAGATCTTCAACAAAACTGCTGAAAACTGGTTCAAGATTAGGTGGACCTGAAATTATATTGCAGACATAAATGAAGATTGGAATTATTCTTATTTCCAAAAAAAATTTGTTTCTGGTTGGTGTTTTTTAGAATGTATTCCAATGAATAGACAAATTTGGCTAACGCTGTTTACATCGTTGCTACCCAATTCACAACTTTGGATAACTCACATGCCTAGTTACTATTGTTCTAGTTTGCGAAAACATTGAATAGAACAAAGGTAACTAAGCATTAGAATTATGTATAAGAGCTATTCACTCATGTAGATCATTCTAATGCTTAGTTACCATTGTTCTATTCAATGTTTTCGCAAACTAGAACAATAGTAACTAGGCATGTGAGTTATCCAAAGTTGTAAATTGGGTATAAACAAGCGTTAGCCAAATTGGTATTAGTGTTTACACTGACAATTGCTATTTCAAAGCATCTACATTGTAAAAGTGACATTTTGAAACTGAGCTGGTTGCCTCTTCACGAACTCAAAGTATGTTTTTAAATCCTTGCATACTGATAACTGGCCCGAGTATTTGCAATTGCAAATTGTATATACTACTAGAAATCTACGATCTACTATAGCTCCTAGACTAGTAACTCCTTTAACTATAAATACTTTTCAGTACTCAGCTGCAAAGCTATTTAATTCCTTACCGATCCAGATAAGAAACTGTTCAGACTACAAACAGTTATGCGAATTTTATTTACTATACTTGTACTGTTGTAGTTCTTACTAATATATTTGATATGTAGATACTATTATCTACATTCTATAAAATGTATCCTCGTTGAGTACTAAACATGAGAGCTGAGTATGTTTTAGGATATGCACTGGTATTAAATCAGGTATGTAGCAGATTTTACTGGCCTGGCTTTACACTTTAATAAGTACACTACAAATGTTGAGAGTTTTTAAGAACAACCTATTTATTTAGCTGCAGGATAACTCAAAAACTATGAAACAGTTTATTACGAAAATTTAACTGTGGAGTTAATGGCCTTAGGCCAAGGACCAGTCAATCAAATTTTGATTCAATTTTGATGAAAATACGCATTGATTAGAAACGTACAAAAGTTTGTGTTGCTTTCCCGGGCTGAAGAACTGAATGCATTATTAATGCCGGCATAATTTATACACAAATACTTGACTTTGTGGAGGTGTGCAGTGTATTGTCATAAGATTGCATTGTCTTGCTTTCCCGGGCTGAAGAACTGAATGCATAATTAATGCAGGCATAATTTATACACAAATACTTGACTTTGTGGAGGTGTGCAGTGTATTGTCATAAGATTGCATTGTCTTGCTTTCCCGGGCTGAAGAACTGAATGCATAATTAATGCAGGCATAATTTATACACAAATACTTGACTTTGTGGAGGTGTCAAGTGTATTGTCATAAGATTGCACTGCCCTGAGCCAATCGGAAACGAGAAAATCGTTTAATATATATTACTTGAAAGGAAATACAATGGAGTACCTTGGCATCCCTGCTCCGTATATCCAAAATATCCGTCATCACATCTATCACATTTCAATCCCGTGACTCCAGGTTTACACTCGCATTGTCCAGTCACAACATTGCAATCATTGTTCAGAGATGCACTTGAACATCCACAGGACTGACAACCATTACATGAATCAAAGTCCCATGTAGTAGCCTTGAAAATAAATATATTACGTGTTACAGAGAGTCATATAGAGTGAGACTTTAAACACAACCACCCAACCACCAGCCAGGCATTTGGACCCAGGGACTGCTGCCCAGAACACTGCTCAGTGACGATGTCACAGCGATGGTCTTGACCCAAACGCGCGCCAGTGCGAAAGTTCGCTAAAGGCTGATTTCCATTCAGTGCGAAATGTCGCACGATCGACCTTTTGCGATCGTTTTCTTTTGAATTATGAGCCTTCGATCCGTTCCAGTCGAGGGC
The DNA here is from genome assembly GCA_016169945.1 of Trachythela sp. YZ-2020. Classification (NCBI taxonomy): domain Eukaryota; kingdom Metazoa; phylum Cnidaria; class Anthozoa; order Malacalcyonacea; family Clavulariidae; genus Trachythela; species Trachythela sp. YZ-2020. The sequence continues at coordinate 120,348 of JADLSH010000135.1, read as the reverse complement.
TCATAATTCAAATAAAAACGATCGCAAAAGGTCGATCGCGCGACATTTTGCACTGAATGGAAATCAGCCTTAAAAAATTTGTACAGCTCAATTATTCTAATATTAGAAATATATTAGATTTGACCCAGGTTACCAAGATCTCCCTTGAGCTACCCAGCTTCTTTATATGCGAATAAATTCCCACATGTATCCTACCAACCAAACTTTTTGCCCATACGCAAAAGCATTAAATTACTTGAATAACTTATACTAATTCTCTTGGCCACGGTTCTTTGCTGGAAACTGTATCTACAGGCGGAAACCCTAAAATACAAACCTGACAAGAGGTACAACGTTCACCAGCTACCCCAGGTTTACAAGAACATTCTCCAGTGACGTCATTACATATACTGCTTGCTGACCCGCATGCATCACAGTCGCATCTCTGGCAGTTGCCAAGGACACCGTTACCATAGTAACAAGGCTGACACTTTTCACAACGTTCACCACCAGTGTTATTAACACAAGGTAGAGGGGTATACATTGCTCAAGTAGGATTTGTTTAATTGTGTATCACGCCTTCGGCCTGTGGGAGGAAACCCACGACTTTCGGCAAAGCGTTGACTTACTCTTTTCACACGAGTGTGATGACTATAGTCCTCAGCGAGAATCGAACTCAAGATTCAGAGGTGAAATGCAGCCTACTTATACAATTATTATTGAAAACACTGCCCAACCAAATCGCAAATGTCGAAATATACGCGCGGAAAACCAGAGCGTGCCATTATCCACGCATAGCCTCGACTTCATTCTCTTGAAAACAGACAGAAACTTCAAACACTACGTAAGAATGAATAAAATTAAAAACAAATGAAAGAATGAAGTTGAGGCTCGCGTACAATGCTACGCCCCAGTAATGGTCTGTATGTAGCCATAATAAAACGTATAACGCATTCAGCGCGCACTACGTTAACAATAACACAGACCTGGAAAAAAAGGGATCTCGGGATCCTATAGATCCAGAGGAACATTTGCCTTAGCAACACGATCGAGGAACATTTTGAATTTTTCGCGCATACTTTAAGCAATTAAGGGTGAATTTTAAGGAATCATATTTAGTTATCTGCCATTTGAGCCTATTTTGAGATTGGGAAGTGTTCTTCTTGTGAAAGCGAGAGGAATATTGTTCCTCAATATTTCATCTGAAGAACTTCCTCAGCTGAAATATTCTCTGAGGAACCGTTCTTCTGGTTATCAGTGTGACAATGGTTTACATAAATAACATGCAATCGTACAGAGCCTGACTTATGCTGTGAGTCCTTATGTTGTGAAGAAGCTCGATTATGCAATCAACAACCTGGAAATTCAGCGCGTAACTTCACATGTGTTGTTGGGAAAGTGCTTCTGCACTGAGGATTGAGGAATGTTCAGTTCCTCATTATACAATGGACTTTCCTGACTTTCTTCTGTGTATAATTGTGTATATTAATAAATCACGCAAATCGTTTGTGGCCTAATCTGGGTGGCGGAAAGTGCGGTTTTTTGGAGGTAAGGGCCTCCAGAAAAGCTGGAGAAACAACGTCAGGGTGAGAGTAAGGGCCCTCACCGTTATGGACACTGAATCCCATGTCCGAGCCGGGCTTCCCCGTGGTGAAGTGACCGAGAGATGCGAAGATCAGGACGCGGGTAAGGGCCCCCGCCGTTATGGACCTTGCTCTCCTTTGCCGGTGTGTGCTTCACCGTGGGCGAAGTGTGGCTGTGTGGACACCACTTCCCGCCACAGATCGAAACGAAGTGTAGATCCCCCACGTGAAGCATGCTAGTATGAGGTTGTAATGTTATGAGTAATGTATGTTAAACATTAAAGACGTAGAAGTATGATTATGGATTAAGTACTGCAGCTAATTTCTGAGGAACTGAGTTAATTATTGTTCGCGGTGTGCGAATGTACAGTTCGTAGCAGTCCGATCGCCATCTACCAAGAGTTTTTATTAACCATGGTGGTAGATTCGCGGCTGCAGCAGTTGTCGCGGCGCCTATCCTAAAGCTATGCGGAGCGTATTCTTTCTCTATGTAGCCTAGAATGTTTAAAAGTTCTCTTAAATTATAATTAAGTACAGTTCGTGTGAACGGTTGACCATTCTGTAGCATAAATAAAGGTTCATTGGTATTTGATGGGTTTCGTTGTAGTAAATATTCTCTCAAGGCGATGACAGCACACACTGAAGAGTGACTTTTAGATATAGCCAGGGTAGTTCCATGGCGAAACGGATCCGTTTTTGATTGTTTTATGCGTACTTGGATAGACTCGGCGTTGGTGATACTAGGGATGAAAACAATGTCATTGACAGCGAGCAATGTCTTAGGGCTTGAGTATGTAAATTCGCTAACTCGTAAAAAAACAAAGAAGGCCAAGGTAAAGGCCGCCCAAAGCATGACAGTATCGAGTTCCTCGGAATAGGCTGGACGTAATAGGGTTGATATTTCAGATAGGATTTGTATGGTTATTGGACGACGAATTCGTTGTTGGGAGCTTGAGGTCCGTTTAATGCCTTTTAGGATACGATGAAGTTGAAACATATTGCTGGAACGGAGGGGCTGGTTTTGTTCTACATAGAAATTGTTAATAGCAGCGAGATATAACTTGACTGTTGGGTACTGGATCTTTCCTTGAAGCGATGCGACGAAATACACCAAATTTTCTTCGGTTGGCGGTGGAAGGGGATTGTCATGTGTAGCAAGGTTGTGAGCAAAGCAGATGTCCAAATATTGGCGTACTCCCGTGGAATAGGTTGTTCGTGTCGAGGAAGAGATGGCTTCGCCATCAGCAAGTTGACTTTTTGCTTAGACTTCAGAAACTGAGTTATCTACTAAATGCATGATTTTGTTAATTTTTGATGATGTTGAGTTGAGAATCTGAGTAACTGAAACATTATCGCACCAGAGTATAATACGTTTGCCCGACCATAAGTATCCCCAAACTGAACATGCAAGGTACACAGGAAAAAGCTCTTTCCAAGCAATGCTTTGCTGCTCTGTATGTGCGTGGAATTGACCTGACCATTTGCCTTGAAACCAGAAATTGTTACAGAACGCGCCGTAACCTATAGAACCAGACGCGTCGTTATATTAAAAATAATTAAAGATGGCGTCTCAATAGATTGAATGGGGAAACTATCACAACTCTATTGTTGTACACGTAAACACGGTCCAATTTGAGGAACATTTGAAACATGCTGTAACATTTCTGATTGCCGTTCCGTCGCGTTTACTTCTTAATTTCAAACTTCTCTTTTACCTAAACTGAGCAACAAGACGACTAACCATGTACGCACTTAGGAAAAAACTGAAGGTCAAATCAAAATATGTTATATTTTCATGTCATTCCTATAGTCGAACTGTTCATCTCGTATTTATTTTAGTGGTAGCTACCTACTACAAGAAGTTTCACTTTGCAGACTTTTAATATAAACACAGTCAACGAATACTTACCGCAGACATTCTCCTGTGCGACGATCACAATTTCCTGTAGCAGTCAAGTCAATATATTCATTACACTCACAAGGTTTACAGCCAACGGTCAGTGGATCACCAACATAACCATCTGCACACTCATCACATTTCCTGGAAACATGACGTGGCATAATTCTTAGACTATCTGGACATGGACATCGTTGGCATGCATTTGCTTCGCCACTTGTTGGATTACCATAGAAACCTGGTACACATTCATCGCATTTCAAGCCTGAGAACAGTGAAACATAAATTATAGAAGTTTAATATTGAGCCTCTGTAAACCCCTCCACCGCTCAACCCCTCATATTTTAACGTGAAACTTTTCAAATGTTTGTAATGGGGGAACTGTGGTGGTTTACTATTGAGGTCTCATTCGCTCAAATTATACATATACTGAGAATTGACTTAAAGTAATTTCGCAGAAATTCCACATCATTACATTCAATAAGTCGAATTTCGTAATTGATTTCTGCATAACCACGGGCAATAACGGCTGCTCTGGATATTCTCTGCTAGCTTCGAAGACAGACAGACGGATGGGAAGACTTAAACAGTCTGCTTAAATCAGATCAAACTCCTCGCTTGAAATATAATTCGATACCCAACGATAATTGTAGGTGTTTTTCTTGTGGCGAAAACAAATTTTTCATCAAACCGTTGGTTGAACGGTAACATATAAAGTTGCAATTCTAGCACCCTACTAACTTTTACTTTCCAAAATCTGGGAGGCACGTGACCAACTTGACAGGAGGGAAGAGCATGGGAACGAGTTAGCTGTACAAAATTAGAATCTCTCCGGTAACAGATTACAACTCAAGTCAGTGTACACACCCGCAGGTTAAGTTGTTCCACAAATCTGGTAAAGGCTCCGCGCTCTTTTACGTTTCCGATTTTACCCTTGGGCGCGAGGCCAATTGTTTTCTCACGTCATTAGTTGCATGAAAAGCTAGTTTAAACGCGCGAGAAGCCTCTACGTAGGAGAGTGTCGCAGATATCAAGTGCCTCGATGTTACAGTTTACAATTTTAAAGCCGTAAATCTTCTGCTTTAAATTCAAATTACAACGTATAAACTAAATTGTCAGCAAAAAACTGACAGCAACTTCCAGGACAATTAAAAAATCTAATCAGTGCGCATGTGTTGTTTTTGTTATGAGGAGGGCGGATGCTTAAAAGAGAGGGCACTCAAGAATTGTTTCTTTTGAAAGCAGGAAGTTATTACTTATTAAAGGAGGGGTCTTTAAGTTTATTTGAGAGGGCGCCTTAATATAGGATTTACGGTAGTTTGTTGTTGAGGGGATGGGGCTTAAAATAGGAGCGGGGGTTAATATTTTTTATCTTGAAAAGGGGGTTATTAGAGAAGGGGCATATGAGGGGGTGGGGACTTAACATAGGACTTACGGTATATATTGTATTGTTCTGATAATATTGTGGTATTCAATACTTGAAGTGTTATGTTGGCAGTCATAACATTTGCCAGTCTTGGGATCACAACTTGAAGAATGACCATTACACTGACATGGTATACATGCCTCACCAGATCTGAAGTAACCCACATTACACTTCTACGAATTAACAAAGAATTATAGGATTTTTAAAAATGAAAATATTTGTTGAACATTTCCAATTCCGACAACAAGCACTTTAAAGTAAGAAACAAATCGGAAACTGCGCCTTTCAACGCTTGCGCTAATCCAGGGTGACCGAGATTACATAGCATGATGAGAATATACATGTCACGTTGTTTGGCGATGACCGAACTTATTTTTTGCTAGTTTGCGGATATCAAGGATGTAGCGAATGACGAATTGGTGTTTCCACTTTCCAGAACATTCCTCTCGATGTGGGTAAGTAAATGCCACAACTTACTTGGCAAGATAGTCCAGTTGTATTGTCAGGACAGTTACATTGTTCTACTTGTGAGGCAGATAATGGTAACATGACAGGTAATTGATGCATTAACTCAACATCTTCATCTGCCAACACATGCAGTAGATCAACCTGAAGCCAACGAGCTTAATACAAGACACACCAGCTTACGCCAAAGGGTAAAAGGTTTACGAACCTTTGCTTTTCACTTTGATATAAACATGGCTGCAGTACAGACTGCTCAGACAAATTTTACAATTGAAAACATCGACGTGAATTCAATAAAGCTCTTAAATAAACAGTCTTGTTTAATCTACGATAGTTGTCGTATAAAGTGGGCATGGGATCTTGATGCATTGAAAAAATTTGTCGAAGATGTGGTCAGTTTATCGGGAATTTGGAAATCACCTGGAGGTACAGCTAAACAATTCCAATGTAGTGACTATGATCTCACCCTAACTTGGTATCCGGGGAAACAAAATACGATAACATTTCATGGGAAAGACGGTGAAATGCTGAAAGAATTCTTGATGCGACTACTGAGCAAACCTAGAGATAAACAAGCGACCAACATATGGCCCGTAAACAGTGTGCCCACAACCGATATTGAGCCTGACATGCAACAGGAAGCTAGTGGAAATACAAATGATGTTGCGGCTGAGAAACCTCATTGTAGTAATTGCGAGGATATGGCGATTAAGCTATCAGAAATTGAGGGGAAGCTGGGCGGTTTGTATGATATAACTTATAAAATCTATAATTCTGTTAGCGATTCGACAGCGATAGGTGATGATTTGGGCCAAAAGTTTTGTAAAGATGGTCATACTAATGCAATAGATCAGCCCAACCAGAACAACGAGCGTCCCCTTTCAGAATATTATGAATTGTCAACAGACTTAGAGGAAGTTAAGCTGGATGCGGTGATAAACCACACTAAACTATCCAACAATATCTCATCAAATAGTAAGGTTATTAGCGAAAATACTCAAGAAATAAATCAACTCAAAGAACAATTGACCAATATGCAAAGTGAGCGTCAAACACTCATTAAGGAAATTTCAAAACAAAGTGAGATAATTAAGCAACTATCCTCCAAAGTGGATAATTTGCAAAACACACAAGTAATCCATAGTGCCCAACATAGCGTTAGATCAAGTACGTCAAAGGAATCGCTCAACACCCAACAAACTACTGAGTGTCTCGATCTAAATAAACCGCTAAATACTCCTTTGAGCGCTAACCTACCTGTCTCAATGAAACCGCCGAATAAGAAACATAACGCAGTGAATACTAGGCCTATTAAGCCTAAAGAAAAATCTGCAAAGAAACATGTTGACTTAGCCCCTGAAAGTCAGCACAAAGTCCACCCAAGAATGCCTATAAATAGGAAAACTCGCCCAGAAGAAGCGGTGAAACCTCGCGAAATGAGTCAAATTCAAGACAAGAAGCGAACCACGAATAACCTTAACATAGTTGACATCGGGAGGTTACCACTAATTGATACGCAACAACATAAAATTCCAGCTAGAATAACTACCCGTTTCCAACAAGGAACTAGAGCAAAGTCAAAGCGATATAATAGTTGGGGTTTTCGGAAGCGACCAGGATACCCTCTAATCGATTAGCCATCCGGCAAAGTAGGAGCCACAACTTAATTAATATTCCAATTACGAAAACTACAAATGCTGCTCTTGACGTTTCTTTACCAAAATTTTTATTACTAAACGCTAGATCAACCCTTAATAAAAAAGAGGAACTTGAGGTCATTATCAGTCAGTGTAGCACTGATGTAGTCATGATCACAGAAACATGGTTATCTGATATCGTACCTGATGAAGTCGTTAATATTCCGAAATTTAGCTTGGTCAGAAAAGATAGACCTATTGGAAGGGGTGGTGGAGTGCAAGTGTATATACGGGAAAGTATAACTTACAAACTTCGACTCGACTTGTCAAATGATCAATATGAGTGTGTTTGGATTGTATTACGCCCTGTCTGGCTTCAAGATCAATTTCTAGAATTGCAATTGCATGTGTGTACATTCCTCCATCTGTAAATATGGAGACGGTAAATAGTTTCTGTGACTATTTTTGCTACTGTTATGATAAATTGAAATCGGAAAGCCCATGCACAGCAATCATTGCAGCTGGTGATTTCAACCCTGACAGTAATGGGTTGAATATAAGAACAATCACACGCCAATGCCACATAAAACAAATAGTAAAAACACCAACCAGGGGTAATGCCGTGTTGGACCTAATTATTACGGACATACATAAGTTTTACGAAGATCCAGAAATACTGCCCCCCCTTGGAACTTCTGACCATAAACGAATTGTATGGAGACCAAAAAATCGAAATCAGTTAGGAAACAAAAAAGGAAAAAGAACAGTAACTGTAAGGCCGCTGAGAGACTCATCTATACTTCAATTTGAGCAGTTCATTAGAGAATATAATTGGTCATTTGTATTTAACGCTGCTGAAGTCGATGATGGGGTGCGTTTATTTCTTGAGGCAACTAATAACATGTTTGATACCTTCTTCCCTGTAAATCAATCAAAGTGTATGAGGACGATAAACCATATATCACTGGAAGAATCAAGGAAATGATGCATAATCGCGATAAAGCATACCAACGTGGACAAGCCGAACGCTTTAAGTATCTACGAAATAAAATTGTATCTGAGATTCGGAAAGAGAAAAATAAATTTTATGAAAAGAGAATTAAACCGATATGCAGCCATAACCCAAAGCAATGGTGGAAACAGATAAAGAAAGTTGTTGGAACTAAGAAGGATTCAGTCTCTATTATAGATCCGGAAACTGAAAATCCACTAAGCGCAAAAGAGTCCGCTGAGTTTATTAACACCTTTTTCACAGACCTAACTAAGAACTACCCAGAAGTGGCTGATGAGTGGCTGACGATTACAGCAGATGAGACTCTGCCTCAAATCTCTGTGACGAATCTCATAAAGAAATTAAAAGGCATAGATGCCAATAAAGCACATGGGCCATTTGATCCCTGTTTAAAGATAATAAAGTTATTCGCTGAATATTTTGCGGTACCTTTAGTACATATTTTTAATCAATCCTTCCAAACTATGAAATTCCCGGAAGTTTGGAAAATTTCTAACGTCTGTGCTATCCCCAAAACAACCCCATGCAATAGAGTGGAGGAGTTAAGACCGATTTCCTTACTAGCGTACTCTCCAAAGTGCAAGAATCGTATGCTGTTGAATGGATCCTTGAGGACGTTCAAGAAGAAATTAGTGATTCTCAATTTGGTGGCCTGGCGGGATCTTCAGCTGTTTTGACGTTAGTGTATTTGGTACATAATTGGTATAAGTGCATAGAAAACACGGGAAAAGTTGTAAGAATCTCCTTTTGGACTTTCGTAAAGCCTATGATTTGATCAACCATAACATTTTGTTAGAAATTTTATGGACATTGGTGTGCGCCCTTCGTTAGTAAGATGGTTTGCGACGTATTTACAAGGTAGACTACAAATGTGTACGTTTAGAAACCACAAATCAGAGTGTAAAAGTATAAGAGGAGGGATCCCACAAGGAAGTAAATTGGGGCCCCTGGCCTTCATTATAAAAGATTAACCAGCTGGCCAATGTTGTTGAAACACCAAATGATGATCAGAATGGAGGTTCTGACCAAGACGACATTGTTATTTTTATGGATGACACTACTTTATCCGAGGTGATTGATGTCACTGATCATGTATCTGGAAATTGTATCGGAAATAGTCAAAATAATATTGATAACATAATTCGGTTCACGGAAAATGAGCAAATGGAATTAAACGCCAAGAAATGCAATGAAATGGTAGTAGATTTCAGAAAGATTAAGACTGTAATCCCTCCTGTCTGCATTGGGCAACAACCAATGTCTAGAGTCAAAACGTACAAGTTATTGGGACTCTGGATAGACGATGATTTAAATTGGGAATCAAATACAGAGTACATTATTAAGAAAGCAACCAAACGTCTATATTTTTTGAAGGTTCTTAAGGGTTATGGCGCACCAAAAAATGACCTCAAGACCTTTTATTGCTGTGTAATCAGATCAACTTTGGAGTATGGTGCCCAGGTATGGAACGGCAACTTGACGCAAGCACAGCGTAATGATATTGAAAGAGTACAGAAACGAGCTTTGAGGATAATTGTTCCTGAATATGAGTACAATCGTGCGCTTCAGGAATGTGAACTAAAAACGTTACAGGAACGTAGAGATGATTTATGTGTTCGTCTCATCAAGCAGATGTCAGAGCCATCACATAAATTACATTCATTGCTTCCTAGGAAATGCTCTGAGGTAAAAGGAAGAGAAACTCGAACAAATCCGAACAAATTTTATAACTTCTTCTACAGAACCGAAAGATTTAAACGCAGTCCGTTAGTATATGCAATAGATAAATACAACGATAGGCTAAAACTGTAGTTTTTAATTTGAGAACGTTCTATATATATAGTCGTATATTTTAGTCGTATTTTAGATATAAATTTGTATATACATGTAATATTTTAGAATTAGTTGTAATCTTAACTAGTAGTTGAACCAAATTGTAAACACATTATAATTTAGTGTATCCGCTATTGAAATGTGGGAAATAAAGCCATTATTATTATTATTATTATTATAACATTCTCATGAATTCATCACGAGATAAAGAGGAACCATCGCTCTTCTTCCACTCAGTCTAAAAATAATACGATACACAATAAGAAACAGTGAAGTCCATTCTGAAATACGTTATCCATTGTATAGTGCTATTCGGGCTTCGAACAAATGCTTCTCAATAAGAGAAGCACGGGTGGCAGATGCGGTTAGCGCGTTGCCCCTCAACGTCCGAGTTAAGCTGGCTATACAGCAGGGCAGGGAATTTACTCAGGTTGGGTAATTTCCCTATGCTTGCATGATCAACTCATGTAAGTTGAGATGGGTTGGTTCTCTCCTGTGCTTCGAGGGTTTTTCTCCGGATATTCCGGTTTTCCTCTCTGACTAATAACTAACCCTACGGCATTAATCATAACTAACACTCGTCGATCTTTGTCAAGTGGGTTGCAAAAACCTGTTAAGGCTTCCGTCCACCTCAGAGTGGTAAACACAACAAACTAAACTATAAACTAAACTAAACTATTGAAACTAAACCATTGAAACGAAACCATTGAAGCGAAACCATTGAAGCGAAACCATTGAAGCGAAACCATTGAAGCGAAACCATTGAAACGAAACCATTGAAACGAAACCATTGAAACGAAACCATTGAAACGAAACCATTGAAACGAAACCATTGAAACGAAACCATTGAAACGAAACCATTGAAGCGAAACCATTGAAACGAAACCATTGAAGGGAAACCATTGAAGCGAAACCATTGAAGGAAACCATTGAAGCGAAACCATTGAAGCGAAACAATTGAAGCGAAACCATTGAAGCGAAACCATTGAAGCGAAACCATTGAAGCGAAACATTGAAGCGAAACCATTGAAGCGAAACATTGAAGCGAAACCATTGAAGCGAAACATTGAAGCGAAACCATTGAAGCGAAACCATTGAAGCGAAACCATTGAAGCGAAACCATTGGAGCGAAACATTGAAGCGAAACCATTGAAGCGAAACCATTGAAGCGAAACCATTGAAGCGAAACCATTGAAGCGAAACCATTGAAGCGAAACCATTGAAGCGAAACCATTGGAGCGAAACCATTGAAGCGAAACCATCGAAGCGAAACCATCGAAGCGAAACCATCGAAGCGAAACCATCGGATCGAAACCATCGGAGCGAAACCATCGGAGCGAAACCATCGGAGCGAAACCATCGGAACGAAACCATCGCAACGAAACCATCGCAACGAAACCATCGGAACGAAATTATCGGAACGAAACCATCGGAACGAAACCATCGGAACGAAACCATCGGAACGAAACCATCGGAACGAAACCATCGGAACGAAACCATCGAAACGAAACCATCGAAACGAAACCATCGGAACGAAACCATCGGAACGAAACCATCGGAACGAAACCATCGGAACGAAACCATCGAAACGAAACCATCGGAACGAAACCATCGAAACGAAACCATCGCAACGAAACCATCGAAACGAAACCATCGGAACGAACGAATCGGAAACGAAACCATCCGTTGAACGAAACCCATCGAACGAAAACCATCGCAACGAAACCATCGGAACGAAACCATCGGAACGAAAACCATCGGAACGAAACCATCGGAACGAAACCATCGCAACGAAACCATCGCAACGAAACCATCGCAACGAAACCATCGGAACGAAACCATCGGAACGAAACCATCGCAACGAAACCATCGCAACGAAACCATCGCAACGAAACCATCGGAACGAAACCATCGGAACGAAACCATCGGAACGAAACCATCGCAACGAAACCATCGCAACGAAACCATCGCAACGAAACCATCGCAACGAAACCATCGCAACGAAACCATCGCAACGAAACCATCGAAACGAAACCATCGAAACCATCGCAACGAAACCATCGCAACGAAACCATCGCAACGAAACCATCGAAACGAAACCATCGCAACGAAACCATCGCAACGAAACCATCGCAACGAAACCATCGCAACGAAACCATCGAAACGAAACCATCGGAACGAAACCATCGAAACGAAACCATCGAAACGAAACCATCGGAACGAAACCATCGCAACGAAACCATCGCAACGAAACCATCGCAACGAAACCATCGCAACGAAACCATCGGAACGAAACCATCGGAACGAAACCATCGCAACGAAACCATCGAAACGAAACCATCGCAACGAAACCATCGGAACGAAACCATCGAAAACCATCGAAACCATCGAAACGAAACCATCGCAACGAAACCATCGGAACGAAACCATCGGAACGAAACCATCGGAACGAAACCATCGCAACGAAACCATCGCAACGAAACCATCGCAACGAAACCATCGAACGAAACCATCGCAACGAAACCATCGCAACGAAACCATCGCAACGAAACCATCGAAACGAAACCATCGAAACGAAACCATCGAAACGAAACCATCGAAACGAAACCATCGCAACGAAACCATCGAAACGAAACCATCGAAACGAAACCATCGCAACGAAACCATCGCAACGAAACCATCGGAACGAAACCATCGGAACGAAACCATCGAAACCAAACCATCGAAACCATCGCAACGAAACCATCGCAACGAAACCATCGCAACGAAACCATCGAAAACCATCGAAACCATCGCAACGAAACCATCGCAACGAAACCATCGGAACGAAACCATCGAAACGAAACCATCGCAACGAAACCATCGCAACGAAACCATCGGAACGAAACCATCGCAACGAAACCATCGCAACGAAACCATCGCAACGAAACCATCGCAACGAAACCATCGCAACGAAACCATCGCAACGAAACCATCGCAACGAAACCATCGAAACCGTCGAAACCATGGAAACCATGGAAACCATGGAAACCATGGAAACCATCGAAACCATCGAAACCATCGAAACCATCGAAACCATCGAAACCATCGAAACCATCGAAACCATCGAAACCATCGAAACCATCGAAACCATCGAAACCATCGAAACCATCGAAACCATCGAAACCATCGAAACCATCGAAACCATCGAAACCATCGAAACCATCGAAACCATCGAAACCATCGAAACCATCGAAACCATCGAAACCATCGAAACCATCGAAACCATCGAAACCATCGAAACCATTGAAACCATCGAAACCATCGAAACCATGGAAACCATTGAAACCATCGAAACCAAGTGAAACCATCGAAACCATCGAAACCATCGAAACGATCGAAACCATCGAAACCATGGAAACCATGGAAACCATGGAAACCATGGAAACCATGGAAACCATGGAAACCATTGAAACCATTGAAACCATTGAAACCATTGAAACCATCGAAACCATCGAAACCATCGAAACCATCGAAACCATCGAAACCATCGAAACCATTGAAACCATTGAAACCATTGAAACCAAAAACTATAAACTATAAACTATAAACTATAAACTATAAACTATAAACTATAAACTAAAAACTATAAGAGAACATACGGTTTGACCAAAAGCTAAAAACTATAAGAGAACATACGGTTCGCAAGAGAAAAAACGGTTTGACAGTAAAACCTGAAGCATGATAGTTGATGAGATCGCAATCAGCTTATCAACTTTGAGAGAACTCTCATGCAAACTCTCGCTTTCTTACTCTCGTCAATTATCATCCTCATTTGACCTGGGCTTACGAAACAAAGAATAGTGATAATAAGAACTCTAATCGGTCAGACAATCTCACTCTGTCACGCGAGTGAATTGGCACATCCAGGTAAACTCATTACCAGGAGATCAAGATTTTGAAAATTTACCGTTGATCGGTATAACCCAGATTAACGTTTAGTAATTATACATTAAAGTTATTGTGCTGTCCATACCCGCAGTTTCACAGCTTTTCATGCATTTTTACAAAAGTGGTACAAGTTAATAAAATTATAAAAGTGTAACATTTACCATGGACTTAGCTAGTATTTGAAATATTGACCGTTCAAAAAGGGTCAGTATAATATGGAACGCAAATCCCATAAAACAGAGTTGCAAACAAGTGCGGGTATACGGGTACCATGCCCCGTGCGGAATGTCTACTGGAATTGAGTAACGTTGAAAGTGAAACACTCAATTAAGTACTACACTAGTCTGACTAGTATTAGCATCAACATTCAGCACTGAGTCAGACAAGCAGTACTACAATGGTCAACTGGCAAGTGGCAAACCTACCCAGGCAGAAGCCAGCATGTCGGAAAATTTCCAGTTATTTCGAGGGGTTGGGAAACCCCAAAATCCTACTAGGAGGAAGGTTGAAAACGTTTTGCCACTCTGCACATGAAAACGCGATGGTTTTAAGGCAATGAACAATCTACAGTACTCGTCCACTTCAACAAAAACCCGTTCAAACCACGGGAGCAATGATATCTGGCTATGCCTCTGTCACTTTCAGAGAAATTGTTAGATTAAAGTGCTACAAAAGACGGGGTTTCTACAGTCAATACGTACCGCAGATAAATAAATCTCAGGCCTTCGTCCAGCAAGAGAAGAAACTGTTTCTTTGTGCAATATGGACTACATCAGAAAAAAAGACACGGACAAACGTTGAGTTCGGTTTTGTTTAAAACAAACGTCTACATACAGTTAGGGTTGGGCGATATTAAAAAAATCATCTCACGATTATTGTCAAGGAAATTATCACGATATTCGATAATATCGCGATAAATGCAATAAAAACAATGACCACATTTTTCAATTTTAATTAATATCAAAACATAGTAAGCTTATATATAATCTTATTAAAAACAAGTAAAATAACAAATTAAAGTAATATGAAGGATTTTTCGTTTGACAAACGTTTGCTGTGTCTCCGCTGGCACAAATGCCGTGGACACACAGCGCAAGCAAAGCCTGCAAATTCATTGTTCAGCGGATTAATACATAAATATTAATTCAGGAAATAGTTTTAATTCTTTTAAAAAACTATATTTTCTAGGAATGGAATACATTTTTAGGATTTTATAAATGCTATATACACATGCGAAGCAATATCACGATAGTCATCGAGCATGACGATAATTTCGCTCAAGTTTCTACCTTCGATACGATAATCGCGATTGAAAATATCTAAATATCGCCCAACCCTACATACAGTATGTTAGCTAACAGATGAACTAAATTGTGGCTTCCTAAATTGATACTGTCCAGTAAGGCGAGTGGTTTTAAATACCAGGTTTGAACGTGTACACTACACACGTAAAAATCTCACATCTTGTCAACAAGATATCTTCGCAACAGACCCGAAGCAAGCTGGTGAACAAGTTGTAACAATGTTGTCATTTTATCAAGTTGCTACAAGGTTGTCACTCACAAGTCGTTGAATTGCAGGACGATAACAAGTTCTTGGAACAACTTGTATAAGAAGTCTGTTGATCCTGATAACAAGTTGTAGACTACTTAGTAAATAATTATTCTAGTTGGCAGTGCAATCGAATTACGAATAATTACTTGATCGAGTCGAAGGCTTATTAAAGGCGCCTCTGGCTGCCACCGTATATATGACTCATATACCTGATCTGGGAGCACAGCTACGATGGGAGGGTTAGTTTGGGGCTTATCCCAACCCATCCTGTCAACACTCCCTGTGGGAGGAAACCGGAGTACCTGGATAAAACCCGCGACTTTCGGTAGAGCGTTGACGGACTCTTTTCACGAAGTGTCATGAGTTCCCAGCGAGAATCGAACCTACGATCTCAGAGGTGAAAGGCGCTTGCTCTGACGACTGCGCCAACTAAGCCCCATGATATAACACACTTCAATAGGCTATTATTAAAACTACAATCTTACCAAATCTCCCATTTCCAAAACCCAGTACAATGCAGAAGTGACACTCTCTTGTAATGTCCAATTTCCAGATATCTGACCCGCCGTACTGAAATAAGAAAAGTTAATAATCAACATATAGCGAAATTCAAAAGGTAAATGGCAGGACACTGGAATGAAGGGCAAAAGAGTGTTAGTTAAAACTAATCTTTTTCGAGGAGTTCTACTCAAAATTACATCCAAAAATCGACGAAAACTTTTTGCGCAAAGTTTTTCGAAGAAAATCATATAAAAATTCACTGTCATTGAAAGCCACTAGTTAGATAGGAGATAGAGATAGATAGAGTTGTAGATATTTCTTTTCTTGTTCCAACCAGGGCTTTTCAACAACCATTTACATTACGACTACAGAGACATTACACAGACCGAGTGAAACTGTAGGTAAAATGGCGCCATATAGCAGCTGGCGCTATGTTCATACCCCTTATGATCCTGCACATGCAACTAGGTGTTGATTTTGAAGAGGGGGAAAACCGGAGTACCCGAGTAAAAACCGAAAAAGAGAGGAAGCATCAACTACGACAACTACCAACTCTATTCACCTCTAGTTAGTTGTTGACAGTCAGATGAGGCCCTGGGTGGTGGTAACCCCCACCGAACCACCCGACCGCCCCGACGCTTCCTTGGAACTTAGTTAAGGTGACGACGCTAGCCGCCGCCGCCACCCGTACTTCCCTAGTTATTCCTATGAGCGATAACCGTTTGATCACCGAACGCAATACCGTAGGGCTACTTGTGAATTCACACGGCAACTCTCACCCCTAAGCGAGTGTTAAAAAGTAATAAAATTAAGAAATGAACCCAATCACTAGAAAGTGCATGTACAAATCGGTTCCTATGCAAAGTTTGACAACATTTGGACACAAATAGTAAGCTTTCATTGCGAGGATTTCTATAAAATATATTGTATCGCTGGTCTCACAAACCCTCCAAACTCTATACATTTCATAATTTTCGCAATTTGTAAAAGCTCACTATATATACCCTATTCATTTGTATATTCATATAAACTTACGCTACTGGGGAGTTGACAGTATCACACTGATTCGTTTGACCTGAACACCAACACTCAAGATAGAAATATCGCCACTCAGATAGAAATATCCAATTTTACATAAGTCGCACCTTGTACCAGCCACGTATTCCTAAAACAACATATACTGTATGATTAATTACTTTCAAATATAGGACAGTTTAGGAGCTTGTTCATACGAGCACAGCTAACCACGAAACACGCCTGTGTATGTAAACGCGCAAAAAAATTATTGTCTGTTCATATGAGAGACGAGCCATCCCGGGTAGTTGGGATATCAGTCAAGTGGGATACAATTATCCATATGAACACTTATTAGGATCGAAAACTTGCAAACAATTATATAGGTGCTTATTAGCATGTTATATGCTATAAAAGGGCAGGACAAACCGATTCATATCGGCCAAACCTCTGCAACAGGTTTTCAATAGGATTGTGCCCCTATGGAACAGCCTGTCGGGTGAAATCCTCTTTTTCTATTCAATTGCTGAAATCTAAACTTAACAAACACTATACTGAGAAACTAAATTCATGTTTGGATGCTGATAGGCGAAGGACATGGAAAACGTTTTTGTCGTTCTTGTCTTTTGACTTGTTGTTGAAAATATTTTGTTGTGTTACAATATGTATATTGTATTATTTTAGTGGTAGCTACCTACTACAAGAAGTTTCACTTTGCAGACTTTTAATATAAACACAGTCAACGAATACTTACCGCAGACATTCTCCTGTGCGACGATCACAATTGCCTGTAGCAGTCAAGTCAATATTTTCATTACACTCACAAGGTTTACAGCCAACGGTCAGTGGATCACCAACATAACCATCTGCACACTCATCACAGAACTTTCCTGTATACCCCATCCAATGTGCAGTTGAATGTACCGTCCAATTCCTGGAAACATGACGTGGCATAATTCTTAGACTATCTGGACATGGACATCGTTGGCATGCATTTGCTTCGCCACTTGTTGGATTACCATAGAAACCTGGTACACATTCATCGCATTTCAAGCCTGAGAACAGTGAAACATAAATTATAGAAGTTTAATATTGAGCTTCTGTAAACCCTCCACCGCTCAACCCTCACATTTTAACGTGAAACTTTTCAAATGTTTGTAATGGGGGAACTGTGGTGGTTTACTATTGAGGTCTCATTCGCTCAAATTATACATATACTGAGAATTGACTTAAAGTAATTTCGCAGAAATTCCACATCATTACATTCAATAAGTCGAATTTCGTAATTGATTTCTGCATAACCACGGGCAATAACGGCTGCTCTGGATATTCCCTGCTAGCTTCGAAGACAGACAGACGGATGAGAAGACTTAAACAGTCTGCTTAAATCAGATCAAACTCCTCGCTTGAAATATAATTCGATACCCAACGATAATTGTAGCTGTTTTTCCTGTGGCGAAAACAAATTTTTCATCAAACCGTTGGTTGAACGGTAACATATAAAGTTGCAATTCTAGCACACTATTAACTTTTACTTTCCAAAATCTGGGAGGCACGTGACCAACTTGACAGGAGGGAAGAGCATGGGAACGAGTTAGCTGTACAAAATTAGAATCTTTCCGGTAACAGATTACAATTCAAATTCAAGTCAGTGTACACCGCAGGTTAAGTTGTTCCACAAATCTGGTAAAGGCTCCGCGTTCTACGTTTTACACTTTACACTTGGGCGCAGGCCAATTGTTTTCTCACGTCACATTAGTGAAGCTAAGTTAAACGCGCGAGAAGCCTCTACGTAGGAGAGTGTCGCAGATATCAAGTCACACCCCGCAGGTTGTTGTTCCACAAAATCTGGTAAAGGCTCCGCGCTCTCTTTTACGTTTCCGATTTTACACTCTGGGCGCGAAAGCCAATTGTTTTCACGTCATTAGTTGCATGAAAAGCTAGTTTAAACGCGCGAGAAGCCTCTACGTAGAGAGTGTCGCAGAGGTCGCGTGCCTCGATGTTACAGTTTACAATTTTAAAGCCGTAAATCTTCTGCTTTAAATTCAAATTACAACGTATAAACTAAATTGTCAGCAAAAAACTGACAGCAACTTCCAGGACCATTAAAAAATCTAATCAGTGCGCATGTGTTGTTTTTGTTATGAGGAGGGCGGATGCTTAAAAGAGAGGGGACTCAAGAATTGTTTATTTTGAAAGCAGGAAGTTATTACTTATTAAAGGAGGGGTCTATAAGTCTATTTGAGAGGGCGCCTTAATATAGGATTTACGGTAGTTTGTTGTTGAGGGGATGGGGCTTAAAAGAGGAGGGGGTTAATATTTTTTATCTTGAAAAGGGGGTTATTAGAGAAGGGGCATATGAGGGGGTGGGGACTTAACATAGGACTTACGGTATATATTGTATTGTTCTGATAATATTGTGGTATTCAATACTTGAAGTGTTATGTTGGCAGTCATAACATTTGCCAGTCTTGGGATCACAACTTGAAGAATGACCATTACACTGACATGGTATACATGCCTCACCAGATCTGAAGTAACCCACATTACACTTCTACGAATTAACAAAGAATTATAGGATTTTTAAAAATGAAAATATTTGTTGAACATTTCCAATTCCGACAACAAGCACTTTAAAGTAAGAAACAAATCGGAAACTGCGCCTTTCAACGCTCGCGCTAATCCAGGGTGACCGAGATTACATAGCATGATGAGAATATACATATCACGTTGTTTGGCGATGACCGAACTTATTTTTTGCTAGTTTGCGGATATCACGGATGTAGCGAATGACGAATTGGTGTTACCATTCCTCTCGATGTGGGTAAGTAAATGCCACAACTTACTTGGCAAGATAGTCCAGTTGTATTGTCAGGACAGTTACATTGTTCTACTTGTGAGGCAGATAATGGTAACATGACAGGTAATTGATGCATTAACTCAACATCTTCATCTGCCAACACATGCAGTAGATCAACCTGAATCAACATTCTCATGAATTCATCACGAGATAAAGAGGAACCATCGCTCTTCTTCCACTCAGTCTAAAAATAATACGATACACAATAAGAAACAGTGAAGTCCATTCTGAAATGCGTTATCCATTGTATAGTGCTATTCGCGCTTCGAACAAATGCTTCTCAATAAGAGAAGCACGGGTGGCAGATGCGGTTAGCGCGTTGCCCCTCAACGTCCGAGTTAAGCTGGCTATACAGCAGGTCAGGTAATTTACTCAGGTTGGGTAATTTCCCTATGCTTGCATGATCAACTCATGTAAGTTGAGATTGGTTGGTTCTCTCCTGTGCTTCGAGGGTTTTTCTCCGGATATTCCGGTTTTCCTCTCTGACTAATAACTAACCCTACGGCATTTTAATATCATAACTAACACTCGTCGACCTTTGTCAAGTGGGTTGCAAAAACCTGTTAAGGCTTTCCGTCCACCTCAGAGTGGTAAACACAATAAACTAAACTATAAACTAAACTAAACTATTGAAACTAAACTAAATCCAAACTAAACTAAAACTGGGGTAACTAAACTAAACTAAACGAAACTAAACTAGTAAACTAAACTAACGACTTTGTGTAAAGCACTCTCGTGAACTCTCGTCAACTTTGGGCTTGTTAAAGCCCAAGTTCTATTAATTTCACTCAGCGATTTTTTCCTCTCTTCCTGATCGATGTGACTGAGCTGAATGACATACTGGTCAAGCATACACTTTTGTTCAAAAGAGTCCACCATTCTCATGAACTATCATGCAACTCTTGTTGCACCTCGTTTGGAGCGTACGACAGTTGTTCTCTGCAAATTCTCGCTTGCCAGCTTCATCAACTCTCATCCTCGTTTCTGACTCAATGCTACAGTCAAAACCGCCGGGATGTTCGTATGATAGGAATATCACAATATTGTTACGCAATACGTAATTTTGATTTTTGTTAAAGTAGGTAAATATTTTGCATTTATCACCATCGGAAACCATCGAAACCATCGAAACCATCGTTCATTGAAACTATCGAAACCATCGAACCATCGAAAATCCACTGGAATCATTGAAACCATCGAAACCATGTGGAACCATTGAAACTATCGAACCATCGGAAAACTGTCGAACCGGTCGAAACCATTGAAACTATTTCTGTTCATTGAAACCATCGAACCATTGAAACTGTCGAAACCATTGAAACTATCGAAACCATCGAAACCATTGAAACTATCGAACTATTGAAACCGTCGAAACTATCGGAACTATCGAAACCATCGAAACCATTGAAACCATTGAAAACCATTTGTTCGATTGAAACTGTCGAACCATTGAAACCATCGAAACCATCGAAACCGTCGAAACCGTCGAAACCGTCGAAAACCATTGAAACCATTTGAAACTATTGAAACCGTCAGAAACCATCGAAACCATCGAACCATCGAAACTGATCAGAACCGATCGAAACCATCGAAACTACCGAATCATCGAAACCATTACTGAAAACCATCGAAAACCATTGAACTGTCGTATAACCATCGTAGAAAACTATCGGAACCATCGAAACCATCGAAATCATTGGAAACCATCGAACCATCGAAACTGTCGAAACCATCGAAACCATTGAAACCATCGAAACCATTGAAACGTCGAAACCATCGAAACCATTGAAAACCATTGAAACCATTGAAACTATCGAAACTATCGTCGAAACCATTGAAAACCATATCGTGAAACCGTCGAAACCGTCGAAACCGTCGAAACCGTCGAAACCGTCGAAACCGTCGAAACCGTCGAAACCGTCGAAACCGTCGAAACCGTCGAAACCGTCGAAACCGTCGAAACCGTCGAAACCGTCGAAACCGTCGAAACCGTCGAAACCGTCGAAACCGTCGAAACCATCGAAACCACTGAGCTTTATATATCTGGAGGACGTGCCGCTAATGTTTGCCAGGCAGAAAAGTGAAGCAAATGATGGCGGATTTGCTTGCGACGCCATAGCATGTGGTCCCAATGCTCATGGTACTCACTTACCGACAACCGCGATACTTGTGCTTTTTGATGAACCTCCTTCACCCTCCTGGTTTTTGTAACCAATATTTTATGCTTTCGACCTTTGTTTTGAGCTAAAAAATCTTGATATTCTTTTCTTCTTTTTTGCTTGTTTCACAAAATGGGAGAACGACACTTTGTTCCGCTTGTGGATGAACACCACTATAAAGGAAGAATATTGCTTCACCGGTAAGACTTAGACATTTATACTTCTAGCTTTCACTTGGCTTTCATATACTCTGTTGACTTGGGGTCATTGAAATTTAGTTCAATGACTTGGGTAGAAATATTTTAAAAACAGGTATAAAACTTGCAATGTACATAAAATCTTATTGTTTTGATTTCAGGAGCTGACCATGCATTGCTGGCTATGTTGCTTTTGCACTTAATAGTTTTAGAAGTTTTAGTATATGGGCTTAATTTTATACTTGTTGGTTTTTCACTTCTTCTCTGGCCTTTTCTATACGTGCAGTCCTTCATAAATAAAACAGTTAAAAGATATGGTGCCAATTTGTCAAAATCCTGACACTTTGCCATCACATACATGTGCTTTGTAACCCAGGTTATAAAGACAAGCAAGTTGTCCATGTGGGCAAACTTGCTAGTTTTTCCAGGGTTTTGTAGCAGCAGTTACCTGCATGTATACTTAAGTGCTTCTTTGTAGTATTTATATATGGCTATGAGCTAGGATACCAACCATTTCAGTAACTCTTTTAAAAAGTGCCCAGTGCCTAGTAAACATTTTACTATAGTTTATATTAGTTAATATATAAAAATAGATTTACCCACTTTCCCCTCTCATAGGATGGCAGAAATTCCTCCCATAGTGGGAGTCTGAAATTTTTCAGGAATGACCCAATATATTTTCACTCTCAAAGTGCCTCACACCATTAGTACTACAAGTTCATTACTCCATTGACTGGCGTGCCATTGCACCACTGACAAGTAGAATAATCTGGCGTAGACACAGAGTACAGAGTAAATGCTGCTAAATCTTGGGTGCATCAAAAAGCAAATGGTTATTATTTGGATACAAATGTAAAAATATGAGACGTGTGAATGGATTGTACTGCATCAAAACCATATAAATATTATGTTCAAATAGAAGAAATAATGGTGTATATAGTGTGGTGGTGTACCAGAGAAAATCTCTTTGATCTGGCCAGAAATGAAACACTGTTGGTGGTTTGTCAAAAATGGGCTCTGGCCAGAACTTGGAACTAAATTCTGGCCAGAACTTGGAACTAAGTTCAAATTTGGGCCATGGAGAACAAAACTTGGAACTAAATTTCTTCCTGGCCAGAATCTGAACTAATGCCACTTGTGTCAAGTCATTGTAAACCCTACTCCCCCAACCGGGGAAATAGTGGGAAAGCGAGGACAAATGCCTGGTATTACACATGTAGTTTTGTTGTTCCCTGTTAGCCCTGGAATGTGCCTCTGTTGCTGTCTCGTATTTCCTAGGCTAGTCGGGACAGCAGGGGACATTGGACTTCATTTTTGCCCCCAGAATAAGTTCTGGTGCAGGCAATTCCTAGAAAGGTAACGTAGTACGGCCCGTGACGACAAATCACTATTTGTCTATAAACAACCAAAGTAACTTTTATTGTTTCTCATTTCCATTACAGACTACAACCGTGATATATACAAATAACTAGTTTGAGCAAAAAGTATTCTAAACAGGTCGTCATGTCATTGCAAGTAGTAAACATAGCCAGGGTTGTAGATGTATGATATTGTTGTATATAAAGGTATAATAATATGGTATGACTATTCTTCTCTTTTGCAGGAATCAATCTGTTTTGTTTCAGGTACCACAAGAATGGTACATGGCATAGGCATAAGGCATCAAAATGCTGAACAGGCAGAGCAAAGTCTGAAGACCATTGGGATGCGTTATATAGTAGATATCCAGTGGCATACTGTGTTCTAACATTTCCACTAGGTGCCCATTCCAAATTTCTCTATTACCAACGACAATGCAGCCAAAAATGCCTACAGATGTAGTGTTGGTTGCCATGGCAAATTACTGAATTATGTTGCTCATTTTGGCTGTTTCACCCACTGTTAGTTACTTTAAGTTGCTGATTTTATGTTTCAAGAGACGAAGGTCAACTAAAAAAGCGGGTGTAACATCCCCATACTTCTCTGGCTTGGTATGCGGCGTCACTGATACTGTAACTTGATTGCATAGTTTGTTCTTAAATTATATGTGCAGTACTGCTAATTAGTAATTATTCTTTGAAAATGTCAAATTAAAAATAAACAAAATTTATTATTGTGCTTTTGTATCTTCAATTTACAAACATGTTGCATGTTTCACCAATTATGCATAAAGGACTGTGTTAGGAACTGGTCATTAATAATGGGAGGAGTGGCAGTGGGTGAGAAAAGGGGCGGTCTCAATTATTTTACCCTGAATGGGGGCAGCAGCTCAATTCTAAAAATATATGTGCTACTCACTGGGGCTACTTGAAGTGTTTTATTGATGGGATTCATACAATAAGCAAACATTGACTCATGTAGTATAAATCAATAGATGTAATATAAATGACTTACTAAGGTTGTTTTATAATGTTTTATTATAATCATGTGGATGTGACATCACATGTTCCTGTTTCAAGTTATTTCTAGCACTAAAGTTTAGGATACAGGAAGACCTTGTGACCAAAAGCAACAAATTTAATACCAGAATATCAATCTGCAATATTCCCAACAAAATTGTAAATACCAGTAGCCAACAAGCTGGTCATTTAACGCCATAGGGGTTTCCCTTAAGGGGTTTAAAAATCATCCAGCTTTTTAATATATAGTTTTCTAAAAATAATGAAGGCGTTATAAAACAGAATAAACTAATAAAAGGAGGCTGCTTTTGGCTTGGTGGGTTAGCAGAAGTCAAACCTGGGGATGGCTATTGATAAGTGATAGAAATGAAATTGTCTTGTGTTATAATATAGAAGTAAAATCGTCTAGCATGATAGGGGTGGTAACTTGTTTTTCTCTTGTCCCCCTGTCTTTATGCTTTGTCTCTACTGAAAACTTTACAACAACATTTGCATATTACTTATATACATTACTGGTAGGTGGCTTTTAAGTATATGTTTCTATTAAAAGTGATAGTCAAAACCTATCAGACACGGAACTACAATTCTAGTGTTTCATATATGGAAAGTATCCCCAGCCCAGCTTCACTTCTGTTTACATCTGGACCAGAAATCTAGATAGAACACATCGCCTTTCCAAGATCAGCTTCAGCCCCTACCACTCCCTAACCTTCTTCTGACACCACTTATATTATACGTAGACATCGCCTTTCCAAGACTGGGCCAGCTGCCTACCACCACCTTCTTCCTAACCTGATTCTGATGTTATGCACCTACCTGCATATAAAGGGTAGACATCGCTCTTTCCAAGATCATGAAAGCTGCCCACACCACCTCCAACCACCTGACACTTCTGACACCACCATATTGACAAGCAGAACATCACCTTTCCAAGATCAGCTGCCCCCACTGCCCCACCACCCTGTTTAGCAACCTTTCTGACACCACTTATATTATGCGTGCAGACATCTTCCTTTCCAAGCAGCTGCCTCTCAGCGCCTGCCCACCACCCCTGACCTTCTCTGGGCATCACTTTATATATAGCAGCACTAGAGATACATTTTCAAATGCTAAAAAATATATACACAATTTGTTCAGATCCCAACTCTCACAAAGCCATAGTATGAAACTAAAATGTGAATTCCAGTGTTTAGTTCCATTGCTTTGAGGAAGAAAGCTATTATAGTCTTCAGACACTACAGGTAGGGAAGAAATATTAAAATACTTGTAACTAAAATAACACTGTCCAAAATCAATTACCATATATATATACAAGAGCCTGCCTTTAAGCCTGAATAGACATGCGCCATTTATCAAATGTCTCGATGTCGACAAATTTTACATATAAGATATAACTATAATATAAATAGTATGTAAACTAAATATTTATTTGGAATTTTTACTGTATAACCTGAGCCTAACCTGTTCGCTCTGGTTCAAATATCACCTTTAATAAGCTCTAATATCAATTTTGAGGTTGTTAGTATTTGTTTCAAGTTGTCTTTGGGAACGTCTTTAAGGATGAGAATAACGTGTACATGACTTGCAAATTCTTTGAACATGAGTCAGTTCAAGGCAAAAAAAAATGTTGAAGAAGTCGTAAACATCTGAGAATTTTAATTAAATTTAATACTGTAAAAGAGCTAAAATATTTTTTTCCAACCATCAGAAGTAAAAGTGTATGGCGGCTCAAACCCGAGCTCGTCAGTGGTTGGGCTCCAAACTTGAGCAATTTAGGGACCATGCTGCGGCGTCAGGCGGAATACAATATGAGTCATACTTCATACACATATGTTTTGGCGTCATGCAAAACGTCCTCCCGCGCCATGGTTATAGCGCTTTATGCACTTTGCATACACCTATACAGTCCTCCAGTGTATAGTATGGCCACGAACCAATCGAAACCATCAAATATTGAATCGAATCACTACTGGAAACCATCAGAAACTCATTGAACCATCAACTATTGAAACTGTCGAAACCATCGAAACCATCTGAAACTTCAATGAAACCACGCTGACTATTAAACAAATGTCAGAGCATCGAAAACATTGAAACCATTAGAGCAAGTCAGGATGAACATTGAAACTATTTCGAAACCATCTAAACCATCGAATCACCATCGAAACATACTAGATAAAACTGAAGCATGATGGTTGATTTGAGATCGCAATCAACTATCAACTTTGAGAGTAACTCTCGCTACAAACTCTGGCTGCTACTTTCATGTCAATTTATCATCTCATTTTGACCTGAAACCAAAGTAGCAAAGCCATATCAATAGTCGATAATAAGAACTCTAATCAGTCAGACAATCTCACTCGTGTCACGCCCATGCCCTGAGTGAATTGGCACATCCAGTGAAAATAAACCTCATTTACCAGGAGATCAAGCATTTTGAAAAATTTACCGTTGATCAGCAGCATAACCCAGATTAACGTTTAGTAATTATACATTAAGTTATTGTGCCGTCCATACCCGCAGTTTCACAGCTTTGTATGCATTTTTACAAAAAGTGGTACAAGTTAAAAATTATAAAGTGTAACATTTACTCATGGACTTAGCTAGTATTTGAAATATTGACCGTTCAAAAGGGTCAGTATAATATGAAACGCAAATCCCATAAAACAGAGTTGCAAACAAGTGGGTATACGAACATGCCCCGTGCGGAATGTCTACTGGAATTGAGTAACGTTGAAAGTGAAACACTCAATTAAGTACTACACTAGTCTGACTAGTATTAGCATCAACATGCAGCACTGAGTCAGACAAGCAGTACTACAATGGTCAACTGGCAAGTGGCAAACCTACCCAGGCAGAAGCCAGCATGTCGGAAAATTTCCAGTTATTTCGAGGGGTTGGGAAACCCCAACTTACTAGGAGGAAGGTTGAAAACGTTTTGCCACTCTGCACATGAAAACGCGATGGTTTTAAGGCAATGAACAATCTACAGTACTCGTCCACTTCAACAAAAACCCGTTCAAATCACGGGAGCAATGATATCTGGCTATGCCTCTGGCACTTTCAGAGAAATTGTTAGATTAAAGTGCTACAAAAGACGGGGTTTCTACAGTCAATACGTACCGCAGATAAAGAAATCTCAGGCCTTCGTCCAGCAAGAGAAGAAACTGTTTCTTTGTGCAATATACGTTCTCCGTTGGACTACATCAGAAAAAAAGACACGGACAAACGTTGAGTTCGGTTTTGTTTAAAACAAACGTCTACATACAGTTAGGGTTGGGCGATATTAAAAATCATCTCACGATTATTGTCAAGAAATTATCACGATATTCGATAATATCGCGATAAATGCAATAAAACAATGACAACATTTTTTCAATTTTAATTAATATCAAAACATAGTGTTTATATATAATCTTATTAAAAACAAGTAAAACAACAAATCAAAGTAATATGAAGGATTTTTCGTTTGACAAACGTTTGCTGTGTCTCCGCTGGCACAAATGCCGTGGACACACAGCGCAAGCAAAGCCTGCAAATTCATTGTTCAGCGGATTAATACATAAATATTAATTCAGGAAATAGTTTTAATTCGTTTAAAACACTATATTTTCTAGGAATGGAATACATTTTTAGGATTTTATAAATGCTATATACACATGCGAAGCAATATCACGATAGTCATCGAGCATGACGATAATTTCGCTCAAGTTTCTACCTTCGATACGATAATCGCGATTGAAAATATCTAAATATCGCTCAACCCTACATACAGTATGTTAGCTAACAGATGAACTAAATTGTGGCTTCCTAAATTGATACTGTCCAGTAAGGCGAGTGGTTTTAAATACCAGGTTTGAACGTGTACACTACACACGTAAAAATCTCACATCTTGTCAACAAGATATCTTCGCAACAGACCCGAAGCAAGCTGGTGAACGAAGTTGTAACAATGTTGTCATTTTATCAAGTTGCTACAAGGTTGTCACCACAAGTCGTTGAATTGCAGGACGATAACAAGTTCTTGGAACAACTTGTATAAGAAGTCTGTTGATCCTGATAACAAGTTGTAGACTACTTCGTAAATAATTATTCTAGTTGGCAGTGCAATCGAAATATTTTATATTTATGGTTTCATTCTAGTATTGCATCTTACCTCAATAATCGCTACAGGTGCATCACGTGTTTCTGTCGGAAGAGTTAAGAGCACAATTCTTCTATGAGCATTCGTCTGGAAATAGAAAAGTAAAAGTCATGCTGGGATTCGTACCTCAATGTAATGCTAAACCATTTCATGGGTGCAAAAATAGTGACCATGGGACCATTGGTCCCAGAAATGTTTTAGGTCAGCAGAAATTTTGTTCGCTTTTAATTATTCCCAGCTTTCGTCTATTAGTAATAACGTTTATTTTGGTCTATTTATTTCTAAGTACTAAGTAAGTTGGGGTGCTAATCACCCTTACTTGCAGCTGAGAACTGGGCTGAATTACGAATAATTACTTTGATCGAGTCGAAGGCTTATTAAAGGCGCCTCTGGCTGCCACCGTATATATGACTCATATACCTGATCTGGGAGCACAGCTACGATGGGAGGGTTAGTTTGGGGCTTATCCCAACCCATCCTGTCAACACTCCCTGTGGGAGGAAACCGGAGTACCTGGATAAAACCCGCGACTTTCGGTAGAGCGTTGACGGACTCTTTTCACGAAGTGTCATGAGTTCCCAACGAGAATCGAACCTACGATCTCAGAGGTGAAAGGCGCTCGCTCTGACGACTGCGCCAACTAAGCCCCATGATATAACACACTTCAATAGGCTATTATTAAAACTACAATCTTACCAAATCTCCCATTTCCAAAACCCAGTACAATGCAGAAGTGACACTCTCTTGTAATGTCCAATTTCCAGATATCTGACCCGCCGTACTGAAATAAGAAAAAGTTAATAATCAACATATAGCGAAATTCAAAAGGTAAATGGCAGGACACTGGAATGAAGGGCAAAAGAGTGTTAGTTAAAAACTAATCTTTTTCGAGGGAGTTCTACTCAAAATTACACCCAAAAATCGACGAAAACGTTTTTGCGCAAAGTTTTTTCGAAGAAAATCATATAAAAATTCACTGTCATTGAAAGCCACTAGTTATTCCTATGAGCGATAACCGTTCAATGATCACCGAACGCAATACCGTAGGGCTACTTGTGAATTCACACGGCAACTCTCACCCCTAAGCGAGTGTTAAAAAGTAATAAAATTAAGAAATGAACCCAATCACTAGAAAGTGCATGTACAAATCGGTTCCTACAGTATGCAAAGTTTGACAACATTTGGACACAAATAGTAAGCTTTCATTGCGAGGATTTCTATAAAATATATTGTATCGCTGCTCTCACAAACCCTCAAAACTCCATACATTTCATAATTTTCGCAATTTGTAAAAGCTCACTATATATACCCTATTCATTTGTATATTCATATAAACTTACGCTACTGGGGAGTTGACAGTATCACACTGATTCGTTTGGCCTGAACACCAACACTCAAGATAGAAATATCGCCACTCAGATAGAAATATCCAATTTTACATAAGTCGCACCTTGTACCAGCCACGTATTCCTAAAACAACATATACTGTATGATTAATTACTTTCAAATATAGGACAGTTTAGGAGCCTGTTCATACGAGCACAGCTAACCACGAAACACGCCTGTGTATGTAAACGCGCAAAAAAATTATTGTCTGTTCATATGAGAGACGAGCCATCCCGGGTAGTTGGGATATCAGTCAAGTGGGATACAATTATCCATATGAACACTTATTAGGGATCGAAAACTTTGCCAACAATTATATAGGTGCTTATTAGCATGCTATATGCTATAAAAGGGCAGGACAAACCGATTCATATCGGCCAAACCTCTGCAACAGGTTTTCAATAGGATTGTGCCCCTATGGAACAGCCTGTCAGGTGAAATCCTCTTTTTCTATTCAATTACTGAAATCTAACGAACACGAAGCGAAACCATCGCAACGAAACCATCGGAACGAACATTTGAAAGAAACCATTGAAGGAAACCATTGAAGCGAAACCATTGGCGAAAAACCATTGAAGCAGAAACCATTGAAACGAAATCCATTGGAACGAAAACCATTGAAAACGAAACCATTGAAAGCGAACTTACCATCGCAACGAACTTAACAAACGAAAACCATCGAAAGAAACCATTGAAGCGAAACCATTGAAGCGAAACCATTGAAGGAAAACCATTGAAGGGAAACATTGAAGACCATTAAGGAAACCATTGAAGTGAAACCATTGAAGGAAAAAACCATTGAAGGAAACCATTGAAGCGAGAACCATTGAAGGAAACCATTGAAGCGAAACCATTGAAGCGAAACATTAAAGAACCATTGCGAAACCATTGGAAGGAAACCATTGAAACTTAGCGAAACGAGAGACCATTGAAACGAAAACCATGAAACGAAACCATCGGAAAACCATTGAAACGAAACCATTGAATCCATTGAAGGGAAACCATTGAAGCGAAACCATTGAAGCGAAACCATTGAGAACGAAACCATTGAAGCGAAGCCATTGAAGCGAAACCATTGAAGCGAAACCATTGAAGCGAAACATTGAAGCGAAACATTGAAGCGAAACATTGAAGCGAAACCATTGAAGCGAAACCATTGAAGCGAAACCATTGAAGCGAAACCATTGAAGCGAAACCATTGAAGCGAAACCATTGAAGCGAAACCATTGAAGCGAAACCATTGAAGCGAAACCATCGAAGCGAAACCATCGGATCGAAACCATCGGAACGAAACCATCGGAACGAAACCATCGGAACGAAACCATCGCAACGAAACCATCGCAACGAAACCATCGAAACGAAACCATCGAAACGAAACCATCGCAACGAAACCATCGAAACGAAACCATCGCAACGAAACCATCGAAACGAAACCATCGCAACGAAACCATCGAAACGAAACCATCGAAACGAAACCATCGCAACGAAACCATCGGAACGAAACCATCGGAACGAAACCATCGCAACGAAACCATCGCAACGAAACCATCGCAACGAAACCATCGCAACGAAACCATCGCAACGAAACCAACGAGACGAAACCATCGAAACGAAACCATCGAAACGAAACCATCGAAACGAAACCATCGCAACGAAACCAACGAGACGAAACCATCGAAACGAAACCATCGAAACGAAACCATTGAAACGAAACCATTGAAGGGAAACCATTGAAGGGAAACCATTGAAGCGAAACAATTGAAGCGAAACCATTGAAGCGAAACATTGAAGCGAAACCATTGAAGCGAAACCATTGAAGCGACACCATTGACGCGAAACCATTGAAGCGAAACCATTGAAGCGAAACATTGAAGCGAAACCATTGAAGCGAAACCTTTGAAGCGAAACCATCGAAGCGAAACTATTGAAGCGAAACCATTGAAGCGAAACCATCGCAACGAAACCATCGGAACGAAACCATCGGAACGAAACCATTGAAGCGAAACCATTGAAGCGAAACCATTGAAGCGAAACCATTGAAGCGAAACCATTGAAACGAAACCATTGAAACGAAACCATTGAAACGAAACCATTGAACACGAAACCATTGAAACGAAACCATTGAAACGAAACCATTGAAACGAAACCATTAGTTGAAACCATTGAAGCGAAACCATTGAAGCGAAACCATTGAAGGGAAAAACCATTGAAGGAAACCATTGAAGCGAAACAATTGAAGCGAAACCATTGATGAAACCATTGAAGCGAAACCATTGAAGGAAACATTGAAGCGAAACATTGAAGGAAACCATTGAAGGAAACCATTGAAACGAAACCATTGAAACGAAACCATTGAAACGAAACCATTGAAGCGAAACCATTGAAGCGAAACCATTGAAGCGAAACCATTGAAGGAAACCATTAGGAAACCATTGAAGCGAAACCATTGAAGCGAAACCATTGAAGCGAAACCATTGAAAAACCATTGAAGCAAAACCATTGAAGCGAAACCATTAGCGAACATTGAGCGAAACCATTGAAGCGAAACCATTGAAGCGAAACCATCGAAACCAAACCATTGAAGCGAAACCATTGAAGAAGGAAACCATTGAAGCGAAACCATTGAAGCGAAACCATTGAGCAGAACCATTGAGCGAAACCATCGAAGGAAACCATCGGATCGAAACCATCGGAACGAAACCATCGCAACGAAACCATCGCAACGAAACCATCGCAACGAAACCATCGCAACGAAACCATCGAAACGAAACCATCGAAACGAAACCATCGCAACGAAACCATCGAAACGAAACCATCGCAACGAAACCATCGAAACGAAACCATCGCAACGAAACCATCGAAACGAAACCATCGAAACGAAACCATCGCAACGAAACCATCGGAACGAAACCATCGGAACGAAACCATCGCAACGAAACCATCGCAACGAAACCATCGCAACGAAACCAACGAGACGAAACCATCGAAACGAAACCATCGAAACGAAACCATCGAAACGAAACCATCGCAACGAAACCAACGAGACGAAACCATCGAAACGAAACCATCGAAACCAAACCATCGAAACCAAACCATCGAAACCAAACCATCGAAACCATCGAAACCATTGAAACCATCGAAACCATCGAAACCATCGAAACCATCGAAACCATGGAAACCATCGAAACCATCGAAACCATTGAAACCATCGAAACAATCGAAACCATCGACACCATCGAAACCATTGAAACCATCGAAACCATCGAAACCATCGAAACCATTGAAACCATTGAAACCATCGAAACCATCGAAACCATCGAAACCATCGAAACCATCGAAACCATCGAAACCATCGAAACCATCGAAACCATTGAAACCATCGAAACCATCGAAACCATTGAAACCATCGAAACCATTGAAACCATCGAAACCATCGAAACCATCGAAACCATCGAAACCATTGAAACCATTGAAACCATCGAAACCATCGAAACCATCGAAACCATGGAAACCATCGAAACCATCGAAACCATCGAAACCATCGAAACCATTGAAACCATCGAAACAATCGAAACCATCGAAACCATTGAAACCATCGAAACAATCGAAACCATCGAAACCATCGAAACCATCGAAACCATCGAAACCATCGAAACCATGGAAACCATCGAAACAATCGAAACCATGGAAACCATCGAAACCATCGAAACCATCGAAACCATCGAAACCATCGAAACCATGGAAACCATCGAAACCATCGAAACCATTGAAACCATCGAAACCATCGAAACCATGGAAACCATCGAAACCATCGAAACCATGGAAACCATCGAAACCATGGAAACCATCGAAACCATCGAAACCATCGAAACCATCGAAACCATGGAAACCATCGAAACCATCGAAACCATCGAAACCATTGAAACCATCGAAACCATCGAACAGTAAAACCTGAAGCATGATAGTTGATGAGATCGCAATCAGCTTATCAACTTTGAGAGAACTCTCATGCAAACTCTCGTTTTCTTACTCTCGTCAATTATCATCCTCATTTGACCTGGGCTTACGAAACAAAGAATAGTGACAATAAGAACTCTAATCAGTCAGACAATCTCACTCTGTCACGCGAGTGAATTGGCACATCCAGGTAAACTCATTACCAGGAGATCAAGATTTTGAAAATTTACCGTTGATCGGTATAACCCAGATTAACGTTTAGTAATTATACATTAAAGTTATTGTGCTGTCCATACCCGCAGTTTCACAGCTTTTCATGCATTTTTACAAAAGTGGTACAAGTTAAAAAAATTATAAAAGTGTAACATTTACCATGGACTTAGCTAGTATTTGAAATATTGACCGTTCAAAAAGGGTCAGTATAATATGGAACGCAAATCCCATAAAACAGAGTTGCAAACAAGTGCGGGTATACGGGTACCATGCCCCGTGCGGAATGTCTACTGGAATTGAGTAACGTTGAAAGTGAAACACTCAATTAAGTACTACACTAGTCTGACTAGTATTAGCATCAACATGCAGCACTGAGTCAGACAAGCAGTACTACAATGGTCAACTGGCAAGTGGCAAACCTACCCAGGCAGAAGCCAGCATGTCGGAAAATTTCCAGTTATTTCGAGGGGTTGGGAAACCCCAAAATCCTACTAGGAGGAAGGTTGAAAACGTTTTGCCACTCTGCACATGAAAACGCGATGGTTTTAAGGCAATGAACAATCTACAGTACTCGTCCACTTCAACAAAAACCCGTTCAAACCACGGAGCAAAGATATCTGGCTATGCCTCTGTCACTTTCAGAGAAATTGTTAGATTAAAGTGCTACAAAAGACGGGGTTTCTACAGTCAATACGTACCGCAGATAAAGAAATCTCAGGCCTTCGTCCAGCAAGAGAAGAAACTGTTTCTTTGTGCAATATACGTTCTCCGTTGGACTACATCAGAAAAAAAGACACGGACAAACGTTGAGTTCGGTTTTGTTTAAAACAAACGTCTACATACAGTTAGGGTTGGGCGATATTAAAAAAATCATCTCACGATTATTGTCAAGGAAATTATCACGATATTCGATAATATCGCGATAAATGCAATAAAAACAATGACCACATTTTTCAATTTTAATTAATATCAAAACATAGTAAGCTTATATATAATCTTATTAAAAACAAGTAAAATAACAAATTAAAGTAATATGAAGGATTTTTCGTTTGACAAACGTTTGCTGTGTCTCCGCTGGCACAAATGCCGTGGACACACAGCGCAAGCAAAGCCTGCAAATTCATTGTTCAGCGGATTAATACATAAATATTAATTCAGGAAATAGTTTTAATTCTTTTAAAAAACTATATTTTCTAGGAATGGAATACATTTTTAGGATTTTATAAATGCTATATACACATGCGAAGCAATATCACGATAGTCATCGAGCATGACGATAATTTCGCTCAAGTTTCTACCTTCGATACGATAATCGCGATTGAAAATATCTAAATATCGCCCAACCCTACATACAGCGTTCTACCACCAATACAGAACCGGGAAAGAATAACAAGATCAGCTGACCCAAATTGTTTAATGTTCACCACCGCGAAGTGCAGGACTGCAACATTCCAGAAATCGTTTATATCCCGGTGTACGAGAGTATGGAATATACTACCGAACGAACTGACATCGAAAAACGCTAGCTTTAGCAGTTTCAAAAACAGGTTGTATGAATATTACAAATCAGCGTTAGACATTTATGATGTTGAAAATCCTAGAACATGGAAGTCTATATGTTTGTCTTGTAACATGTCTCGTAACTTGATTCGTTCGACTTCGTGTTGTTATTAGTTCTTTAAATGTTTCTTCGTTTTGTCTTGTCTTGTCTTGTCTTGTCTTGTGAGTTGCGTTGTGGTCAAGGGCCGCTGTAATTGGCGTGAGCTGTAGCGTATACCCTGCCTTGTGATTGTATATTATCTTTGTTGTTATTGTAAACTGTAAGTTTGTGTGAAATTGGCAAAGCGTAATAAATAAAATAAATAAACAGTATGTTAGCTAACAGATGAACTAATTTGTGGCTATAAAAAATTGATACTGTCCAGTAAGGCGAGTGGTTTTAAATACCAGGTTTGAACGTGTACACTGCACACGTAAAAATCTCACATCTTGTCAACAAGATATCTTCGCAACAGACCCGAAGCAAGCTGGTGAACAAGTTGTAACAATGTTGTCATTTTATCAAGTTGCTACAAGGTTGTCACTCACAAGTCGTTGAATTGCAGGACGATAACAAGTTCTTGGAACAACTTGTATAAGAAGTCTGTTGATCCTGATAACAAGTTGTAGACTACTTAGTAAATAATTATTCTAGTTGGCAGTGCAATCGAAATATTTTATATTTATGGTTTCATTCTAGTATTGCATCTTACCTCAATAATCGCTACAGGTGCATCACGTGTTTCTGTCGGAAGAGTTAAGAGCACAATTCTTCTATGAGCATTCGTCTGGAAATAGAAAAGTAAAAGTCATGCTGGGATTCGTACCTCAATGTAATGCTAAACCATTTCCCATGGGTGCAAAAAATAGCGGACCATGGGTCCCAGAAATGTTTTAGGTCAGCAGAAATTTTGTTCGCTTTTAATTATTCCCAGCTTTCATCTATTAGTAATAACGTTTATTTTGGTCTATTTATTTCTAAGTACTAAGTAAGTTGGGGTGTGCTAATCACCCTTACTTGCAGCTGAGAACTGGGCTGAATTACGAATAATTACTTGATCGAGTCGAAGGCTTATTAAAGGCGCCTCTGGCTGCCACCGTATATATGACTCATATACCTGATCTGGGAGCACAGCTACGATGGGAGGGTTAGTTTGGGGCTTATCCCAACCCATCCTGTCAACACTCCCTGTGGGAGGAAACCGGAGTACCTGGATAAAACCCGCGACTTTCGGTAGAGCGTTGACGGACTCTTTTCACGAAGTGTCATGAGTTCCCAGCGAGAATCGAACCTACGATCTCAGAGGTGAAAGGCGCTTGCTCTGACGACTGCGCCAACTAAGCCCCATGATATAACACACTTCAATAGGCTATTATTAAAACTACAATCTTACCAAATCTCCCATTTCCAAAACCCAGTACAATGCAGAAGTGACACTCTCTTGTAATGTCCAATTTCCAGATATCTGACCCGCCGTACTGAAATAAGAAAAAGTTAATAATCAACATATAGCGAAATTCAAAAGGTAAATGGCAGGACACTGGAATGAAGGGCAAAAGAGTGTTAGTTAAAAACTAATCTTTTTCGAGGGAGTTCTACTCAAAATTACACCCAAAAATCGACGAAAACTTTTTTGCGCAAAGTTTTTTCGAAGAAAATCATATAAAAATTCACTGTCATTGAAAGCCACTAGTTATTCCTATGAGCGATAACCGTTTGATCACCGAACGCAATACCGTAGGCCTACTTGTGAATTCACACGGCAACTCTCACCCCTAAGCGAGTGTTAAAAAGTAATAAAATTAAGAAATGAACCCAATCACTAGAAAGTGCATGTACAAATCGGTTCCTATGCAAAGTTTGACAACATTTGGACACAAATAGTAAGCTTTCATTGCGAGGATTTCTATAAAATATATTGTATCGCTGGTCTCACAAACCCTCCAAACTCTATACATTTCATAATTTTCGCAATTTGTAAAAGCTCACTATATATACCCTATTCATTTGTATATTCATATAAACTTACGCTACTGGGGAGTTGACAGTATCACACTGATTCGTTTGGCCTGGACAGCAACACTCAAGATAGAAATATCGCCACTCAGATAGAAATATCCAATTTTACATAAGTCGCACCTTGTACCAGCCACGTATTCCTAAAACAACATATACTGTATGATTAATTACTTTCAAATATAGGACAGTTTAGGAGCCTGTTCATACGAGCACAGCTAACCACGAAACACGCCTGTGTATGTAAACGCGCAAAAAAATTATTGTCTGTTCATATGAGAGACGAGTCATCCCGGGTACTTGGGATATCAGTCAAGTGGGATACAATTATCCATATGAACACTTATTAGGGATCGAAAACTTTGCAAACAATTATATAGGTGCTTATTAGCATGTTATATGCTATAAAAGGGCAGGACAAACCGATTCATATCGGCCAAACCTCTGCAACAGGTTTTCAATAGGATTGTGCCCCTATGGAACAGCCTGTCAGGTGAAATCCTCTTTTTCTATTCAATTACTGAAATCTAAACTTAACAAACACTATACTGAGAAACTAAATTCATGTTTTGATGCTGATAGGCGAAGGACATGGAAAACGTTTTGTTCTAAGTGTCGTTCTTGTCTTTTGACTTGTTGTTGAAAATATTTTGTTGTGTTACAATATGTATATTGTATTTATTTTAGTGGTAGCTACCTACTACAAGAAGTTTCACTTTGCAGACTTTTAATATAAACACAGTCAACGAATACTTACCGCAGACATTCTCCTGTGCGACGATCACAATTTCCTGTAGCAGTCAAGTCAATATTTTCATTACACTCACAAGGTTTACAGCCAACGGTCAGTGGATCACCAACATAACCATCTGCACACTCATCACATTTCCTGGAAACATGACGTGGCATAATTCTTAGACTATCTGGACATGGACATCGTTGGCATGCATTTGCTTCGCCACTTGTTGGATTACCATAGAAACCTGGTACACATTCATCGCATTTCAAGCCTGAGAACAGTGAAACATAAATTATAGAAGTTTAATATTGAGCCTCTGTAAACCCCTCCACCGCTCAACCCCTCATATTTTAACGTGAAACTTTTCAAATGTTTGTAATGGGGGAACTGTGGTGGTTTACTATTGAGGTCTCATTCGCTCAAATTATACATATACTGAGAATTGACTTAAAGTAATTTCGCAGAAATTCCACATCATTACATTCAATAAGTCGAATTTCGTAATTGATTTCTGCATAACCACGGGCAATAACGGCTGCTCTGGATATTGTCTGCTAGCTTCGAAGACAGACAGACGGATGGATGGGAAGACTTAAACAGTCTGCTTAAATCAGATCAAACTCCTCGCTTGAAATATAATTCGATACACAACGATAATTGTAGCTGTTTTTCCTGTGGCGAAAACAAATTTTTCATCAAACCGTTGGTTGAACGGTAACATATAAAGTTGCAATTCTAGCACCCTACTAACTTTTACTTTCCAAAATCTGGGAGGCACGTGACCAACTTGACAGGAGGGAAGAGCATGGGAACGAGTTAGCTGTACAAAATTAGAATCTCTCCGGTAACAGATTACAACTCAAGTCAGTGTACACACCCCGCAGGTTAAGTTGTTCCACAAATCTGGTAAAGGCACCCTTGGGCGCGAGGCCAATTGTTTTCTCACGTCATTAGTTGCATGAAAAGCTAGTTTAAACGAGCGAGAAGCCTCTACGTAGGAGAGTGTCGCAGATATCAAGTGCCTCGATGTTACAGTTTACAATTTTAAAGCCGTAAATCTTCTGCTTTAAATTCAAATTGCAACGTATAAACTAAATTGTGAGCAAAAAACTGACAGCAACTTCCAGGACAATTAAAAAATCTAATCAGTGCGCATGTGTTGTTTTTGTTATGAGGAGGGCGGATGCTTAAAAGAGAGGGGACTCAAGAATTGTTTCTTTTGAAAGCAGGAAGTTATTACTTATTAAAGGAGGGGTCTATAAGTCTATTTGAGAGGGCGCCTTAATATAGGATTTACGGTAGTTTGTTGTTGAGGGGATGGGGCTTAAAAGAGGAGCGGGAGTTAATATTTTTTATCTTGAAAAGGGGGTTATTAGAGAAGGGGCATATGAGGGGGTGGGGACTTAACATAGGACTTACGGTATATATTGTATTGTTCTGATAATATTGTGGTATTCAATACTTGAAGTGTTATGTTGGCAGTCATAACATTTGCCAGTCTTGGGATCACAACTTGAAGAATGACCATTACACTGACATGGTATACATGCCTCACCAGATCTGAAGTAACCCACATTACACTTCTACGAATTAACAAAGAATTATAGGATTTTTAAAAATGAAAATATTTGTTGAACATTTCCAATTCCGACAACAAGCACTTTAAAGTAAGAAACAAATCGGAAACTGCGCCTTTCAACGCTTGCGCTAATCCAGGGTGACCGAGATTACATAGCATGATGAGAATATACATGTCACGTTGTTTGGCGATGACCGAACTTATTTTTTGATAGTTTGCGGATATCACGGATGTAGCGAATGACGAATTGGTGTTTCCACTTTCCAGAACATTCCTCTCGATGTGGGTAAGTAAATGCCACAACTTACTTGGCAAGATAGTCCAGTTGTATTGTCAGGACAGTTACATTGTTCTACTTGTGAGGCAGATAATGGTAACATGACAGGTAATTGATGCATTAACTCAACATCTTCATCTGCCAACACATGCAGTAGATCAACCTGATTCAACATTCTCATGAATTCATCACGAGATAAAGAGGAACCATCGCTCTTCTTCCACTCAGTCTAAAAATAATACGATACACAATAAGAAACAGTGAAGTCCATTCTGAAATGCGTTATCCATTGTATAGTGCTATTCGGGCTTCGAAAAAATGCTTCTCAATAAGAGAAGCACGGGTGGCAGATGCGGTTAGCGCGTTGCCCCTCAACGTCCGAGTTAAGCTGGCTATACAGCAGGTCAGGGAATTTACTCAGGTTGGGTAATTTCCCTATGCTTGCATGATCAACTCAAGTAAGTTGAGATTGGTTGGTTCTCTCCTGTGCTTCGAGGGTTTTTCTCCGGATATTCCGGTTTTCCTCTCTGACTAATAACTAACCCTACGGCATTAATCATAACTAACACTCGTCGACCTTTGTCAAGTGGGTTGCAAAAACCTGTTAAGGCTTTCCGTCCACCTCAGAGTGGTAAACACAATAAACTAAACTATAAACTAAACTAAACTATTGAAACTAAACCATTGAAACGAAACCATTGAAGCGAAACAATTGAAGCGAAACCATTGAAGCGAAACCATTGAAGCGAAACCATTGAAGCGAAACCATTGAAACGAAACCATTGAAACGAAACCATTGAAACGAAACCATTGAAACGAAACCATTGAAACGAAACCATTGAAACGAAACCATTGAAGGGAAACCATTGAAGCGAAACAATTGAAGCGAAACCATTGAAGCGAAACCATTGAAACGAAACCATTGAAGCGAAACCATTGAAGCGAAACCATTGAAGCGAAACCATTGAAGCGAAACATTGAAGCGAAACCATTGAAGCGAAACCATTGAAGCGAAACATTGAAGCGAAACCATTGAAGCGAAACCATTGAAGCGAAACATTGAAGCGAAACCCTCGGAACGAAACCATCGGAACGAAACCATCGGAACGAAACCATCGGAACGAAACCATCGGAACGAAACAATCGGAACGAAACCATCGCAACGAAACCATCGCAACGAAACCATCGCAACGAAACCATCGAAACGAAACCATCGCAACGAAACCATCGAAACGAAACCATCGGAACGAAACCATCGGAACGAAACCATCGGAACGAAACCATCGCAACGAAACCATCGGAACGAAACCATCGGAACGAAACCATCG
Source organism: Trachythela sp. YZ-2020 (assembly GCA_016169945.1). NCBI lineage: Eukaryota > Metazoa > Cnidaria > Anthozoa > Malacalcyonacea > Clavulariidae > Trachythela > Trachythela sp. YZ-2020. Next base: position 78,744 of record JADLSH010000135.1, on the reverse strand, counting down.
GAACGAAACCATCGGAACGAAACCATCGGAACGAAACCATCGGAACGAAACCATCGCAACGAAACCATCGGAACGAAACCATCGCAACGAAACCATCGCAACGAAACCATCGCAACGAAACCATCGCAACGAAACCAACGAGACGAAACCATCGAAACGAAACCATCGAAACCAAACCATCGAAACCATCGAAAACTATAAACTATAAACTATAAACTATAAACTATAAACTATAAACTATAAACTATAAACTATAAACTATAAACTATAAACTATAAACTATAAACTATAAACTATAAACTATAAACTATAAACTATAAACTATAAACTATAAACTATAAACTATAAACTATAAACTATAAGAGAACACACGGTTTGGCTAAAAACTAAAAACTATAAGAGAACATACGGTTTGACTAAAAACTAAAAACTATAAGAGAACATACGGTTCGCAAGAGAAAAAACGGTTTGACAGTAAAACCTGAAGCATGATAGTTGATGAGATCGCAATCAGCTTATCAACTTTGAGAGAACTCTCATGCAAACTCTCGCTTTCTTACTCTTGTCAATTATCATCCTCATTTGACCTGGGCTTACGAAACAAAGAATAGTGATAATAAGAACTCTAATCAGTCAGACAATCTCACTCTGTCACGCGAGTGAATTGGCACATCCAGGTAAACTCATTACCAGGAGATCAAGATTTTGAAAATTTACCGTTGATCGGTATAACCCAGATTAACGTTTAGTAATTATACATTAAAGTTATTGTGCTGTCCATACCCGCAGTTTCACAGCTTTTCATGCATTTTTACAAAAGTGGTACAAGTTAATAAAATTATAAAAGTGTAACATTTACCATGGACTTAGCTAGTATTTGAAATATTGACCGTTCAAAAAGGGTCAGTATAATATGGAACGCAGAGTTGCAAACAAGTGCGGGTATACGGGTACCATGCCCCGTGCGGAATGTCTACTGGAATTGAGTAACGTTGAAAGTGAAACACTCAATTAAGTACTACACTAGTCTGACTAGTATTAGCATCAACATTCAGCACTGAGTCAGACAAGCAGTACTACAATGGTCAACTGGCAAGTGGCAAACCTACCCAGGCAGAAGCCAGCATGTCGGAAAATTTCCAGTTATTTCGAGGGGTTGGGAAACCCCAAAATCCTACTAGGAGGAAGGTTGAAAACGTTTTGCCACTCTGCACATGAAAACGCGATGGTTTTAAGGCAATGAACAATCTACAGTACTCGTCCACTTCAACAAAAACCCGTTCAAACCACGGGAGCAATGATATCTGGCTATGCCTCTGTCACTTTCAGAGAAATTGTTAGATTAAAGTGCTAAAAAAGACGGGGTTTCTACAGTCAATACGTACCGCAGATAAAGAAATCTCAGGCATTCGTCCAGCAAGAGAAGAAACTGTTTCTTTGTGCAATATACGTTCTCCGTTGGACTACATCAGAAAAAAAGACACGGACAAACGTTGAGTTCGGTTTTGTTTAAAACAAACGTCTACATACAGTTAGGGTTGGGCGATATTAAAAAAATCATCTCACGATTATTGTCAAGGAAATTATCACGATATTCGATAATATCGCGATAAATGCAATAAAAACAATGACCACATTTTTCAATTTTAATTAATATCAAAACATAGTAAGCTTATATATAATCTTATTAAAAACAAGTAAAACAACAAATTAAAGTAATATGAAGGATTTTTCGTTTGACAAACGTTTGCTGTGTCTCCGCTGGCACAAATGCCGTGGACACACAGCGCAAGCAAAGCCTGCAAATTCATTGTTCAGCGGATTAATACATAAATATTAATTCAGGAAATAGTTTTAATTCTTTTAAAAAACTATATTTTCTAGGAATGGAATACATTTTTAGGATTTTATAAATGCTATATACACATGCGAAGCAATATCACGATAGTCATCGAGCATGACGATAATTTCGCTCAAGTTTCTACCTTCGATACGATAATCGCGATTGAAAATATCTAAATATCGCCCAACCCTACATACAGTATGTTAGCTAACAGATGAACTAAATTGTGGCTTCCTAAATTGATACTGTCCAGTAAGGCGAGTGGTTTTAAATACCAGGTTTGAACGTGTACACTACACACGTAAAAATCTCACATCTTGTCAACAAGATATCTTCGCAACAGACCCGAAGCAAGCTGGTGAACAAGTTGTAACAATGTTGTCATTTTATCAAGTTGCTACAAGGTTGTCACTCACAAGTCGTTGAATTGCAGGACGATAACAAGTTCTTGGAACAACTTGTATAAGAAGTCTGTTGATCCTGATAACAAGTTGTAGACTACTTAGTAAATAATTATTCTAGTTGGCAGTGCAATCGAAATATTTTATATTTATGGTTTCATTCTAGTATTGCATCTTACCTCAATAATCGCTACAGGTGCATCACGTGTTTCTGTCGGAAGAGTTAAGAGCACAATTCTTCTATGAGCATTCGTCTGGAAATAGAAAAGTAAAAGTCATGCTGGGATTCGTACCTCAATGTAATGCTAAACCATTTCCCATGGGTGCAAAAAATAGCGGACCATGGGACCATTGGTCCCAGAAATGTTTTAGGTCAGCAGAAATTTTGTTCGCTTTTAATTATTCCCAGCTTTCGTCTATTAGTAATAACGTTTATTTTGGTCTATTTATTTCTAAGTACTAAGTAAGTTGGGGTGTGCTAATCACCCTTACTTGCAGCTGAGAACTGGGCTGAATTACGAATAATTACTTGATCGAGTCGAAGGCTTATTAAAGGCGCCTCTGGCTGCCACCGTATATATGACTCATATACCTGATCTGGGAGCACAGCTACGATGGGAGGGTTAGTTTGGGGCTTATCCCAACCCATCCTGTCAACACTCCCTGTGGGAGGAAACCGGAGTACCTGGATAAAACCCGCGACTTTCGGTAGAGCGTTGACGGACTCTTTTCACGAAGTGTCATGAGTTCCCAGCGAGAATCGAACCTACGATCTCAGAGGTGAAAGGCGCTTGCTCTGACGACTGCGCCAACTAAGCCCCATGATATAACACACTTCAATAGGCTATTATTAAAACTACAATCTTACCAAATCTCCCATTTCCAAAACCCAGTACAATGCAGAAGTGACACTCTCTTGTAATGTCCAATTTCCAGATATCTGACCCGCCGTACTGAAATAAGAAAAAGTTAATAATCAACATATAGCGAAATTCAAAAGGTAAATGGCAGGACACTGGAATGAAGGGCAAAAGAGTATTAGTTAAAAACTAATCTTTTTCGAGGGAGTTCTACTCAAAATTACACCCAAAAATCGACGAAAACTTTTTTGCGCAAAGTTTTTTCGAAGAAAATCATATAAAAATTCACTGTCATTGAAAGCCACTAGTTATTCCTATGAGCGATAACCGTTTGATCACCGAACGCAAGACCGTAGGGCTACTTGTGAATTCACACGGCAACTCTCACCCCTAAGCGAGTGTTAAAAAGTAATAAAATTAAGAAATTAACCCAATCACTAGAAAGTGCATGTACAAATCGGTTCCTATGCAAAGTTTGACAACATTTGGACACAAATAGTAAGCTTTCATTGCGAGGATTTCTATAAAATATATTGTATCGCTGGTCTCACAAACCCTCCAAACTCTATACATTTCATAATTTTCGCAATTTGTAAAAGCTCACTATATATACCCTATTCATTTGTATATTCATATAAACTTACGCTACTGGGGAGTTGACAGTATCACACTGATTCGTTTGGCCTGAACACCAACACTCAAGATAGAAATATCGCCACTCAGATAGAAATATCCAATTTTACATAAGTCGCACCTTGTACCAGCCACGTATTCCTAAAACAACATATACTGTATGATTAATTACTTTCAAATATAGGACAGTTTAGGAGCCTGTTCATACGAGCACAGCTAACCACGAAACACGCCTGTGTATGTAAACGCGCAAAAAAATTATTGTCTGTTCATATGAGAGACGAGCCATCCCGGGTAGTTGGGATATCAGTCAAGTGGGATACAATTATCCATATGAACACTTATTAGGGATCGAAAACTTTGCAAACAATTATATAGGTGCTTATTAGCATGTTATATGCTATAAAGGGCAGGACAAACCGATTCATATCGGCCAAACCTCTGCAACAGGTTTTCAATAGGATTGTGCCCCTATGGAACAGCCTGTCGGGTGAAATCCTCTTTTTCTATTCAATTGCTGAAATCTAAACTTAACAAACACTATACTGAGAAACTAAATTCATGTTTGGATGCTGATAGGCGAAGGACATGGAAAACGTTTTTGTCGTTCTTGTCTTTTGACTTGTTGTTGAAAATATTTTGTTGTGTTACAATATGTATATTGTATTATTTTAGTGGTAGCTACCTACTACAAGAAGTTTCACTTTGCAGACTTTTAATATAAACACAGTCAACGAATACTTACCGCAGACATTCTCCTGTGCGACGATCACAATTGCCTGTAGCAGTCAAGTCAATATTTTCATTACACTCACAAGGTTTACAGCCAACGGTCAGTGGATCACCAACATAATCATCTGCACACTCATCACAGAACTTTCCTGTATACCCCATCCGACATGTGCAGTTGAATGTACCGTCCAATTCCTGGAAACATGACGTGGCATAATTCTTAGACTATCTGGACATGGACATCGTTGGCATGCATTTGCTTCGCCACTTGTTGGATTACCATAGAAACCTGATACACATTCATCGCATTTCAAGCCTGAGAACAGTGAAACATAAATAATAGAAGTTTAATATTGAGCCTCTGTAAACCCCTCCACCGCTCAACCCCTCATATTTTAACGTGAAACTTTTCAAATGTTTGTAATGGGGGAACTGTGGTGGTTTACTATTGAAGTCTCATTCGCTCAAATTATACATATACTGAGAATTGACTTAAAGTAATTTCGCAGAAATTCCACATCATTACATTCAATAAGTCGAATTTCGTAATTGATTTCTGCATAACCACGGGCAATAACGGCTGCTCTGGATATTCTCTGCTAGCTTCGAAGACAGACAGACGGATGGAAGACTTAAACAGTCTGCTTAAATCAGATCAAACTCCTCGCTTGAAATATAATTCGATACACAACGATAATTGTAGCTGTTTTTCCTGTGGCGAAAACAAATTTTTCATCAAACCGTTGGTTGAACGGTAACATATAAAGTTGCAATTCTAGCACACTACTAACTTTTACTTTCCAAAATCTGGGAGGCACGTGACCAACTTGACAGGAGGGAAGAGCATGGGAACGAGTTAGCTCTACAAAATTAGAATCTTTCCGGTAACAGATTACAACTCAAGTCAGTGTACACACCCCGCAGGTTAAGTTGTTCCACAAATCTGGTAAAGGCTCCGCGCTCTTTTACGTTTCCGATTTTACCCTTGGGCGCGAGGCCAATTGTTTTCTCACGTCATTAGTTGCATGAAAAGCTAGTTTAAACGCGCGAGAAGCCTCTACGTAGGAGAGTGTCGCAGATATCAAGTGCCTCGATGTTACAGTTTACAATTTTAAAGCCGTAAATCTTCTGCTTTAAATTCAAATTACAACGTATAAACTAAATTGTGAGCAAAAAACTGACAGCAACTTCCAGGACAATTAAAAAATCTAATCAGTGCGCATGTGTTGTTTTTGTTATGAGGAGGGCGGATGCTTAAAAGAATTGACTCAAGAATTGTTTCTTTTGAAAGCAGGAAGTTATTACTTATTAAAGGAGGGGTCTATAAGTCTATTTGAGAGGGCGCCTTAATATAGGATTTACGGTAGTTTGTTGTTGAGGATGGGGCTTAAACGAGGAGCGGGGGTTAATATTTTTTATCTTGAAAAGGGGGTTATTAGAGAAGGGGCATATGAGGGGTGGGGACTTAACATAGGACTTACGGTATATATTGTATTGTTCTGATAATATTGTGGTATTCAATACTTGAAGTGTTATGTTGGCAGTCATAACATTTGCCAGTCTTGGGATCACAACTTGAAGAACGACCATTACACTGACATGGTATACATGCCTCACCAGATCTGAAGTAACCCACATTACACTTCTACGAATTAACAAAGAATTATAGGATTTTTAAAAATGAAAATATTTGTTGAACATTTCCAATTCCGACAACAAGCACTTTAAAGTAAGAAACAAATCGGAAACTGCGCCTTTCAACGCTTGCGCTAATCCAGGGTGACCGAGATTACATAGCATGATGAGAATATACATGTCACGTTGTTTGGCGATGACCGAACTTATTTTTTGATAGTTTGCGGATATCACGGATGTAGCGAATGACGACAGGTTTCCCATTGGTGTTTCCACTTTCCAGAACATTACTCTCGATCTGGGTAAGTAAATGCCATAACTTACTTGGCAAGATAGTCCAGTTGTATTGTCAGGACAGTTACATTGTTCTACTTGTGAGGCAGATAATGGTAACATAACAGGTAATTGATACATTAACTCAACATCTTCATCTGCCAACACATGCAGTAGATCAACCTGAATCAACATTCTCATGAATTCATCACGAGATAAAGAGGAACCATCGCTCTTCTTCCACTCAGTCTAAAAATAATACGATACACAATAAGAAACAGCGAAGTCCATTCTGAAATGCGTTATCCATTGTATAGTGCTATTCGGGCTTCGAACAAATGCTTCTCAATAAGAGAAGCACGGGTGGCAGATCCGGTTAGCGCGTTGCCCCTCAACGTCTGAGTTAAGCTGGCTATACAGCAGGTCAGGGAATTTACTCAGGTTGGGTAATTTCCGTATGCTTGCATGATCAACTCATGTAAGTTGAGATTGGTTGGTTCTCTCCTGTGCTTCGAGGGTTTTTCTCCGGGTATTTCCCGGTTTTCCTCTCTGACTAAAAACTAACCCTACGGCATTAATCATAACTAACACTCGTCGACCTTTGTCAAGTGGGTTGCAAAGACCTGTTCACCTCAGAGTGGTAAACACAATAAACTAAACACTAAACTAAACTAAACTAACGACTTTAAAGCACTCTCGTGAACTCTCATCAACTTTGGGCTTGTTAAAGCCTGGTTCACACTAGCGATTTTTCTCTTCCTGATCGATGTGACTGAGCGAATGACATATCAACGTATGCCTTTGTCAAACCGATCCCATAATGGTCACATACTTTTGTTCGTGAGTCCACTCATTCTCATGAACTATCATGCAACTCTTGTTCTCGTTTGAGCGTGGCACGACAGTTGTTCTCTGCAAACTCTCGCTTGCCAGCTCTCATCAACTCTCATCCTCGTTTGACCAATGCTACAGTCAAACCGGATGTTCTCGTGCGAGGAACATTGCAATATTGTCACGCAATGTTGCAATTTTGATTTTGCCAAAGTAGGTAAATATTTTGCATTTTGTCTGTTAGCTGTATCTTGCAATTTACACAAAGTCAATACATTATCCTGTAAAAGCTATTTTTAGAGTATAGGGTAAATGTCCATGAACAAGGCTTAATAATACATCTCAAACAGACGAATTCCCGCTGATTCCCAGCCCATAATCCCTGACCATCATGACACATATCTAAGGTACGCTGTCTAATGCCCTGGGTACCCAGGCATAACAGATAGGCTAATCTGCAAATAAATCCCCGCTATTTCCCTGCATGTCCCGGATAGAGGGGTGCAAGGCTTTCCATGACTGGTGCATAAGTTACATACTATCAAGCTTATAGGTATATAATATGACATAGGAACCCCTTATATTCAACGTTTTCAACATTTTATCTATTTCGATATTAAGTATAATTAATATGCCAATATTGTGATATGAACTTCCAGAACAATTCATAAATTGTTTCGTTTTCCTTTATTGAAAATAGTGCGGGCCTATAAATTACAGGGTAGAGGGCTTTCGACGGTAAACTGATACTTTTAATAATTCCGACGGCCTTATATACATGCAAGTGCTGAATTGTAGTGCCTGTAGTGCACAATATTTAATATTTTATATCAACAGTGTTCAAACTTACATAAATTGATAAACCACAGCATGATCCTGGTCAACTTTTATAGTCAGCATTGTCCGGTTCATATCGTCTTATATAAAGATCCATGATCGTTTTAATAACCGAGGTTTAACATTTTTAGCGTACGATCTTGGGTCGATATTTTCATTATTTCAGTTAAATACTTCATGTTAGCCTGCATGCAGGGAGGGAGCCTTCTCTCAGGCTATCCAGCGGAAATTTATTATTCAAGTCGGGGAAACTTTATATAAACTAAATTTTACATAGAGACGTGCAGGCCACTGGCGTAAGACGCAACATGTATGCTTTTTTTTAAAAACTTTTATGTTTTACTATGCAGTTTGAAAGTCAGTTAGTCCATTTTGAAAAAAAATGAAAAGCAATGGACTGTGCAAAATGAGCGCGGCCACTAAAAAATTTCAAATGAGTGGCCCTACTGGTCGTCTCTATACTGTGACATTAGCACATAGAGACGGCCAGTAGGCCAAGAGGCGATGCAACATGTAGCCGTGTTTTTATTTTTAAATATGCAGTTTACTGGTGGCCAAAAGTTAGTCCCAAGTCCTTATTGGCCAGAAAAAGCAATTGACTGGCTGCCAATGCGTAATGAGCGGCCACACAAAATTTCAAATGAGTGGCCCTACTGGTCGTCTCTATACTGTGACATTAGTGAATTTTTATAAATACTGCACTTTATATATCGAGGGGAATTGAAATAAATACCAATCAATGTTGAGTTTTAGTTATTAAATGAACACATGGAAATGAAACACTATATTTGCAACGTAAATTGAAGCTTATTTGGTAAAAATTGAATTTTGAAATTGAATTTGAATGTAAATTCGTTTGAATAACTACAATGTATTGCCACATTGGAACATGCATGACAAGGCATTCATGCATTTGGAAATTCTCAAAATATAGGATAGCAACCCCATGGAATGCACTAAATCTTCTCGTTCCTACATTCCAGCCCAAACCCTGATTTTTTAGATTTCCAATTGATTGTGGTTCGAGGACTGAACTTAGTAATAGGTATTAGTATGCAATTCAATTTAAAAATACATGTTATGATATACTGGTTTATGTTCTTCATTGTATTAATTCCAGCAATTTGGTGGTAAACCTTAAAATTAGTAATACGGCAAAATAACAAGTTAATTAATAATAAGTTTCAACTGGGTCTTGTTTACATGACAGTCTAACCAGACCCCCTGGGGGTGTGAGTGGTGCTCTTTCAAAATACATTTACTATGCACTATTAATTATGTGTTATTACTGTATTTTGCTTAAATTACTAACTTGCATATTTAATTACCATGTATTTTTTCTTAAATCGCCTTAAATCGCCCTAAAACGCCTTAAAACGCATTACCTAAAAATTGTGTTTTTTCTTAAATCGCCTAAACTCGAAGATAGGATCAAAGAAGATATAGCTCAACTGTATGCGGAGCACCATGCCTAGTTGTTTTTAAAAACGATTTTTTGAAGTTATGCTTACGTCAGTGAGAGTGCTGTGGAAGTTTCATGTTTCAATAAGAGAAATCCTTTCCCATTATAGGGAACAGCTAATGAATTTGCAGGGGTGCTGTAGCCAATGAGGTTGCAAAGAAATGTCAGTTTGTTAGAGAATTGACGCATATCAGTTCAATTTTGAAACAATGGGACCAGTGTTTGAACTGCAGTTGAGAGTATGTTTTTCCTACTGATATAATTAACATATTATCCCTATAGTTATCGAGTATAATCGACATCTTGAAAATGCTTGCCTGCCTTTTGAGAACGAATGAATCAGTTGTATGTATATATATAATACGCAGCTTTATATAAGTTAATATTCCTTTAGTACTTGCCTGCCTTTTGAGAACGAGTGAATTGTATGTAATATATACAAACCGCACAAGAGGTCTTCATCAGATTTAAAACATCGAGGCACAGCCGAGTGTTTTAGATCTGATAAAGGTCGAACTGTAAGGTTTGTATATGACTTCTAAAATGACTACGCTGTAAAAATTGAAGGAGAAAATTTGAGCAAGTCTATATCAAATATATAGATCCGCTACGGGTCATGAGTTTCCTTTGTATTTTGCCGTGACCGGACGTTTGGCCGACAGACATTTGGCCGACAGACACTAGACCGACAGACGTTTGACCGACATGACCTTTCACCGACAGACATTTAGCCGACAGGACATTTGGCCGACAAGACATTAAGCCGACATGACAATTCACGGACAAGATTTTTTATTTCAAGTCTATTTTCTAAAATAATGCTCACGGATCGGAATAGTCCAGAGAGGACGTCGACGCCGACTCTTTTCGATATCGATCTATGGAATGTACACGACCGTGTTGAGAATGATTTACCGCGTACGAATAACTCCGTAGGTTGGCATCATGCCTTCGATCAACGCGTTGGCGTCACCCACCCCACTATCCGGAGACTTGTGGCCAAGATCAGGAAGGAGCAAGCCAATAACGAACTTTTATTGGAGCAAATCTCTGCTGGATTCTCCGTCTGCCCATCGAAGAAAATTTACCAAACTCTGAATATAAGACTCAAAGCGATTGTGAGTGATTTGGACTTAAACGCCGACAGCTTTTTAGACTATATACGTACTATTGCACATAACTTGTAAATATGCGTGAAAGTTACAATAAATATTATTTCAAGATGTTGTTTCAAATAATTGAAATGTCGGTGAATTGTCCTGTCGGCCTAATGTCTTGTCAGCCAAATGTCCTGTCGGCTAAATGTCTTGTCGACGAAATGTCCTGTTGGCTAAATGTCTGTCGGTGAAAGGTCATGTCGGTCTAGTGTCTGTCGGCCAAATGTCTGTCGGCCAAACGTCCATCGTAAATCAAGATTTTCCGTCCGGTCTAGTGTCTGTCGGCCAAACGTCCATCGTAAATCAAGATTTTCCGTCCGTACCATCTGTATACGAATTGTACGGATGGTAAGGTCGTTTGGTGTGGTAGAATGTTCTGATGTTCATACCCAGTGTGAGTTCATTCGCTAAGCGCTTGAAGGATGTGCGGCATGACGCAATTAATAAGATGAAATGTAGATCAGACCACGTGATCAGACGGATGGTAAACAACGTATTTGGATGTAAACTTAAATTTAATGAACCTTGCATTTATACAGAATTAAAAGGAGGTATATATACTCGCACGCATTCTCGTTTCCGGACACATCCGTGGGTGAAAGGCATAAAGAGGCATACAATCTGTAAATCGCTTCAGTTTTCATTTCATGACCCACCCACTTCTATTTTTTGTAGTATCAGTTTTGCATGGAATTTCTGGCAACTGGTCCTTAATTAAAAGTCTTAAAATTATACATATTTACACCATGCATAGTCCTTAAAATGTCCTAACAATTTATGTTCAAATTAGGGAAAAACCTGTAATATGTTTGAACAAGTCTTTGCAGTGTATGTTGTACTCTCTCATCATATCTGTTATTTATTTCCATCATCAAAGGATCGAAACGCTTATGTGTGGACTCTGCAAGAGGGAAAGTGGAAGCAAACCTTGGTGATTTTACGTATCAACCGCACAGCAACATGTGTCAAGTGTTCCCCTAAAGGTACAGTACGATGTAGACAGGGAAAATATTCTGAATGTATATTCGAAAAATACCAAACACTGGCATTACCCTAGTATATATACATGAACTTGTGGTTAGCTCTTGACGACTGGACTCTGTAGCTCAGTTAGCATAGCTCTGCACCGGAATCGCAGCTTAAATTCGTGCCAGAGGGCATGTAGTTGCATTTTTTCGACAACTGCTCCTGGTTAGGTCTCAAAATATGTATATCATTTTCGCTCAAAGTTTCATCTGCAAACACCAACAACGATGTAGAGAACATTTATTACCTCCACCACTTACCTTGCTTTGTTTGTGTGACACTGTGTGTTTGTTTGTGTGACACTGTGTGTTTGTTTGTTTGTGTGACACTGTGTGTTTGTTTGTTTGTGTGACACTGTGTGTTTGTTTGTTTGTGTGACACTGTGTGTTTGTTTGTCTGTCAGCACGATAACACAATAATTTTGGGTCAGCTTGGATGAAAATATGATGATAAATTTACAAAAGTTTCTCTTGCATACGTAATTAGTGCATGTATAATCTATGCATGAATACTTGACTAAATATGCTGGCCTGATGTATGCAGCCTCTCAGTGCCGTCTAAATACCAATAATAGTTGTTGCAATATGTTGTCATATCTAATGTGAAAATAAACATATTCCGTAGAATGCTGACAACATGTCAATAATTCAATATTTTTATCTCGTTTGCTTTTCAGTGATCGGTACAGTACTGTGTCACTTTACTCTGCCCTCTGCCCGCCCCTACCTAATTTTATGAGCAATAGAGGGTCTTCCATAAGCAATAGGGGGTCTGCCAGTCCGGAGACTACTGGTACCCCCAGGAAAATTTAGTGACAACGCCCTTTTGAGTGACTGGAAATTACATGTAGGAGTGCGACAAATGCTGCCCATTAAATATAATGAAGGCAATCGATGACGTGATTCTTTAATTAAATAAACCAGGGTGAATTCTATGAATTCAGTTTGGTACACTTGTAGCTCGATATGACATTTAGATAAGTGATGTCAATTAATTTCGAACGTTTTAGTAGGTTTTCTTGAGTAAGAATTTATCACAACAAATGTTAGTATCACTGCACTGTTTATTAATGTTTATCACTGCACACTTTCACTTGATCATTGCACAAATTGGTTATCCCTGCACACGAGAATTAAGTATGCCCCTCCCCTCCCTCTAAGAAAAATGGCAATTTTAATATTGGTTTATATATAGCACATTACTGTATGTACAAGGTTGAACAAACAATCAAATTCCAAGTTCAGAAATTAGGTGAACAAAAGTCAAATTCCAATTCTGTATTAACGTTCTAGTTCTCGCCAAATGTCTATAATGCATTGGACATGGGCACAAGACGGACAAAAGCAATCTTTGTGTGCAACCAGGTCATCACAACGCTCATCACAACTGCATAAAATTGCTTTACTAATAAAGTTTACTTGCTACTATGTTTAACTGATCGTCATTACGCGTGAATATAACAAAAATAGTTAATGTAACGTCTATTTCGTGGTTAAACACTGAAAAACGTTAGGCTCACTAACTATATATATATAACATACATTAATAATATGATCGTGTTTAAATTTGTTCGTGTTCATTGACGGTGAAAACAATCCAGTTCTAAAGAAATGAATAATGATAATGATTTGAAATTTGCATAGCGGGACCAAATCGGCGGGCTGGCTACGCCACTGCTAGCCTACGTGGCAGGCGTTCTATTGTTTTAGAGCGCGTGCTTTTCTTTTGAGAGAGCGCGCTAGGCGAGAAGTTAGAGCGCGCTCTAAACAAAACTCCCTCCCCCACAATAGAACGAACGCCTGCCACGCAGGCTACGCCACTGCATATAAGCTGTATGAAATATACATTGCAAACATGTAAAATCCATAATTGGCGCCGGTGGCGTCGGGTGAAAATAACAAGGCGCCTTAAAAATATTGTAACTCAAATTAAATTTGTATTTCCGATGGCCGATTTGTATTTGGAGTTTCGAGATAAAATTGCAGCTGAATTGTAGCATGTAGCTAAGACTGGAGAATTAAAATGTGCATATCAACATTTTCAACTATTCATTTGTATGATTTTTGTATTGGCTAATTTTGTCTCTTAAGGAAATAGTTGTTTAATTAATGTCCTCAACATATGTCTGTATATATGCTGAAATATATGCTGAAATATATGCTGAAATGGGACGCCAACTCGTTAACGTGTCTCATTTGAACATTTTAGAACATCTCGTTGAACATTTTAGATACCTTGGTGGCTGATACAAGATGGCTGACAGTGATAAGGATACATACGATATTGTTAACAAGTTTGATGTTTTCGTCCAAAGCTCTCTTTCTTCTAAAGACAGCAAAACATATAAGCTGCTTGATTATCTGTGTGCTACTGATGGAAAGCTTAAATGGTTAAGCCATCGAAACCATCGAAACCATCGAAACCATTGAAACCATTGAAACCATTGAAACCATCGAAACCATTGAAACCATCGAAACCATCGAAACCATCAGAAACCATCAGAGACCATCAGAAACCATCAGAAACCATCAGAAACCATCAGAAACCATCAGAAACCATCAGAAACCATCAGAAACCATTAGAGACCATCAGAAACCATCAGAAACCATCAGAAACCATCAGAGACCATCAGAAACCATCAGAAACCATCAGAAACCATCAGAACCATCAGAACCATCAGAACCATCAGGACCATCAGAAACCCTCGAAACCATCGAAACCATCGAAACCATCGAAACCATCGAAACCATCGAAACCATCGAAACCATCGAAACCATCGAAACCATCGAAACCATTGAAACCATTGAAACCATTGAAACCATCGAAACCATTGAAACCATTGAAACCATCGAAACCATTGAAACCATCGAAACCATCGAAACCATTGAAACCATTGAAACCATCGAAACCATCGAAACCATCGAAACCATTGAAACCATTGAAACCAAAAACTATAAACTATAAACTATAAACTATAAGAGAACATACGGTTTGACTAAAAACTAAAAACTATAAGAGAACATACGGTTCGCAAGAGAAAAAACGGTTTGACAGTAAAACCTGAAGCATGATAGTTGATGAGATCGCAATCAGCTTATCAACTTTGAGAGAACTCTCATGCAAACTCTCGCTTTCTTACTCTCGTCAATTATCATCCTCATTTGACCTGGGCTTACGAAACAAAGAATAGTGATAATAAGAACTCTAATCAGTCAGACAATCTCACTCTGTCACGCGAGTGAATTGGCACATCCAGGTAAACTCATTACCAGGAGATCAAGATTTTGAAAATTTACCGTTGATCGGTATAACCCAGATTTACGTTTAGTAATTATACATTAAAGTTATTGTGCTGTCCATACCCGCAGTTTCACAGCTTTTCATGCATTTTTACAAAAGTGGTACAAGTTAATAAAATTATAAAAGTGTAACATTTACCATGGACTTAGCTAGTATTTGAAATATTGACCGTTCAAAAAGGGTCAGTATAATATGGAACGCAGAGTTGCAAACAAGTGCGGGTATACGGGTACCATGCCCCGTGCGGAATGTCTACTGGAATTGAGTAACGTTGAAAGTGAAACACTCAATAAAACATTGCAAAGCAGTAAGTACTACACTAGTCTGACTAGTATTAGCATCAACATTCAGCACTGAGTCAGACAAGCAGTACTACAATGGTCAACTGGCTATGCCTCTGTCACTTTCAGAGAAATTGTTAGATTAAAGTGCTAAAAAAGACGGGGTTTCTACAGTCAATACGTACCGCAGATAAAGAAATCTCAGGCCTTCGTCCAGCAAGAGAAGAAACTGTTTCTTTGTGCAATATACGTTCTCCGTTGGACCACATCAGAAAAAAAGACACGGACAAACGTTGAGTTCGGTTTTGTTTAAAACAAACGTCTACATACAGTTAGGGTTGGGCGATATTAAAAAAATCATCTCACGATTATTGTCAAGGAAATTATAACGATATTCGATAATATCGCGATAAATGCAATAAAAAAAATGACCACATTTTTCAATTTTAATTAATATCAAAACATAGTAAACATATATAATCTTATTAAAAACAAGTAAAACAACAAATTAAAGTAATATGAAGGATTTTTCGTTTGACAAACGTTTGCTGTGTCTCCGCTGGCACAAATGCCGTGGACACACAGCGCAAGCAAAGCCTGCAAATTCATTGTTCAGCGGATTAATACATAAATATTAATTCAGGAAATAGTTTTAATTCTTTTAAAAAACTATATTTTCTAGGAATGGAATACATTTTTAGGATTTTATAAATGCTATATACACATGCGAAGCAATATCACGATAGTCATCGAGCATGACGATAATTTCGCTCAAGTTTCTACCTTCGATACGATAATCGCGATTGAAAATATCTAAATATCGCCCAACCCTACATACAGTATGTTAGCTAACAGATGAACTAAATTGTGGCTTCCTAAATTGATACTGTCCAGTAAGGCGAGTGGTTTTAAATACCAGGTTTGAACGTGTACACTACACGTAAAAATCTCACATCTTGTCAACAAGATATCTTCGCAACAGACCCGAAGCAAGCTGGTGAACAAGTTGTAACAATGTTGTCATTTTATCAAGTTGCTACAAGGTTGTCACTCACAAGTCGTTGAATTGCAGGACGATAACAAGTTCTTGGAACAACTTGTATAAGAAGTCTGTTGATCCTGATAACAAGTTGTAGACTACTTAGTAAATAATTATTCTAGTTGGCAGTGCAATCGAAATATTTTATATTTATGGTTTCATTCTAGTATTGCATCTTACCTCAATAATCGCTACAGGTGCATCACGTGTTTCTGTCGGAAGAGTTAAGAGCACAATTCTTCTATGAGCATTCGTCTGGAAATAGAAAAGTAAAAGTCATGCTGGGATTCGTACCTCAATGTAATGCTAAACCATTTCCCATGGGTGCAAAAAATAGCGGACCATGGGACCATTGGTCCCAGAAATGTTTTAGGTCAGCAGAAATTTTGTTCGCTTTTAATTATTCCCAGCTTTCGTCTATTAGTAATAACGTTTATTTTGGTCTATTTATTTCTAAGTACTAAGTAAGTTGGGGTGTGCTAATCACCCTTACTTGCAGCTGAGAACTGGGCTGAATTACGAATAATTACTTGATCGAGTCGAAGGCTTATTAAAGGCGCCTCTGGCTGCCACCGTATATATGACTCATATACCTGATCTGGGAGCACAGCTACGATGGGAGGGTTAGTTTGGGGCTTATCCCAACCCATCCTGTCAACACTCCCTGTGGGAGGAAACCGGAGTACCTGGATAAAACCCGCGACTTTCGGTAGAGCGTTGACGGACTCTTTTCACGAAGTGTCATGAGTTCCCAGCGAGAATCGAACCTACGATCTCAGAGGTGAAAGGCGCTTGCTCTGACGACTCCCCATGATATAACACACTTCAATAGGCTATTATTAAAACTACAATCTTACCAAATCTCCCATTTCCAAAACCCAGTACAATGCAGAAGTGACACTCTCTTGTAATGTCCAATTTCCAGATATCTGACCCGCCGTACTGAAATAAGAAAAAGTTAATAATCAACATATAGCGAAATTCAAAAGGTAAATGGCAGGACACTGGAATGAAGGGCAAAAGAGTGTTAGTTAAAAACTAATCTTTTTCGAAGGAGTTCTACTCAAAATTACACCCAAAAATCGACGAAAACGTTTTTGCGCAAAGTTTTTTCGAAGAAAATCATATAAAAATTCACTGTCATTGAAAGCCACTAGTTATTCCTATGAGCGATAACCGTTTGATCACCGAACGCAATACCTTAGGGCTACTTGTGAATTCACACGGCAACTCTCACCCCTAAGCGAGTGTTAAAAAGTAATAAAATTAAGAAATGAACCCAATCACTAGAAAGTGCATGTACAAATCGGTTCCTATGCAAAGTTTGACAACATTTGGACACAAATAGTAAGCTTTCATTGCGAGGATTTCTATAAAATATATTGTATCGCTGGTCTCACAAACCTTCCAAACTCTATACATTTCATAATTTTCGCAATTTGTAAAAGCTCACTATATATACCCTATTCATTTGTATATTCATATAAACTTACGCTACTGGGGAGTTGACAGTATCACACTGATTCGTTTGGCCTGAACACCAACACTCAAGATAGAAATATCGCCACTCAGATAGAAATATCCAATTTTACATAAGTCGCACCTTGTACCAGCCACGTATTCCTAAAACAACATATACTGTATGATTAATTACTTTCAAATATAGGACAGTTTAGGAGCCTGTTCATACGAGCACAGCTAACCACGAAACACGCCTGTGTATGTAAACGCGCAAAAAAATTATTGTCTGTTCATATGAGAGACGAGCCATCCCGGGTAGTTGGGATATCAGTCAAGTGGGATACAATTATCCATATGAACACTTATTAGGGATCGAAAACTTTGCAAACAATTATATAGGTGCTTATTAGCATGTTATATGCTATAAAAGGGCAGGACAAACCGATTCATATCGGCCAAACCTCTGCAACAGGTTTTCAATAGGATTGTGCCCCTATGGAACAGCCTGTCGGGTGAAATCCTCTTTTTCTATTCAATTGCTGAAATCTAAACTTAACAAACACTATACTGAGAAACTAAATTCATGTTTGGATGCTGATAGGCGAAGGACATGGAAAACGTTTTTGTCGTTCTTGTCTTTTGACTTGTTGTTGAAAATATTTTGTTGTGTTACAATATGTATATTGTATTATTTTAGTGGTAGCTACCTACTACAAGAAGTTTCACTTTGCAGACTTTTAATATAAACACAGTCAACGAATACTTACCGCAGACATTCTCCTGTGCGACGATCACAATTGCCTGTAGCAGTCAAGTCAATATTTTCATTACACTCACAAGGTTTACAGCCAACGGTCAGTGGATCACCAACATAACCATCTGCACACCCATCACAGAACTTTCCTGTATACCCCATCCGACATGTGCAGTTGAATGTACCGTCCAATTCCTGGAAACATGACGTGGCATAATTCTTAGACTATCTGGACATGGACATCGTTGGCATGCATTTGTTGGATTACCATAGAAACCTGGTACACATTCATCGCATTTCAAGCCTGAGAACAGTGAAACATAAATTATATAAGTTTAATGTTGAGCCTCTGTAAACCCCTCCATCGCTCAACCCCTCATATTTTAACGTGAAACTTTTCAAATGTTTGTAATGGGGGAACTGTGGTGGTTTACTATTGAGGTCTCATTCGCTCAAATTATACATATACTGAGAATTGACTTAAAGTAATTTCGCAGAAATTCCACATCATTACATTCAATAAGTCGAATTTCGTAATTGATTTCTGCATAACCACGGGCAATAACGGCTGCTCTGGATATTCTCTGCTAGCTTCGAAGACAGACAGACGGATGGGAAGACTTAAACAGTCTGCTTAAATCAGATCAAACTCCTCGCTTGAAATATAATTCGATACCCAACGATAATTGTAGGTGTTTTTCTTGTGGCGAAAACAAATTTTTCATCAAACCGTTGGTTGAACGGTAACATATAAGGTTGCAATTCTAGCACACTACTAACTTTTACTTTCCAAAATCTGGGAGGCACGTGACCAACTTGACAGGAGGGAAGAGCATGGGAACGAGTTAGCTGTACAAAATTAGAATCTCTCCGGTAACAGATTACAACTCAAGTCAGTGTACACACCCCGCAGGTTAAGTTGTTCCACAAATCTGGTAAAGGCTCCGCGCTCTTTTACGTTTCCGATTTTACCCTTGGGCGCGAGGCCAATTGTTTTCTCACGTCATTAGTTGCATGAAAAGCTAGTTTAAACGCGCGAGAAGCCTCTACGTAGGAGAGTGTCGCAGATATCAAGTGCCTCGATTTACAGTTTACAATTTTAAAGCCGTAAATCTTCTGCTTTAAATTCAAATTACAACGTATAAACTAAATTGTCAGCAAAAAACTGACAGCAACTTCCAGGACAATTAAAAAATCTAATCAGTGCGCATGTGTTGTTTTTGTTATGAGGAGGGCGGATGCTTAAAAGAGAGGACTCAAGAATTGTTTCTTTTGAAAGCAGGAAGTTATTACTTATTAAAGGAGGGTCTATAAGTCTATTTGAGAGGGCGCCTTAATATAGGATTTACGGTAGTTTGTTGTTGAGGATGGGGCTTAAAAGAGGAGGGGGTTAATATTCTTTATCTTGAAAAGGGGGTTATTAGAGAAGGGGCATATGAGGGGGTGGGGACTTAACATAGGACTTACGGTATATATTGTATTGTTCTGATAATATTGTGGTATTCAATACTTGAAGTGTTATGTTGGCAGTCATAACATTTGCCAGTCTTGGGATCACAACTTGAAGAATGACCATTACACTGACATGGTATACATGCCTCACCAGATCTGAAGTAACCCACATTACACTTCTACGAATTAACAAAGAATTATAGGATTTTTAAAAATGAAAATATTTGTTGAACATTTCCAATTCCGACAACAAGCACTTTAAATAAAGAAACAAATCGGAAACTGCGCCTTTCAACGCTTGCGCTAATCCAGGGTGACCGAGATTACATAGCATGATGAGAATATACATGTCACGTTGTTTGGCGATGACCGAACTTATTTTTTGATAGTTTGCGGATATCACGGATGTAGCGAATGACGACAGGTTTCCCATTGGTGTTTCCACTTTCCAGAACATTACTTTCCCTGGGTACTCCGGTTTCCTCCCTCTAATACTAACCCTTAGGAACTAACAATGGGGCCACAGTAATTGGCTGACGCTGTTGTGGACTCCCTGCCATTGAGGCGAAGTTGAATAAAAAAAAAAATAAATGCCACAACTTACTTGGCAAGATAGTCCAGTTGTATTGTCAGGACAGTTACATTGTTCTACTTGTGAGGCAGATAATGGTAACATAACAGGTAATTGATACATTAACTCAACATCTTCATCTGCCAACACATGCAGTAGATCAACCTGAATCAACATTCTCATGAATTCATCACGAGATAAAGAGGAACCATCGCTCTTCTTCCACTCAGTCTAAAAATAATACGATACACAATAAGAAACAGCGAAGTCCATTCTGAAATGCGTTATCCATTGTATAGTGCTATTCGGGCTTCGAACAAATGCTTCTCAATAAGAGAAGCACGTGTGGCAGATCCGGTTAGCGGGTTGCCCCTCAACGTCTGAGTTAAGCTGGCTATACAGCAGGTCAGGGAATTTACTCAGGTTGGGTAATTTCTGTATGCTTGCATGATCAACTCATGTAAGTTGACATTGGTTGGTTCTCTCCTGTGCTTCGAGGGTTTTTCTCCGGGTATTTCCCGGTTTTCCTCTCTGACTAAAAACTAACCCTACGGCATTAATCATAACTAACACTCGTCGACCTTTGTCAAGTGGGTTGCAAAGACCTGTTCACCTCAGAGTGGTAAACACAATAAACTAAACTAAACTAAACTAACGACTTTAAAGCACTCTCGTGAACTCTCATCAAGTTTGGGCTTGTTAAAGCCTGGTTCACACTAGCGATTTTTCTCTTCCTGATCGATGTGACTGAGCGAATGACATATCAACGTATGCCTTTGTAAAACCGATCCCATAATGGTCACATACTTTTGTTCGTGAGTCCACTCATTCGCATGAACTATCATGCAACTCTTGTTCTCGTTTGAGCGTGGCACAACAGTTGTTCTCTGCAAACTCTCGCTTGCCAGCTCTCATCAACTCTCATCCTCGTTTGACCAATGCTACAGTCAAACCGGATGTTCTCGTGCGAGGAACATTGCAATATTGTCACGCAATGTTGCAATTTTGATTTTGCCAAAGTAGGTAAATATTTTGCATTTTGTCTGTTAGCTGTATCTTGCAATTTACACAAAGTCAATACATTATCCTGTAAAAGCTATTTTTAGTAAAACAATGTCTATAGAGTATAGGGTAAATGTCCATGAACAAGGCTTAATAATACATCTCAAACAGACGAATTCCCGCTGATTCCCAGCCCATAATCCCTGGCCATCATGACACATATCTAAGGTACGCTGTCTAATGCCCTGGGTACCCAGGCATAACAGATAGGCTAATCTGCAAATAAATCCCCGCTATTTCCCCGCATGTCCCGGATAGAGGGGTGCGAGGCTTTCCATGACTGGTGCATAAGTTACATACTATCAAGCTTATAGGTATATAATATGACATAGGAACCCTTATATTCAAACAGAAAAAAGTCAGGATGGCAAGAATCAGTCTGTTTTCAACATTTTATCTATTTCGATATTAAGTATAATTAATATGCCAATATTGTGATATGAACTTCCAGAACAATTCATAAATTGTTTCGTCTTCCTTTATTGAAAATAGTGCGGGGCCTATAAATTACAGGGTAGAGGGCTTATCAACTTTCGACGGTAAACTGATCATACTTTTAATAATTCCGACGGCCTTATATACATGCAAGTGCTGAATTGCAGTGCCTGTAGTGCACAACATTTAATATTTTATATCAACAGTGTTCAAACTTACATAAATTGATAAACCACAGCATGATCCTGGTCAACTTTTATAGTCAGCATTGTCCGGTTCATATCGTCTTATATAAAGATCCATGATCGTTTTAATAACCGAGGTTTAACATTTTTAGCGTACGATCTTGGGTCGATAACAAAACCTGGCATTTTCATTATTTCAGTTAAATACTTCATGTTAGCCTGCATGCAGGGAGGGAGCCTTCTCTCAGGCTATCCAGCGGAAATTTATTATTCAAGTCGGGGAAACTTTATATAAACTAAATTTTAACATTAGTGAATTTTTATAAATACTGCACTTTATATATCGAGGGGAATTGAAATAAATACCAATCAATGTTGAGTTTTAGTTATTAAATGAACACATGGAAATGAAACACTATATTTGCAACGTAAATTGAAGCTTATTTGGTAAAAATTGAATTTTGAAATTGAATTTGAATTAAGTTTAACACATATGTAAATTCGTTTGAATAACTACAATGTATTGCCACATTGGAACATGCATGACAAGGCATTCATGCATTTGGAAATTCTCAAAATATAGGATAGCAACCCCATGGGATGCACTAAATCTTCTCGTTCCTACATTCCAGCCACAACCCTGATTTTTTAGATTTCCAATTGATTGTGGTTCGAGGACTGAACTTAGTAATAGGTATTAGTATGCAATTCAATTTAAAAATACATGTTATGATATACTGGTTTATGTTCTTCATTGTATTAATTCCAGCAATTTGGTGGTAAACCTTAAAATTAGTAATACGGCAAAATAACAAGCTAATTAATAATAAGTTTCAACTGGGTCTTGTTTACATGACAGTCTAACCAGACCCCCTGGGGGTGTGAGTGGTGCTCTTTCAAAATACATTTACTATGCACTATTAATTATGTGTTATTACTGTATTTTGCTTAAAGTACTATACTTGCATATTTAATTACCACGTATTTTTTCTTAAATCGCCCTAAAACGCCTTAAACCGCATTACCTAAAAATTGTGTTTTTTCTTATTAAATCGTCTAAACTCGAAGATAGGATCAAAGAAGATATAGCTCAACTGTATGCGGAGCACCATGCCTAGTTGTTTTTAAAAACAATTTTTTGAAGTTATGCTTACGTCAGTGAGAGTGCTGTGGAAGTTTCATGTTTCAATAAGAGAAATCCTTTCCCATTATAGGGAACAGCTAATGAATTTGCAGGGTGCTGTAGCCAATGAGGTTGCAAAGAAATGTCAGTTTGTTAGAGAATTGACGCATATCAGTTCAATTTTGAAACAATGGGACCAGTGTTTGAACTGCAGTTAAGAGTATGTTTTTCCTACTGATATAATTAACATATTATCCCTATAGTTATCGAGTATAATCGACATCTTGAAAATGCTTGCCTGCCTTTTGAGAACGAATGAATTGTATGTATATATATAATACGCAGCTTTATATAAGTTAATATTCCTTTAGTACTTGCCTGCCTTTTGAGAACGAGTGAATTGTATGTAATATATACAAACCGCACAAGAGGTCTTTATCAGATTTAAAACATCGAGGCACAGCCGAGTGTTTTAGATCTGATAAAGGTCGAACTGTAAGGTTTGTATATGACTTCTAAAATGACTACGCTGTAAAAATTGAAGGAGAAAATTTGAGCAAGTCTATATCAAATATATAGATCCGCTACGGGTTATGAGTTTCCTTTGTATTTTGCCGTGACCGGACGTTTGGCCGACAGACATTTGGCCGACAGACACTAGACCGACAGACGTTTGACCGACATGACCTTTCACCGACAGACATTTAGCCGACAGGACATTTGGCCGACAAGACATTAAGCCGACAGGACAATTCACGGACAATATTTTTTATTTCAAGTCTATTTTCTAAAATAATGCTCACGGATCGGAATAGTCCAGAGAGGACGTCGACGCCGATCTCTTTTCGATATCGATCTATGGAATGTACACGACCGTGTTGAGAATGATTTACCGCGTACGAATAACTCCGTAGGTTGGCATCATGCCTTCGATCAACGCGTTGGCGTCACCCACCCCACTATCCGGAGACTTGTGGCCAAGATCAGGAAGGAGCAAGCCAATAACGAACTTTTATTGGAGCAAATCTCTGCTGGATTCTCCGTCGGCCCATCGAAGAAAATTTACCAAACTCTGAATATAAGACTCAAAGCGATTGTGAGTGATTTGGACTTAAACGCCGACAGCTTTTTAGACTATATACCTACTATTGCACATAACTTGTAAATATGCGTGAAAGTTACAATAAATATTATTTCAAGATGTTGTTTCAAATAATTGAAATGTCGGTGAATCGTCCTGTCGGCCTAATGTCTTGTCAGCCAAATGTCCTGTCGGCTAAATGTCTTGTCGACGAAATGTCCTGTTGGCTAAATGTCTGTCGGTGAAAGGTCATGTCGGTCTAGTGTCTGTCGGTCTAGTGTCTGTCGGCCAAATGTCTGTCGGCCAAACGTCCATCGTAAATCAAGATTTTCCGTCCGTACCATCTGTATACGAATTGTACGAATGGTAAGGTCGTTTGGTGTGGTAGAATGTTCTGATGTTCATACCCAGTGTGAGTTCATTCGCTAAGCGCTTGAAGGATGTGCGGCATGACGCAATTAACAAGATGAAATGTAGATCAGACCACGTGATCAGACGGATGGTAAACAACGTATTTGGATGTAAACTTAAATTTAATGAACCTTGCATTTATACAGAATTAAAAGGAGGTATATATACTCGCACGCATTCTCGTTTCCGGACACATCCGTGGGTGAAAGGCATAAAGAGGCATACAATCTGTAAATCGCTTCAGTTTTCATTTCATGACCCACCCACTTCTATTTTTTGTAGTATCAGTTTTGCATGGAATTTCTGGCAACTGGTCCTTAATTAAAAGTCTTAAAATTATACATATTTACACCATGCATAGTCCTTAAAATGTCCTAACAATTTATGTTCAAATTAGGGAAAAACCTGTAATATGTTTGAACAAGTCTTTGTAGTGTATGTTGTACTCTCTCATCATATCTGTTATTTATTTCCATCATCAAAGGATCGAAACGTTTATGTTCAAACAGAAAAAAGTCAGGATGGCAAGAATCAGTCTGTTTTCAACATTTTATCTATTTCGATATTAAGTATAATTAATATGCCAATATTGTGATATGAACTTCCAGAACAATTCATAAATTGTTTCGTCTTCCTTTATTGAAAATAGTGCGGGGCCTATAAATTACAGGGTAGAGGGCTTATCAACTTTCGACGGTAAACTGATACTTTTAATAATTCCGACGGCCTTATATACATGCAAGTGCTGAATTGCAGTGCCTGTAGTGCACAACATTTAATATTTTATATCAACAGTGTTCAAACTTACATAAATTGATAAACCACAGCATGATCCTGGTCAACTTTTATAGTCAGCATTGTCCGGTTCATATCGTCTTATATAAAGATCCATGATCGTTTTAATAACCGAGGTTTAACATTTTTAGCGTACGATCTTGGGTCGATAACAAAACCTGGCATTTTCATTATTTCAGTTAAATACTTCATGTTAGCCTGCATGCGGGGAGGGAGCCTTCTCTCAGGCTATCCAGCGGAAATTTATTATTCAAGTCGGGGAAACTTTATATAAACTAAATTTTAACATTAGTGAATTTTTATAAATACTGCACTTTATATATCGAGGGGAATTGAAATAAATACCAATCAATGTTGAGTTTTAGTTATTAAATGAACACATGGAAATGAAACACTATATTTGCAACGTAAATTGAAGCTTATTTGGTAAAAATTGAATTTTGAAATTGAATTTGAATTAAGTTTAACACATATGTAAATTCGTTTGAATAACTACAATGTATTGCCACATTGGAACATGCATGACAAGGCATTCATGCATTTGGAAATTCTCAAAATATAGGATAGCAACCCCATGGGATGCACTAAATCTTCTCGTTCCTACATTCCAGCCACAACCCTGATTTTTTAGATTTCCAATTGATTGTGGTTCGAGGACTGAACTTAGTAATAGGTATTAGTATGCAATTCAATTTAAAAATACATGTTATGATATACTGGTTTATGTTCTTCATTGTATTAATTCCAGCAATTTGGTGGTAAACCTTAAAATTAGTAATACGGCAAAATAACAAGCTAATTAATAATAAGTTTCAACTGGGTCTTGTTTACATGACAGTCTAACCAGACCCCCTGGGGGTGTGAGTGGTGCTCTTTCAAAATACATTTACTATGCACTATTAATTATGTGTTATTACTGTATTTTGCTTAAAGTACTATACTTGCATATTTAATTACCACGTATTTTTTCTTAAATCGCCCTAAAACGCCTTAAAACGCATTACCTAAAAATTGTGTTTTTTCTTATTAAATCGTCTAAACTCGAAGATAGGATCAAAGAAGATATAGCTCAACTGTATGCGGAGCACCATGCCTAGTTGTTTTTAAAAACAATTTTTTGAAGTTATGCTTACGTCAGTGAGAGTGCTCTGGAAGTTTCATGTTTCAATAAGAGAAATCCTTTCCCATTATAGGGAACAGCTAATGAATTTGCAGGGTGCTGTAGCCAATGAGGTTGCAAAGAAATGTCAGTTTGTTAGAGAATTGACGCATATCAGTTCAATTTTGAAACAATGGGACCAGTGTTTGAACTGCAGTTAAGAGTATGTTTTTCCTACTGATTAAACGTTTATGTGTGGACTCTGCAAGAGGGAAAGTGGAAGCCAACCTTGGTGATTTTACGTATCAACCGCACAGCAACATGTGTCAAGTGTTCCCCTAAAGGTACAGTACGATGTAGACAGGGAAAATATTCTGAATGTATATTCGGAAAATACCAAACACTGGCATTACCCTAGTATATATACATGAACTTGTGGTTAGCTCTTTACGACTGGACTCTGTAGCTCAGTTAGCATAGCTCTGCACCGGAATCGCAGGTTAAATTCGTGCCAGAGGGCCTGTAGTTGCATTTTTTCGACAACTGCTCCTGGTTAGGTCTCAAAATATGTATATAATTTTCGCTCAAAGTTTCATCTGCAAACACCAACAACGATGTAGAGAACATTTATTACCTCCACCACTTACCTTGCTTTGTTTGTTTGTGTGACACTGTGTGTTTGTTTGTTTGTGTGACACTGTGTGTTTGTTTGTTTGTTTGCGTGACACTGTGTGTTTGTTTGTTTGTGTGACACTGTGTGTTTATTTGTCTGTCAGCACGATAACACAATAATTTTGGGTCAGCTTGGATGAAAATATGATGATAAATTTACAAAAGTTTCTCTTGCATACGTAATTAGTGCATGTATAATCTATGCATGAATACTTGACTAAATATGCTGGCCTGATGTATGCAGCCTCTCAGTGCCGTCTAAATACCAATAATAGTTGTTTCAATATGTTGTCATATCTAATGTGAAAATAAACATATTCCGTAGAATGCTGACAACATGTCAATAATTCAATATTTTTATCTCGTTTGCTTTTCAGTGATCGGTACAGTACTGTTTCACTTTACTGTTGCACGGACCTCTGCCCGCCCCTACCTAATTTTATGAGCAATAGGGGGTCTGCCATAAGCAATAGGGGGTCTGCCAGTCCGGAGACTACTGGTACCCCCAGGAAAATTTAGTGACAACGCCCTTTTGAGTGACTGGAAATTACATGTAGGAGTGCGACAAATGCTGCCCATTAAATATAATTAAGGCAATCGATGACGTGATTCTTTAATTAAATAAACCAGGGTGAATTCTATGAATTCAGTTTGGTACACTTGTAGCTCGATATGACATTTAGATAAGTGATGTCAATTAATTTCGAACGTTTTAGTAGGTTTTCTTGAGTAAGAATTTATCACAACAAATGTTAGTATCACTGCACTGTTTATTAATGTTTATCACTGCACACTTTCACTTGATCATTGCACAAATTGGTTATCCCTGCACACGAGAATTAAGTATGCCCCTCCCCTCCCCTCCCTCTAAGAAAAATGGCAATTTTAATATTGGTTTATATATAGCACATTACTGTATGTACAAGGTTGAACAAACAATCAAATTCCAAGTTCAGAAATTAGGTGAACAAAAGTCAAATTCCAATTCTGTATTAACGTTCTAGTTCTCGCCAAATGTCTATAATGCATTGGACATGGGCACAAGACGGACAAAAGCAATCTTTGTGTGCAACCAGATCATCACAACGCTCATCACAACTGCATAAAATTGCTTTACTAATAAAGTTTACTTGCTACTATGTTTAACTGATCGTCATTACGCGTGAATATAACAAAAATAGTTAATGTAACGTCTATTTCATGGTTAAACACTGAAAAACGTTAGGCTCACTAACTATATATATATAACATACATTAATAATATGAATATTAACATTGAATACGATATCAATTAAGTCACGCGAGACCAATAGCACTACAGTATAATACAGTATACTACCGCAGAATAGGAAATGACCAGAAAGGCCACTCAGCAGTGCAACGTGACACCCTATTTTTATGCAGTTCTCTGGCCAGAATAATGGCGGACCAGGCAGTTCAGCGTGTTTATTGGTCAGAAAATGCAATTGACTGGCTAGAATAATGGTAATGAACATGCGTAATGCGACATGCGCAGCGTCAAAAACTTCAAAGGTTCGGCCTCAAGTGGCCCTTCTGGTCATTTCCTATTCTATGATACTACACTAAGATTGCCCGCTGTCGCAGAGGAGAATCGGTAGCTGTTCGCGATGCATCAGCATGGATAAGCAAACAGCAGCACCAGCATAGGGATAACTGCAATCCCCGCTCAAGCAAACGGTACTTCCTTGATAGCAACTCAAACTAGTCGAGAGTTTGGCAACCGAGAACGGCAATGACAACGGCAACGTGCTCGTCAAAAATAGCATTGATCCTCAAAGACAAAGGCGAATGTAAATGACATGGTCTTAAGCGTTGTAAAATGCCGTAGTTGTTGAAAATGCTACGTTATTTGCATCATTTTCACGGTGCATGACCACGGCAACAGTTAATTCGTTCGATGTTATATGGGGAATTCGATGTGAATTCGCCGACAACTTGCTATTTAAGGGCTGTTTAAGAGAAAGAGGAATACTTAAAGAGGCAAATTAAGTGTGGTAACGTGTACTTTGGCTCAAATAAAACAACATAAGTAATTATATTTTTGCCATTGCCGTTGTCGTTGCCGTTCTCGGTTGCCAAACTCTCTATGATGTATTTTTTTACATAATACTGTAGTAAGCTAATTACCAAACTGGCAATCAGGGTATAAACCTCCACGATCTTGTTGCTTTGGACTGATATTGACACCGTCAACACCGAGCTGTAATATTGAGGTGAGCTATTGAAAAAGCATGCAATACAAGCTCCAAGAATATTCGGCGACAATTAAGGGCGGGAGAAACTTGGTGGGAAACTTGAAGCGACTGTGTGCACAGCCCGTTGGCAAGTAAATGATATATTCATCCCTTACACGGCCAATATTTGCATACATTAAGTATAGGTAATAGTATGGTTTCGAGTGCAATTTGGAAAAAACATGCACGAGTGAGTTTTTCAAAGACGATCAAAATTGCACGAGTCCGAAGGACGAGTGCAATTTGGCGTCTTTGAAAACTCACGAGTGTTTGTTTTTCCAAATTTCACGAGAAACCATACTATTACTTATTATTATATTATAAGTAGCATCTAACGAGCAATTTGATTGGCTAATGCGCGTGCTTTATGACGCAATAAAGCACGGCCAGCGTTTTCATTTTTCTCACTTCGTCCCCGCTTGTTAAATTTTCTTCGGATTTGTCAATACAATATGAACAAAATTATAATAGTTTTAAATCCAAAGTCTGCCAAAAAGCAAGACAAAGTAGACCTAAACGAGATGGAAAAAAGCCAGCCAACAAATAACAACGGAACATAAACGGCGAATAAAGATTCGTAGCTGTTTCTGAGTTTGAAATATACTTTTTTGCTTGAAAGTTGGCATTCAACGGCGACAAGAAACGCGATAATCTGTACTATTTTGACATATAAAGGTACAAAAACTGTTTTTAAACATAAACCAAACCAAATTTATCCACAGTTCTAGGTGCAAAAAATTAAAATTAACCATTTTGGCATTGATTTAGATATAAACAATATGTGTACAGTTTTTAAGCTGTCAAGATGCAACGACAAAAACCTACACAAATACGACATGTTTATGCATTTCTTGACAGTTTGTCTGAGAAATTTTTTAACCACCAACCACTGAACTAGCAAAAAAAACACAAAAAATATTCAAACAGTACCTTCAAACAAAAACTGCCTGATATATTTGGTTCAAGATGAAAAATGAACTTGACAGCCAATGTCATCAAAGCAGCTTGACAAAAACGGAAAAACCCTTCGCTTTTATACGAATCCAGGACAATAGTGAAGCAGAACAACGAAAAACCAATCTGTCTATCATTGTGCACTATATTTGAAAACATTTCAACAGTTTTTGTGCCTTTTTAATCCCTAATTTTTGTTGAGTTGCAAGTTTTTCGCTCCTTCGCCGGCCAGAATTCAAGCGTAGTTGTTGCCAAGCAATGAAAACATTAAAAAGCTTGCGAGTGACGTCAGTGATTACTTGTTAGGAGAATATCAATATTGATCTTTGAACAAAATTGTTTACTGTGCTTATATACCACTTATAATATAAAAGAATTAAAAAACTCGTCTTGTGCTGTTATGGTGTATTATATTATAAGTAGTATCTAACGAGCAATTTGATTGGCTAATGCGCGTGCTTTATGACGCAATAAAGCACGGCCACCGTTTTCATTTTTCTCACTTCGTCCCCGCTTGTTAAATTTTCCTCGGAATTGTCAATACAATATAAACAAAATTATAATAGTTTTAAATCCAAAGTCTGTCAAAAAGCAAGAAAAAATAGACCTAAACGAGATGGAAAAAAGCCAGCCAACATTTTAACAACGGAACATAAACGGCGAATAAAGATTCGTAGCTGTTTCTGAGTTTGAAATATACTTTTTTGCTTGAAAGTTGGCATTCAACGGCGACAAGAAACGCGAAAATCTGTACTATTTTGACATATAAAGGTACAAAAACTGTTTTTAAACACAAACCAAACCAAATTTATCCACAGTTCTAGGTGCAAAAAATTAAAATTAACCATTTTGGCATTGATTTAGATATAAACAATATGTGTACAGTTTTTAAGCTGTCAAGATGCAACGACAAAAACCTACACAAATACGACATGTTTATGCATTTCTTGACAGTTTGTCTGAGAAAATTTTTAACCACCAACCACTGAACTAGCAAAAAAACACAAAAAATATTCAAACAGTACCTTCAAACAAAAACTGCCTGATATATTTGGTTCAAGATGAAAAATCAACTTGACAGCCAATGTCATCAAAGCAGTTGACAAAAACGGAAAAACCCTTCGCTTTTATACGAATCCAGGACAATAGTGAAGCAGAACAACGAAAAACCAATCTGTCTATCATTGTGCACTATATTTGAAAAAATTTCAACAGTTTTTGTGCCTTTTTAATCCCTAATTTTTGTTGAGTTGCAAGTTTTTCGCTCCTTCGCCGGCCAGAATTCAAGCTTGTAGTTGTTGCCGGCAGTGTTTCCACATGCAAGGATTTATCCTTGCAAAAGGAATTTTCGCTCTTTGCAAGGAAAAATGCAAGGAATTAAATCTCACAAGGAATTTACAAGGATTTTTATCATCTTTTTTAAATAGTGTAAATTCAAATATTCCCAAC
The DNA here is from genome assembly GCA_016169945.1 of Trachythela sp. YZ-2020. Lineage (NCBI taxonomy): Eukaryota > Metazoa > Cnidaria > Anthozoa > Malacalcyonacea > Clavulariidae > Trachythela > Trachythela sp. YZ-2020. The sequence goes on along the minus strand of JADLSH010000135.1, from coordinate 46,675 downwards.
ATCGCGTAAACATAAAATGCTGTGAAGTCGCTTCCATATACATGAAATTGTATAATATAGCGGGTGCGTGAAGAAAAACACACTAATATAGTAATATTTGACCACATACACGAGAAAAAAACTCGAACGAAACCTCGCGAACATTTTGCGCGAATTATCAATTATGGCGACAAATTAGGCCAATAAAGCGATTTCGCATACGTGTTGTTGAGCATAGTATTTATACACTGTAATTATCTGAATCATCTTATAAACTATATGTATGAGTCAGATTCGTCTTCTTCGGAAGACCAAGGCGGACATGGCAGTCACGGCTCACATTCCACAAACAAACCCAAGCGCCCAAAACTAGTTCAATATTTTGTGGACGGCTGGCTAACTGACAAACAGTTCAAAGACTGGCTGTGTAAAAGAATTGGAAAAGATAAGACCGCCCAACCATTCTGCAAGACGTGCGATAAATTTTTGGCGTGCTCAAAGACAAGTTTGAGGAGACACTTAGCCACCTCTTTACATCAGAAACGGAGAAATACCATTGAAAATACAAGCACAATCAACAGCCTTTTTACAAAAGCCGCAAGCCGAGAAGAATCGAGTTTGATGGAGATTAAGCTATGTGCATTTATTGCTGAACACAACTTGCCAATATCCCTTTCAGATGATCTTTTAGAATTCCTTCGATCCCTTTTCCCACTTGATAGCGCCCTCAAGAATGTTACCCTCGGGAAGCAGAAAGCAACCAACGTAATACGACAAGTCCTTGGCTTTGATTATTTAAGCGAAGCAGTGTCGACACTGCGTTCTCGAAAGTTCAGCTTTATCATTGATGAGACAACCGATAAGAGTACAGCCAAACAGCTTGCCATTTTAGCCACCTATTTCGACATGGAAAGTTTCCAGTCAAAGAAGTTTTTGCTTGACATGATTGAAGTCGAGGATGGGACAGCGAAAGGCATATATTCAGCAGTTAAGCAATCATTTACTGATCTGCATGTTCCAATGGATAATATTATTGGTTATTCTTCAGATACCACCAACGTTATGTTTGGACAGAACAATTCTGTTTCCCAACTAATAAAGGAAGAGTACCCAGATGTTATCACAGTAAAGTGTTCATGCCATTTGATTCATTTGGCATCTTCTCAGGCTGCCCTAAAATTGCCAAAAGACTTGGAAGATTTGTGTCGCGATGTATTCGCTCATTTCAGTCGTTCTTCGAAAAGGCAAGATACTTACCAGGAGTTCCAACAGTTCTTCAATGTTGAGCCCCATAAATTGCTTTCTCCCGGGCAAACACGATGGCTTTCTCTGGAGGCATGCGTGAACCGCATTTTGGAACAGTACATAGCGTTGCAACACTATTTTGTTCTTGTCGCCAATGAAGATCCGACACATGCGGTTGACCGCGTTGTCAAATCACTCCACAACAAGTTCAATTTGGCTTACCTGGAATTCCTAAGTTTCCAGCTTCAGCGATTTAACGACTTCAATCGTCTCTTTCAAGGTGAAAGGCCTCTTTTACAAAATCTTAAGGATGAAGTAGAGAGGCTCATCAGGTCTCTTTCTGGCGATTTCATGGAGGTTCGCTATGTAAAAACCACCAACCCGACAGACATTGATCCTACAAACATCGGTTTCTATCTTCCGCTGAATGAAATCTACATCGGTGTGGCAGCCACAGCAACGCTTCATGAAATAGAAGAAAATGCGAGGGAAGACAATGTCGATGTGCAGAATTTTATAATCAATTGCAGAAACTTTTTCATTGAGAGTATTGTACAGATCCAGCGAAGATTTGATTTAGATGCTGAGATTCATGATGTTGTCCAGTGCACTTTGCCTCGGAAAGCTGCAGCACGCGTTCCATGTTCCCTAGCAAATGTTGTTAAGAAATTACCATATCTAAATACCATTTTAGATACGAAGAAGCTTGATGGTGAATGGAGGGAGCATGTGTTTGAAGAGAAGCTGAATCCTGACCTTGAATGGGAGGAATATTGGTTGATTGTCAAAGATGCCAAGATCTCGTCAGGAGAGCCAAAATATCCAAATCTGACAAGATTTGTTGAAGTAGTTGCTTCGTTCCCTTTCTCCAATGCTGCTATTGAGAGGCTGTTCAGTTTGTTGAAGAGAATCAAGACCGATGATCGCACACGCTTGAAATCATCCTCATTGGTTTCCCTGCTACAGTCTAAGTTGGCAATGAAAAATGGCAACTATAATGCAGCTGGCCTAACACCAAGCAAGCAAGCATTGGAGCTGATTTCTACAATGAAATCTAGTGCTTCTGACGGAGAAGCTAAGGATTTGAGAAAACAATTCTTAGACAAATTATTTGGCTGAGAAAAACTAAACCTGTGGAAGTAGTGATCACTGCCAGTAAAAACTATTCAGGATGAAGACAGATTTAATACATAATTATATAGAATATATTTAACGTTTACATTTGGGATTTATCGAGTGTTGACTATGATAAAACAATCCAAGCTGCAACTGAAACATTTTTAATGTAGATTCTTATCATTATTATTTATTATGTTATGTAACTTTGAATCAAAGCTTTTATGTTATGTACAGTATACATATCATAATCCGATTATGCTTATTTTGGCGCGGGAGTCTGCAAATCTGCACCTTTGATCTAATTTTGATTTTGGATTTCTAATATGCGCAATAGTCATAAAACCATTCTTCGAAATAGACAGCATTTGATGCCGTCGTCGACCCGTCATCAAAATACATTAGCAAGTAATAGGAAGGCCTACATTACATGCTAGAGTACTTTAGTAGCTGTGTAGCATGGTTCTTGTTACGCTAAAAAGCTGTTTAGAACTTAAAAAATCATTAATTTTGACAGATGTCTGCAAGGAAAAATAGAAGGAAATTTGAGATTTTTGCAAGGAATTTTCCCCGAAAATATGGAATTCTCAAGTTATAAACAAGGATTTTATTATTTTTGATGTGGAAACACTGGTTGCCGGCCAAGCAATGAAAACATTAAAAAGCTTGCGAGTGACGTCAGTGATTACATGTTAGGAGAATATCAATATTGATCTTTGAACAAAATTGTTTACTGTGCTTATATACCACGTATAATATAAAAGAATTAAAAAACTCGTCTTGTGCCGTTATGGTGTAATAATGCACTCGGGGGAATGTTGGGAAAATACTCGAGAAGCGTGTAAAACACTCGGCTACGCCTCGTGTTTTACAAGCTTCTCTCGTATTCTCCCAACATTCACCCATCGTGCATTATTACACCATAACGGCACGCGACTCGTTTTTTAATTCTTAAATAATGCACTCGGGGGAATGTTTGGAGAATACTCGAGAAGCATGTAAAACACTCGGCTACGCCTCGTGTTTTACAAGCTTCTCTCGTATTCTCCCAACATTCACCCCTCGTGCATTATTACACCATAACGGCACGCGACTCGTTTTTTAATTAAGAATTAAAAAACGAGTCGTGCGTTATGGTGTAATAATGCACGAGGGGTGAATGTTGGGAGAATACGAGAGAAGCTTGTAAAACACGAGGCGTAGCCGAGTGTTTTACACGCTTCTCGAGTATTCTCCCAACATTCCCCCGAGTGCATTATTACACCATAACGGCACAAGACGAGTTTTTTAATTCTTTTATATTATAAGTGGTATATAAGCACAGTAAACAATTTTGTTCAAAGATCAATATTGATATTCTCCTAACAAGTAATCACTGACGTCACTCGCAAGCTTTTTAATGTTTTCATTGCTTGGCAACAACTACAAGGTTGAATTCTGGCCGGCGAAGGAACGAAAAACTTGCAACTCAACAAAAATTAGGGATTAAAAAGGCACAAAAACTGTTGAATTTTTTTCAAATATAGTGCACAATGATAGACATTGTGCTTTTTCGTTTGGTTTTTCGTTGTTCTGCTTCACTATTGTCCTGGATTCGTATAAAAGCGAAGGGTTTTTCCGTTTTTGTCAAGCTGCTTTGACGACATTGGCTGTCAAGTTGATTTTTCATCTTGAACCAAATATATCAGGCAGTTTTTGTTTGAAGGTACTATTTGAATATTTTTTGTGTTTTTTGCAAGTTCAGTGGTTGGTGGTTAAAAATTTAATTTCTCAGACAAACTGTCAAGAAATGCATAAACATGTCGTATTTGTGAAGGTTTTTGTCGTTGCATCTTGACAGCTTAAAAACTGTACACATATTGTTTATATCTAAATCAATGCCAAAATGGTTAATTTTAATTTTTTGCACCTAGAACTGTGGATAAATTTGGTTTGGTTTGTGTTTAAAAACAGTTTTTGTACCTTTATATGTCAAAATAATACAGATTTTCGCGTTTCTTGTCGCCGTTGAATGCCAACTTTCAAGCAAAAAAGTATATTTCAAACTCAGAAACAGCTACGAATCTTTATTCGCCGTTGTTATTTGTTGGCTGGCTTTTTTCCATCTCGTTTAGGTCTATTTTTTCTTGCTTTTTGACAGACTTTGGATTTAAAACTAGTATTATAATTTTGTTCATATTGTATTGACAATTCCGAGGAAAATACTAGTATTATAATTTTGTTCATATTGTATTGACAATTCCGAGGAAAATTTAACAAGCGGGGACGAAGTGAGAAAAATGAAAACGCTGGCCGTGCTTTATTGCGTCATAAAGCACGCGCATTAGCCAATCAAATTGCTCGTTAGATACTACTTATAATATAATTCTTAAATAATATACATGAAAAAATTACACGCTTTGATAACACTTGTGCAATCACCTACGCCGTTTAAGCATTGTTTTCGTTGCTTGTTAGCAAACCTTTTCAGTCTATGTTCTCCTTGAACTTAAATTGTTCTATTCACGTACGATTTTCCATTGCAAGTGTAGAAAAAGTCATAAAAAAGTGAAAATTTATATTGCTAATATCCGCCGCCATGTTGATTTTTCTTGCCTCGTTTCCAGGCTCTGCTCTTGTTTTGTTAATTTGCACTGCTGTAATTGCACACATGTGCAATTACAAAAATAATTGCACTGCTCTTAGCCAATCAGAATTGAGTAATTTTTTCATCTATATTATTACATACGGAAAGCGAATTATATTTCCCTGTAAACTTATTGTACCAATATACAATAATCGGCAGTTGACTGTTGTGTAAAACTTCGACGTTTCGAGCGAAGGCCCTTCGTCTGGGAGTTGTAACTATATAATATAGATATCATAAGTATATAGGTTATCATATGAGGGATGAGGTGTTAAACACGGTGGTTTCATCAGGCTTTACAATAAGTTTTAATGTACATTAATACAACATTCAATAATAAAATGTACCTAATTATGTTGGAAATCTGCTTTCCATTATACCTGTTTGCCATGAATGCCGTGCCTATCGAGTATGATCTTTCAACATTTGTCGAAATTCATTCAGAGATTCTGCTTGTCTTATATTGCTGGGTAAGCTGTTCCAAAAAGCCGCACCACTATAGCTAAAGCTAATTTTAAGATAATTGGTGCGGGGTAAAAGAACAGCAAGTTTGTTCACACAGTCTCGAAGCAAGTAAGAAGTTACATGGTTGCGATATGTAAATTTAGAACATGGATATTCGGGAACGAGGTTATTTAAATATTTAAAAACCATCAACGCTTTTTGTATCTGCGTAGCAGATATAATGCTATCGACTTGTTAATGTTAGCTGTTAGCTGTTAGCTTGTAGCCATTCAGCGACGAGCTTATATCAGCCAATCACCGATTAGCTTACACATCGTTTGACCAATCAGTGACCGCTAGCTTAAAATGACGTAATTATATTGTCACTCTTTGATCTCGATGTATAAGTTAGTATAACTGGATTGATGTTGATTATTTCAAGATGGCGGACTACTGAAGGGCGAAAATTGTAAACATGAGTAAAATTTTTAATTTGACGGTGAAAATTATGCATCAAACCAACGATCATTTTAATTTTGTATATTGTTTTGAACATGGCAAGAGTCGAGGGAGTATTGGAAGTGGTTGATCGCATTTTAGGCTGTGAAAATGATTCGCCAATGTACACAAAGTATTTACTTTACTTGACCTGCTATATATCAATATCATTTGAATCAGGAAACAAGGTAAGCCTTTTTAAATATTGTACGAATATCCTGCATTATTCCAGCTTCTATTTCGACAAAGTTCACTCATAAAAGTGTTAAAATAATGCAATATTTATTCTCAACACTATTTGTGTAAAAATCGTCAAATCGAATTGTCATTTCGATAGTCAACATCACCTTATACTTTTGAGATTTTTAATTGGTATAACGATATAAGCATAGTTTGGCATTTATTTCTCAAACTGCTGTGACTAGGGGGACGAAAATAGTTGATGGTATGTAATATTTATATGTGGTGTGTCTTTTTTAACATTGTACGAATATCCTGCATTATTCGAGCTTCTATTTCGACAAAGTTCACTCATAAAAGTGTTAAAATAATGCCATATTTATTCGTCAAATCGAATTGTCATTTCGATAGTCAACATCACCTTATACTTTTGAGATTTTTAATTGGTATAAAGATATAAGCACAGTTTGGCATTTCTTTCCCAAACTGCTGTGACTAGGGGGACGAAACGAGTTGATGATATGTAATATTTATATGCGATTGTGGTGTGCCTTTTTAAATATTGTACGAATATCCTGCATTATTCGAGCTTCTATTTCGACAAAGTTCACTCATAAAAGTGTTAAAATAATGCCATATTTATTCTCAACACCATTTGGGTCAAATCGACAATAGTTTATGGTCATTGTTTCTCATTTCAATAGTCAACATCACATTTCGACAAAGTTCACTCATAAAAGTGTTAAAATAAAGCCATATTTATTTTCAACACTATTTGGGTCAAATCGACAATAGTTCATGGTCATTGTTTGTCATTTCAATCGTCAACATCATCTTATATTAAATTTACTTTTGATATTTGATTGGTATAAAGATATAAGCACAATTTGGCATTTCTTTCCCAAACTGTTGTGACTAGGGGACTAAATGAGTTGATGGTATGTAATATTTATATGTGGTGTGTAGATAGTGCTGCTAACATAACCTTTATTCTCAAGTATAAAAGACTAAAATCTTAAGGTTTCACAATTGTTTTAAAAATTGCTCCCATGGGCTATAGGCCTTCGTCCCTTTATGCACAGTTTTTTAAAAGCAACATAAACGTTCATCCACTCATTGAGTGATATTGACCTCGTGCATTGACATCTATGCAAATACACATGCGCAGATACATGTACGCTTTGCGTACCTATTTTTGTATCTGCGAAGCAGATATATTGCCGTCGTGCTGTTAGCTGTTAGCTGTTAGCTGTTAGCTTATAGCCATTCAGCGACGAGCTTATTTAAATTGATAACCAATCAGCAAGTGGCTTACAATGCAATGACGTAATGTTCTCCAAGGCCATTACATCATTCAATTTTGCCTGTTCGCAGGCTAGACCTTAAAATTCAACATGGCGATTGACAAAATGTCGTTAATTCATATAAAAAACGAATATAAAAACGTGGAAATACGAAGATAGACCTATGGATAAAGCGGAAAGAATGCTTTAAAATTTAGTGGTTCTATTTCTGAAGGAAAACTAAACAGTGAAACAGTGAACAGTCGAACTATCGAAGGACGAAGATCAAGGTATAATTATAAAGAAATACTACAACATATTAATATAACATTGACGCGTAAATTGTAAAATATAGCATCTTGTTTAATATGCACATAAATTCTCAATGCTAAAGTATACTTGACTACCATGAATACTAGCTAATCCCACATTTTAATTTCAGATTTAGCAATTCCACATTTTATAGTGGTCACATTTCTTTAAATAAAATATTGTGTACAAATATAGTCTTGTTATAGTATAGTATATAATAGTTAAGACGGTAAAAGATAAGACTGTACAATACTCCTTTTGGCATGACATTTATTGCAGACGGTGTCACAATCACATACTTATAATTTCATAATAGAAATTCATATCCCTCGGCAAATTCTCCTCGAAATTACTAAATCGCTTATATTTAATGTCTTTTCAAGCAATCATTTGCCTGTACTTTACACATCACTCTCATATCATTAGTTTGTATTGTAGCGTGAACAAACAAACACGGAACACTGCAGCTTTGACTAGTCAATTCTAGCCAATGTATGGATCTGATATGCTGTGTTTATATATACTTTATACATTCTATTCACAGACTATATACATGTGTCAAATTATACTCCTGATTTTCAACATAGTTAACATTTGCTACTGATGAATAGACTTCAATAATATGACCTATTTGCTAACACATCCATGTGGAATAAATAGTTCATTTGTGTTCCTCCATCCCTGAATACCACATGTTGAAGTCGTGTATCAATGTGTTTAAAAAGGCTTTTGAAACTGTGCAAGGGTGTGTTAGGGACACCTGGCATTCTGACAACATCCATGCATCTACAATTTTTGTCACATACCTGATTGTAGTATATTATGGACTATCGAGAAGATTGTGAACCTAACATGTTTCAGCAAATGACATCATAAAATTAAATAAAATCTTTGTTGTGTTATGGAAATAGTCTCTGCTAGTGAAATTTATATCAGCCATTTTATTTGTCATATGTTCTAAACTGTCTGGCATAGTGATACTGTAAATCGTGAACCCCATTTAACAATTAATATGAAAACCTTGTTCTACTGTGTATGATATATATTTTTGTGATATTTATAAAAATATATTCTTTTAACCCATTAGCTGGCAAGCCCAGATGTACCCTACTTTTATTAGTATTTTACTTTGTCTAATGCCAGACGATTTACTTGTCAGTGGTAGGCTACTGCCAATTAATTGGTTAAATATCAATCTCTTATTCTTTACAAGTTACTGGTTGAATGAAGTGTATGTTTTTGTACAAAATATATGTTTAACTTATACAATTTAGGGCCAAATAGAATTGTAGAATATTATTCCTTCATGACTACAGTGGGATCACTATGAGCATGTACGCTTAGCGTACCTATTTTTGAATTTGACATTGTATGTTTAGATCATCCCACCCTAGCCTTTCCAATAAGCTATTGGCATCGGCGTCAAAATTAGAAAAGGTCAACACACTCGTGTTGCACGGTTTTGAAGTTTCTGAAGTTTATTTGATAACGTTTTACCACAATTTCCCCAAACAATATTACAGTAGTCAAAATGTGGATGTATAAGAGCTTGATAAATAATGTGCAATGTTTTCAATGAAACAAATGACGTTAATCGCTTGATGGCACCGATACTTGAAGCAATTCGTTTTGTCAATTTATCGATATGACTACTCCAAGTAAGATTTTCGTCAATTAAGACACCAAGTGATCTAATGATATTCCATTTATTTCAAAAGTAGGATTTTCAGGAAAAGTACTTAAACGTTGCCTCGACCCAATTAACATGTATTCAGTTTTAGTCAATCAGTAAAAGTTATTTGGAAATTTTTAAATTCTATAAGCTTTATAAAAGAGTTGTGTATTTTCTTCAATACAGCTAAACAAATTTGTATAAAGTTCTCAGTCGTATCAGAGAGTCCGCCAATGCTGAAAGCCAATGATCTTCGCTTATAAACTATAGAATCGCATTGTCTGCCGTTGTTTATCAATGTCAGCGTTGACGTTGTACCAAAGTTCAGATCGGTTTGTGATTAAATTCATCTCGCTCTGATTTCCTCACGGTCTGAAGATAGTCGGTCCGGCTCGATGTTGTACGTACTGCTATTTTGTCTTCTGTATGCAGGAAATGCAGCTTTCAGATCAAGGTTTGTGATACCTGTAATGTTTTACGTTCCTAAAACTTCAAAGAAAGTTCTTCGTGAATGTATTCTGACTCACTATACTAGTTACTCTTACTATAGTACATGACATCGAAACTCCACAGGAATGCCAAATGGTCGATCTAATCATAATTCGTAACATTCGTTTGTTTAGATTTGATTTTTATGACGATTACTACACGCAGTTGTTTGAAAACGACCCGAACTTAAATGCTGGTTTCGATATTGATGCATTCAGAGAACACCAACTTTATCTACACAACCATTACCGCCACAAACATGGAGTACCTCTAATGACTTTGGATAACACGCAAGTGTGAATCTTGTTGACATAGTATAGGCATCGATTTTTGAAAGAGTCCAGTTGAACCGCATGCTCGGATTTATCTGAATCTGACAACGAATCTTTAACAAGCTTTCTTGCATGCCTTTTCCCTCTCTGATTCAATATAGGTTATTCTTGGCTTGCAACTACTTGCACGTCGGCCATGTTGGTGGTATTTCAACAAACGAATCTCCTTATTTTTCATTGAATTTGACACCAACATGGCCGCCATTTGATTGTCTTTTAATTCTCAAACGATTGCTGCAATAGGCTAGTTCATGACCATGTCCATGCCCTCACTGTGTCCTTTTTCAAAAAAATTAAAAGGCATTCTATAACGGCTGATTAACATTTTCGACCAAATGATGCGTTTTCAGTTGGGGTAAAATTAACCTGAGTATCAGGCGTTTCTGCCGTTAGGCCTTGGTTTGTTAAGTCTAGCTTTGGTAGTGCGAAAAGAAACGCCTGATACAAATGTAGTTTAAATGACTTTCCGCCCCTTGACCTTTGACTGACTTACACCTTAATTAAATTTAACCAATCAAAAAAACGCCGCAAGTGAAAAAGCATGTACATTTTATGTCAATTTTGGGAAAATGCATCAAAACATTTCTGGACCTGTGTTGGATTATATTGAAGGAAGGCAGAAGCTGAGGGGAAATTTCATTTGTAGCTTTGCGCTTTTGCAATACGTTCAAACTTTAACAGCCATGCAGTACTGCCATATATAACTGATAAACATATCCGGGCACTTGATACTTATTAAGAAATATTACTATAAACTTTATGTATTTTCTGATTTAAAACAGTAACGACAGTCTTTTAATTAAATCTCGGGCGAAAGTAAACTTGCTTTCGACGTACCTGACCACTCCGAATCGAAACTCGGAAATGCTCTCGAGTGTTTCTTTTGAAATCGGAGTTAGGCGGAAAATCCGTAAGTTAAAACTTACGGGATACAAAGGGTTGATTTAAATATTAGAAAGGTTTCCGTTGTTTTGCTGAAAATATAGTATTAATACTTTATCCAATAAGATGCTAATCGTTTCATATACAAACGGTTTGCACATAGTGCTAATTGCGTCTTCTATTAAATATGCACTGTAAATACATTCTGTGCATAATTAATAAGCAGTACATAACAAAAGAAAAAAACAATTAATAAATTATGTGTCTTGTTAAACAATAAGCTTAAAACAGTTATATGAACAATCATTTAATTTGATTCCATATGGTTATGCCTATTTAAATTATAATTCATGCATGAATTTGAGATCCAAATGGGATTTGTTTTCAATAGTTTTGCACCCAATTCCCAACGATCAACGATTGAAAAATGCAATTTCGACCGACACATAATAATAATAATACAAAAGCCTGATTGTTATTGCTGTGTAAAAAATAATACCGAAAACACAATATCAAACGCACACGACATGCTGAAGTTGGTTACTTCACTGCAATGGAATTGTCCGTTTGATTAAACAATGCCAGCATTGTTTGTCTGGTGTTAAAGCAGCACTAATATAGGAGCCTGACTTATAAATATTCTCCTCTATCATTAGACATTACATGTAACAGCTTGACTCAACAAGCTCAAGAATATGCGGAGGAATTGGCTTTAAACGACCAAGGACTGGTTCACTGTTTCAATTTGGAAGGTTGTGTCTATTATGGTGCTGCACAAAATTTGGCATCGGCTGAAGGTTACACTGAAGTTGAAGCTAATGTGACTGTTATGTGGTAATTTCATTCTCTGTGTTTTTAGTATTAATTAGTTTGTTATCTTTTATGAAGGCTATTGCATGGCAATAAAATGCCATTTTGCTTATTCATTTGTTTATTTGACGCCTATAATCGACATTCAGAACCACAGTTAATCCAACATGTTGAATACTTTTCAGTTCAAAAATTTAGAGAAGTAAACGAAATATGACATAGAAATACAACATATTAGAAATACAATAGAAATACAACATATGTTGGATCATCCAACGTGAAATGTTTCATGAGTGATATACACAGTAAAAACAAACTGGTTAAAATGACCAATTTTTATTGGTTGTAACCAATTTGAATTGGTCATTTTAACCAATTAATGAATTGGTTATTCTGAAATGACCAATTAATATTGGTTGAAACAACCAATTTTTAATTGGTTGCATTTTCTACCAATTTAAATTGGTCAATTTAACCAATTTTTTTTGGTCACTCAATGTTGAATGACCAATTCTAAATTGGTCATATCTGTAACCAATTCTAAATTGGTCATATCCGCAACCAATTCTAAATTGGTCAAATCAATAACCAATTCTAAATTGGTCAAATCAATAACCAATTCTACATTGGTCAAATCAATAACCAATTCTAAATTGGTCAAATCAATAACCAATTCTAAATTGGTCAAATCAATAACCAATTCTAAATTGGTCAAATCAATAACAAATTCTAAATTGGTCAAATGTTGGGTGCGGAAACCTATTGGGCACAAGTGCCCCAGCGACTAAATTAATAGGCAACATCCACATGTTTGAAAACTAACAATTAAATGGTCATATTCACAACCAATTATATTAATTGATTAATGTCAAAATTATCTTATTCATGGGCTTATCTTATATTCGAGGTTGGAAAGGAGTATACATGCCCTATACTCCCCCAAATAACTCCCCTCTGTATATTGAGCCCCTGGAATCAGGGCCTGTTCATATAAGCCGGGCTAGCCCCGTTGACTCGATTATTTGGCATTTTACTGTGGCTTCGAGACCGGCGTGAAATGAGTTTTCGTCAGAAAGACAGATATGCTGGACTGTTCAGATATTTGAGATCAGTGTCTTCAGTGGTATGCAGACGCGTGCCATATATGGGCACCCAGGATGCGTAGCGAGCGTGCACTCACAGCGCGTCCTTTCAAAAATCTTGTGGAATTAAAACTTTATACATCCAAATCATCCGCAAATTTTAACGAAATACGAAGAAACATTCCAATATTTGAAGATTGAAACAATCAATTGGAAAGTAAGTGTTAAACTATGTAAATATTTTTAGATTTTGCGTGTAAATATAGGGTACATAATCAATTGTTTTCATGTATAATTTTAGCCGACGTTGGTCGTTGGCCGCATTTGGCTTCAAGAATATATTAGTAATAGAGATTAAAAACTTTCTATATGCTTTTGTATTTACAGATTATCATTTCAAGCAATAAATCTGAAATAATATGTGGTCCAAGCGAGTCGAACTGTCTAAAACAATACAAACGACTACAACTACACAAGTTTGTCTGCCACAAGGTTAAGGTATGAATATTGTTGACGATTCATGAATTGATACTTAATGAAATATTGACTCATTTAGCTTTGATGTTAAGCAAAATATTTAGCTTTTTATGAGAGGAGAACAATCCTTCTTTTGTAATAATACAGTATGTTGTGCTATAATAATATCATTTCTATCCAGAATCTTATATGGCATTATAGGCCATTATATATACTGGGTTTGGTGGATAATCCAAGTGAGTAGATATACACACAAATTTAAGACCTAACCAGGAACGGTTGTGAAAAATGCAACCTAGGTCCTCTGGCAGGAATTGAATCCGCGGCCCTGCGATTCCGGTGCAGCGCTCTAACCAACTGAGCTACATAGACCAGTTTGAAGTTCACCTTATCACAACCCGCACACATTATAAATACTGACTGTTTATGTTGGTGGTGGTTATGGAGGTATTTATATGGAACCTAGCCAGCATAGCTACCAGGGCTAGATTAGCTTGCTTTCCCAAGAGAAATTTCATTGGTAACACTTTTCAGGCCTTTCAGGAGTAAACATACCCGTGTTTAGCACAATATATAATATGTCAGATGAAATATATATTTGGTAATTGCACACAGATAAAATGACATCCCTGCCAGATTTATGCTTGCTTATTGCTTGGACTTCCTATATACAAGGGCCAAACACAGATAAATTTGGTGCGGCCCACCTTTTCTTTTTGTGTTGTACCAAACCTGAAATCACATACAATTTTCAGTGAGTGACAATTAATATTTCACAGTAAAAGCCCATAGAAATGATAAGTCACTTACAGCATTGTTAAAAATCTATACTAATTTTTTAGCTACTAAAGTTTTTTAGGTGATCAATAATAGGGCTAACCTTTAGATCCTCCTGCCTATTATGTAGGGCCTATTATGTATTATTAATTTTATGAAGGTTCCCTGAATAAATATTTTGATGAATGAATGATAATAATATTTTAACAGGGGGTTCATGTCACCCAAAGGTGTTTTTCGATGAAGCCCTGATTGATTGATTGATATTAATTTAAATACACCATTAGTACTCTGCCCACATCCTGGCAGGGATATTCCATAGGCTGGACAGCTTAGTTCCCAAATAAACAACTTGTGGGGTGCCCAGTCTTAATTGAAAATAACCCACAGGCCCTATGTGTATTGGGTGTAAAGTCCTCCTTAATATACCATTGTGCATAATATTTTAACTCGGCAAGTGGCAATGCACCCTATTTTGCAGACAATACTGTTTATAAATGGCCAAGGGAAAAGTGTTGCACTTAGCCCATTAACCAAATTAGCACTGCTGTGAAGTCAGCAAGAATGATGATTTACAATATTTCTGGCTTATGTTGTCAAAATGTCAATGATGCACTGATACAGAACTGCTCAGATTTGATATTTTGGCTGAAGTTAAAGTTGAGACAAAGCAGTTATGATGAGAATATCCAATTATATATGTTAGAGTTTACCGGCAATGACTATAAGCATGGTACAAAGTATACATAATGTGAATATCATTCAAATTGTCCCTTCATGCATTTGTGTTACTATCAGACTTAGAGCTGCTCCCGATTAATCGATTGTTGGCAACGATTAATCGATTACGCATATCAACCGATGGGAGCAGCTCTAATCAGACTTCTATTCACTCCTAGCTAACTTTGTAAGATTGCAGTGTTTCCTTAATCTGAACTTTTGAAATGTTTTGTTTTCTTTTGCAAAAGAGATGTATTTGTCAAAAGAGATTTGTCAACAAACTTATGGCTAATATCTGATGTGTAGATATCATAAGTGTATGACATAGGTAATGTTATTTGTTGGCTAAGAAAAACTTTTTTGCTTTCTTACTTAAATTAACAGATCATCGAGGAAGCAAGGAGAGTCTTGGGAATTGGAGGTTGGGAAGGTAGGGATGAATTTAAGAAAGATTGTCTTCAATGGTTGACTGAAGAAATGAGACATTGATATGTTATGGGATTAGTAAAGGAATGAGCCTGCCAAAAAGCCCATGATGCATTGTTTGAAGATACTGATTAAGTCCGCACTGACCAGCTACCTGAAATTTAAAGCTGATATGCAATAAACTGGACTAAGTATTGCTGTGATCTATAGAATGTATATTCATAGGTATTCCTGATGTTAGAACTTGAACTTTATATATATATAAACTACCATGCAGGAAGTGCATGGATTCCTTGAAGAGGCATGCAGTCAAGTGCATTTAGTCATGCATGTGGGATACAAGATGTAATAAAAGTCTTTGATCCACTTCTTCTGACAGTATCCCTTGTATAATTGCATGTGAGATTATGAGTGAAAGATTATTTCAGGACGGATCTGTTTTTGTTTCTGTTATATCACCTGAATGTAGAGTGCATCATGTACTATGTATTCTTGTGAGGGTCGTCACAGAGTGCATATGCTGAATGGACTTGATCGCTTCTTTAAGCTCTTAATCTACATATACTGTATATAGCCACCGGTCGGGTCTAACCAGAAATTGACATGACAAATATACTGTATAGATACATGCTATATATTCTCAATTATTAGTATATTTATTTTGTATTATAAACTTAGTATTTGTTTGTAATTAAAACCTATTTGATTAATTATTTTTTTCAAGCGTCTTTTGATTGGTTTTGGTCATTTTAACCAATTTAAAATTTGGTTAAAATGACCAAAAAAAATTGGTCGTTTGGATGCATCTGAGACAACCAGTTTAAATTGGTCGTTTTAACCAAAAAAGTAATTGGTCAAAATAACCAAAAAATAATTGGTTATTTTGACCAATTACTTTTTGTCTCAGATGCATCCAAACGACCAATTTTTTTTGGTCATTTTAACCAATTTGTTTTTACTGTGTACTGGAGGCTTATATTTGGAGGTAAAGGGTAGTAATCGTAACGGTTATACCTTAATTGTACACGACTGCGTGGTACTCGTAGGATTTCGTCCTCAAATAGATTGACATTAAAGCTTACCCACCTAGAGCCTTGTGGTGTGCATAGCAGATGCACAATCCAGTTCTAACTTCTGAAGTAAGCTTCCTAGATGCTCGCCTAGATGAGCAGACCGTAAACGGACAGTTCATAATTTTCAAGTTTAGCTATGCTATTCCGCATGGCTTTTCCACATTTTGTACATTATGTATAATATATAATTATAAATAATATATATTAGTTTATCTTCTGATTGTAATTCTTTGTCTTTCAAGAATAAAAAACTATTATAGTGCGAATGCCTACTTTCATGTGTGCGATCGTATTCTCTGAAAACCCTATTTTATACTCTATGATGAATACATACATACATACATACATTATTCAGCTCACTCCCCATTGGGGCTTTTTCAGTGACCGATTACATCAAGTTTCTAGCTTACCTATATTATGTACTTAACCTACATTATTTATTTTTACAAATGTGATATTACTTTCCTAATCTGTCTATCCTAACCCACCCAGTCAACTTTCCCTGTGGGAGGAAACCGGAGTGCCCGGAGAAAACCCACGACTTTCGACAGAGCGTTGACTTACTCTTTTCACATGAGTGTGATGAGTGTCCTCAGCGAGAATCGAACTCAAGACTCAGAGGTGAAAGGCGCTTGCTCTGACAACTGCGCCACCGTATTTGATACGTATTTGACGAATTAAATGTTTTATGCTATAATTTATATACGTTCAAACAGGACTGGATGCATTCGAAACCGTACTCAAATGTGCTCGATCTCGCCTAGATTTGTCCAGAATTTTCGCTTGAAATTTCTACAAAAAACCTTCAACGTTCAGTTCTGTCAAGCGAGATGCGCAAAGTTTGGAATTTTGTTTTGTTTTTTTCACGTGACGTCACCGCCGACGTATTTGATGAACTTGACGAAGTATAATGACCTTTCCTGGCGGTTCGTCACTACTACTCCCAGAATGCTTTGCGCAATATCTCAACAGAAGAAGATAGTAAATATAGCAAAGCATTCTGGTAGTGGTAGTTACGCACCACAAGAGAACGTCATTATGCATAAGGTCCATTTCAGATTTCATCCAAATGGCGAAAATTTCTTTGGTATTGGTTGCAAACGACTTATTGAAAGGGAAAGTCGAGGCAAGCGTCGGTTCAGTCGGCGAGTCAGACTTCTGTCGATGTAATCAACAGTCACCAAACATTGATACGGTGACGATATAATGAATTTGAAATTTTGTAGCCATCCTATTAAAATGTTTTGGGTGGAATCTCCAATTTAATGAACTAGCCTTAAACAGTCCGATGTGTATTTTCCTTGATTCTGCAAACAAGCAATAGAACAATTGGACCATAAATTTAACCACATTTCGTTCTATTAAAATGAAACTGCAAATGCAAACGTGTTCGTACCACTTTGTAGTTCATAAAAATGCATTTGAAAAATACGTATGCAAATATTGAAAAAAGTACTTGCTTTTCGCTTACAAGACAAGGTTAAGGTACACCCAGCCATGATGTGATTATCTGTTCGTTCATCAATCATTGTTGTGGGAAAATTTAGGTGACGACGTTGAATGACGTCGGTACTACACACAAAGAGATTACGTCGTTACTACACACAAATATATTTTTGTCTTTAGAAAGGGGAGAGGGGAGAACGGAGTCCTTCTGGAAGTAATGGTACTGCAGGATTGCCAGGACTAAATGGAACAGTTGGAGAAAAGGGTGCTAATGGACTGGTCAGAAAGGGGACAGTGGTGATCCTGGACCAGTGGGCAACCTCGGCGTAAAGGGAACTCCGGGTTCACCTGGACCCAGTGGATCCATAGGATTGCCAGGACTAAATGGAACAGTTGGAGAAAAGGGTGCTAATGGAACGCAGGCAATTCCTGAAGTGAAAGGGGATAAGGATGATATACCTGTGATATATCGTATAAGAAATGAGTCTATACAGTGAGTATGCCACTCGTTTTGCAAACAAATCTTCCTAAAATTGGGATGAAATATTGTTTGTTTCAATGGACCATTCCCCTATTAGACTAACTTTTGAACTAGGGAATTGTATCAGTACAGCTGGAAAGAGCATCCTAAGTTTAGCAAAATTGCAAGGTTTGGTTGCGAAATGTCGTAAAATGTGGAAAAGTTGGTAAATTTTCTATATTTTTGTATTACGCGCGGAAAACAGTTACCACTTTTAACTAGTGATCCAAGGATAGTGCAAAGTTTTAAAAGACAAATGCTATGTTACATGGTTTATAGTGCGTACGTAATTGTTGTGCATGATTAAGTTTAGGTTTATATCTTTGAATAGCGAGGGATTCTTGGAAAAGCAAAAGGGACAAATGGTTAGATTTATCTACGATAAAACATGTTCAGCCATTATACATCTGGTTTGATTAGACTCTGCGTCATGAATCCCTCGCTATTCAAAGATATAAACCTGAACTTAATCATGGAATTAATATATTGCATAAAGCTCGCTGGCAAGTCAAGCGATTGGCGGTATAAACACGTTGGCTACCTCGTTGCCTTCTGCTTGGATTAAATAAAGCTCGCTGGCAACTGAAGCGATTGACGATAACACGTTGGCTATCTCCTCGTCTTTCTCGTTTTAATAAAGTCCTCTGACGAGTCAAGAGATTTTCGCTGTTCTCGCAAGTCATTTTCATCGTATAAAACGCGACACAAACGCGGCGCTTCTGTACTAATATCTGTTTACGCTCTACTGATCTGATGCAATTTTCTCTCTGCGTGGCATCATGTGGCATTCATGCACGAGCCAATCATATTGAATTCAGCAGCGTGTTGTTCACGTGCGGGTCACGTCACCTTAGGCAACCTTGCTCTGAACCTTAATCATTTCCATATTTAGATTTTAGAGAGCCAATCACTGTAACAGTTGTTTGACCGGTTGCGGTATATAAATATAAACAACCGCTCATATTTGCCCCGTCCTTTTAAAAGTTAAAACTGCCAATGCCTTATACTGCGATAGACGTCTATGATCATTGAAACTTTGTAATCTTGAGAGAGGACAAAGTTATCGAGGCAATGAATGTTGTGGATGAATAGTTGCAGACTTGCAGTAAATATTACGTTGTCGTTGTGTACTTGTGTTGAAAGAAAAACATTCGTTAATCGTTATGTTTATGACTTATACTCAGTATTAAGTTATAGAAGGACAAAGAGTAAAGAGTAGTTACATGTATGATATATTTAGTTTTGTAAATATTACAGGGTTCATATTATTATTAAATGTTGTGTTGAAAATTTTGTTTACAGTAATATGACTCTACTGTATGTCTGTACTCTATAATTCCGGACTGTCACTTCAAATTTTGCACATGGGTGGCTATTATATATTAGCCCAAGTTAAGTAAGTCCAAGTCGGAAATCTGAATTGTTTGGTGAAATAGTATAAAAATTAAGGGTGTATAGTCGGCCACTGCCTTCAACTAGAACACGGAAATTCTGTTTAACTTTCGTTTTCCTAACAATGTCAATGACAATGCATATAAACAGTACTGTTGTTTACGTTCACACTTCAAACGTAATTATTTATATCACAGAAAATCAGAATTATACATCCCAATCCAATTATATCCCATCAATTTAAGGTATACTGTAAAGTTTAAATTAACACGACTATTGGGACTGCAGGCTTTGCAGCACGTTTATACACGTATGATCCCGTTTTATACCATAGAGGTTATAATATAAATCGGATACTATAGTCTGCACTGTTTTGATAGTTCATAATACAGATTACAGATCGAATACATGCAGTATACTATATATATCCAGCCATCGACTTGCACAAGTTTATTGACATTGGCATTGTCCCTATAGTTCATAAGGCTATAGTTGTATTTGCAATAATATAGCCTTTAAACTGCTATCACATTTACCTTCCTTATCATTTATATAATCTGCAAACTCGCATTTGAGATACAGTCTTTAAATATTTTGTCATAATCATATTCTCGAAAGCAAATGTCAAATAATAATGCTCGGGAAGCGAAAATAAGTGAATTTCTACAATCCTTCCCGTTGATTATCCAGTACTGAAGGCACGTTGGTAAGTCAGTTATAATGACTGATTTCTCTCCGGTTCATCGACATATAGTTATACTATATATTGATAATTTGATATAATTATGTCTTGTCGCTAGACTCGCTACACCGCACGTGTACGAATCTCGCAGTCACCTCGCGGCCACGCACTTGATAGCGCACGCGCATTTGTGATTGCACAAAAAATCGCGTGTTCCGGGGGAAAGTTCGCCAATTTAATGTCAATTCAACGTCTTCAGCAAATGTTTCAAGTTCAATATAAAGACTCTAATTCAGCATAGTTTGTGTAAAGTCGCCATAAGATCAAAATAATATTTAAAAAAAAATGTGAAGTCCTGTCTTGAAGGACTAAATCACTAAATGTTAATGAATTTAAAAAGAAACATAAATTGTATGCACCCCCCGGAAAGTTTACACTATGATTGAATGAATGACTGACTCGTTTGAATTTTCGCCACTCACCACAATATTGCAAAGTTTCGAAGAAACTTTGCACTAAAAACTGGCCAGTCATGGCTTTACTAAAATATAGAGATATTGGCGAGAAATTTGTCAGGGTATTGGGTCATGGCTCAACATCAGGCAACCATGGTTTGCACTTGGGCATTGTTATCAACGATCAATCGGGGAGACGAGTACCGGTGGGTTTCAGTAAACGTTTTACATGGTAGCTTCAACTGTGTTGACACTTAAAGGAGCGAGTAAATATAAGACCTGTTTACACGATCCGATTCTCCTCCGTGTTGCAACCAATTACATCATTTTCTATTCAAACCAAAAAGAAGTTAATAATCATTTTATGTCCTTTTATGCATGTTACTTTGAGTTTTGATTGACATTGCATCTTTTACTATTAGACTGTGATTCATGGGTATTACAGCAACGATATTACATTTGGCGTAGTAAAAGAAGAAACGTGGTATCATATCACCTGGACATCTGAGAAAGATCTACAATGAGGAGAGAAACGGTATTTGTAGAACTTGGTATATCTATAATTTGGTTTGTGTTGTAAAGTTGTTATATGAAAGTCAAGTGTACTGTGATGATGGTGGCTAAGGTGGCAATGATTACGATCTGGTAATGCTGGTTAATGTAATCATGGTGATGACAGTGTATGGTGGCGGTAATGATAATGTATACGATGGATGTGGTCATCTAGCGTATCCGTAAAATTTGTTCTCTATTGTATATCACTATAGCAAGTATTTCCGCATGATTGGCCGGTTTCAGCAGGAACAATGGAATCGGGTTTCTACCCAACGATAATGGTACGATAATGTGAAGGTGGTATTTCAAGCGGTAAAGGTATGCAAAATACATACAGCATGTTTAACATTTTGCATATGTTAAAAACCCTTAACAGGAACGTATGTAAAGTGTGCTTGCTGTTCCTGTTTTCAAAAGGAACGGCGAATCAAAAGGAACAATGGTTCCGACCTGAATACCGTTGTTCCTTTTGCTTTATGTTCCGTACATGGGAACCGTTTAAGAACGGATTGAATTAGGAACATCACACTTCGTTCCTTCTTTGTTCCGCTTGATAGGACTAAAATGTTCCGATAAGCGTTTTCAGAAATACTCTGTTGGTTTGCTAATATTTGTTCCCTTATAAACTTGTTCCCTTATCATTTCACCGAAACCGAACGATATTTCATGCAGATATCGTTCCCTTATGTCGGTCCTATTACAAAAACTGAATATTCTGCCATTGGGAACTATAAGAACAACTCGTTCCTATTTTAAGAAACAGAACAATATAATACAAGTTGATTACAACCACTTGCTAGTTATTACCGTTGAACCAGGTGTTTAAATATAGTTTTATATATCTTCAAGGGTTCAATCAGTAAAGTTAGGTTTAAAGTTTAGGTGAAAATAAGTTTAAAGTAATACATTTAAAAATTGTGCATTTCTACTTAAACTTAATGGTATGCAACATACCTGGCTACCATAATATAAATCTACAGTAAAACACCTGGCTACCACCTGGCTTACAGCATAGGCGATAGCCAGGTGGTAGCTAGGTTTTTAAATATAGGTTTAAAATATCTTCAAACCTTCAATTAGTTTAAAGTTAAGTTTAAAGTTGAAAATAAAATAAGTTGAAAGTAATAAATTGAAAAATTGTTAAATTTTATTACACTTAAACTTATTAAAATGCAAAACAGCTGGCTACCGGGCTACCAATATAAAAGTATAGTAAAACACCTGGCTACCACATGGCTATGGTCTATGGTAGCCAGGTTTTTAAATATAGGTGTAAAATATCTTGAAAGTAGTAAAACACCTGGCTACCACCTGGCTACCATAGACCATAGCCAGATGGTAAATATCTAGATTTTGTTGGCATCTCACTCGATTGAACAACAACTGAAGGGTCCCACAGATGGAAAACCATTGAGTGTAAATTATATACATTTATTAGACCTAGCCAGGTTGGTGGTAGGCAGGTGTTTAAATATAGGTGCAAGTTTCAATTAGTTTAAAGTTATAGGTTTAAAGTTCAAAATAAAATAAGTTGAAAGTAATAAATTGAAAAATTGTCAAATTCTATTACACTTATACTTATTTATATCGAAAATAGTTGGCTACCTGGCTACCAATATAAAAAAGTATAGTAAGACAGCTGGCTACCACATGGCTATGGTCTATGGTAGCCAGGTGGTAGCCAAGTGTTTTACTATAGATTTATATTGGTAGCCAGGTAGCCAGATGTTTTGCATTTTGGTTAAGCTTAAGTTGAATTGCGCAATTTTGAAGCTTATTAAAATGCAAAACAGCTGGCTACCTGGCTACCAATATAAATCTATGGTAAAACACCTGGCTACCATCTGCCTACGGTCTATGGTAGCCAGGTTTTTAAATATAGGTTTAAAATATCTTCAAAGGTTCAATTAGTTTAAAGTTAGGCTTAAAGTTTAAGTTAAAATAAGTTTAAAGTAATACATTTTTAAAAATTGTGCAATTCTACTTAAACTTATTGGTATGCAACATACCCAGCTATCATAATAAATCTATAGTAATAGACCTATACTATACTTTATTTTAGTTGTACCATTATTTACAGATATAATAATTTAAAAAAAAGAGTACAACAAGGGAGAATACAACAGGGTGAAACCCTAACCTAGGTATCCTCCCAATCTCATCATGCCCCTTAAATGAAAACAAAATGATTTTATATCTGTCGGAAGATTGTTCCACAACCTACAAGTCCTAATAAAAAAACTTAATTCAAAATGTTTGGTTCTACTCCTTGGTACCAAAAGGTTAAGGTCACAAGAGTTCCTCAAACGGTTACATGAAGTAAAACGTACATAATTATTAACATTAATGTTGTATTTTCCATTGATGCAGCCATGCAAAAACAGTAAATCTTTAATCTCATGCCAGTAACAAACTGGCAAAATGTTAGTCTTAATCAGCCGTTCCCTGTATGATAAAGTGTTGGAGTAACCAAGAACATAATTTGTCGCTCTTCTTTGAACACTTTCCACAGAACGAATCACTTCTATAGATTGCCCAGACCAAGCCTCACTGCCGTAATCAAGATGAGAGCGTACCAGTGCCAAGTATAAAAGCCTCTTGGCTGGGACAGAAATTTTTTTACCAGAATAGCGTTTAAGGAGTCCCAACATTGAATTTGCTTTGATAATCGCCTTTGAACTATGTTCTTTCCATGTCATCGTCCTATTAATAATCAAACCAAGATCCTTTTGACGAACTGAGTTCTTTAAAGGGTGATTACCCAAATCAAAAACTAGCTCTGCAGGATTTCTTTTTATTGTCACTGTGAGACACTCACATTTTGAAACGTTGAATTTCAACTGTGATTCTAAGGCCCAATGGTGTAAGAGGTCAAGACCGTTTTGTAGCTTCTGTGTATCACTAGGTTGTTTAATAATACGGTAACACTTGGTATCATCAGCATAAAGAACAATCGAACAGTCATCTGAATCAGATGCAGGTAACTCATTGACAAAGATTACGAACAAAAGTGGTCCCAGAATGGAGCCTTGGGGTAAGCCTGACAATACTGGAAGAGGTCTAGATAACTACAGTTCTCTGTTCGACTACAGTTCTCTGGGTTCTGTCTGTAAGGTAACTGGAAAGCCACTGGAGAAGGCTACCGTCGATGCCGTGACACCTCAATTTATCGATGAGTAAACTGTGGTTGACACTGTCAAAGGCTTTCGAAAAGTCAAGATAAACAATATCTGTCTGAAAACCCTTGTCCAATTATGTTCACCAAGACGGAGCAATTTATTGAAAATATAACAAACAGAGGAGCTAACATGTTGGCACATTCCTTCAATATTCTAGCTGGGATTCCATCAGCACCTGGCTACCATCTGCCTATGGGCTATGGTAGCCCGCTGGTAGCTAGGTGTTTTACTATAGATTTATTGTGGTAGCCAGGTAGCCAGCTGTTTTGGATTTTAATAAGTTTCAAACGATTGGCTACCTGGCACCATAATAAATCTATAGTAAAACACCTGGCTACCGCCTGGCTACCATAGACCGTAGAGGCAGGTGGTAGCCAGGTGTTTTACTATAGTTTTATCCAGCTACTTTCCATAAATAAGTTTAAGTGTAATAAAATGTGACAATTTTTTAATTTGTTACTTTCAGTTAAAACTTAAACCTATATTTAAAAACCTAGCTACCACATGACTACCACATGATTATGGTCTATGGTAGCCAAGTGGTAGCCAGGTGTTTTACTATAGATTTAATATGGTAGCCAGGTATGTTGCATATACCAATAAGTTTAAGTAGAATTGCACAATTTTTAAATTTATTATTTTAAATAGCAAGTGGTTGTAACCAACTTATATAATATTGTTCCGTTTCTGAAAATAGGAACGAGTTGTTCTTGTAGTTCCCAATTGCAAAATATTCTCTTGTTGTAATAGGAATGACATAAGGGAACGATATGTGCATGAAATATCGTTCCCTTTCGGTAAACTTATAAGGGAACAAGTTTATAAGGGAACAGATATTAGCAAACAAGCAGAGTATTTCTGAAAACGTTCCGCTTAGCGGAACATTTTAGTCCTATCAAGCGGAACAATGAAAAGGAACGAAGTTTGATGTTTCTAATTCAATCCGTTCTTAAACGGTTCCCAATTACGGAACATAAAGCAAAAGGAACAACAGTATTCAGGTGGGAACCATGTTCGTTCTGATTCGCCGTTCCTTTTGGAAACAGGAACACCAAACACATTTTACATACGTTCCTGTTAAAGGTTTTAAACATATGCAAAAAACCTCGCAAAACAAATTCCCTTTTCTAGCATACTGTATGTATTTGGCATACTTTTATCGCTTGAAATAGCATCTTGACATTATCGTACTTCTTCCATTGTTCCTGCTCAAAGCGGCAAATAATGCACAAATACTTGCTATAGTGATATACTATAGGGAACAAATTTTACAGATACGCTAGACGGTGGTGGTGGTGGTGGTGGTGTAATGATGGTCATGCATGATGCAGCTAATGGTATATGTATGATAGTTATAATGAAATTTTACACGCTGACGATATTGGCGATAGTAAATAACAGGAACCTTTAATTTGTGTTCTATTTTCATTTCAGATGTATAAACATAGATGGTGACAAGCACAAATGCGCAAAAAGTATTGGAGGGCATACCAGGGCAGCGGTGCGAACATATGATGATAATTTACTTTTGGACAATCTTATTATAACTTCTGGTATTGTTCAATATAACACTGAGACAACTGGAGAAAAGCAAGTGTGTTTTGCTAGAACACTTGATGACAATTTGCCATAACATACTTAATTTCGTGTGTGACCTTTTCAATTTTCACCACAATCAGAAGAACTATTTTTTGAACTCAATAATAATTACTGACAGTATTATAATGTACAATAGTGTATGAGGTAGATAGATGGTTGAATAGAAGTTATGATTATCAAATGAATATTTTGATTCCATTTTTTAAAGCAAGTTGTTGTAAAACAACTCCAAATCTGTTTTAGTTGTCTATAATCTGTTTTAGTTGAATTGGGGTGTTTTTCATATATTAAGACATACAGGTCGTATAAAAATGGAGTCCTAGTTTCAAATATAGATTATAAATATAAGCTCTAACTTCTATTATATATTTCTATTCAAGCTGTTACACATCCCAACGATATGTTATTGTTTTATACTTTGAACCAATGATAGGCGAGTAATTAATATTATTCCAAATTACTGTGAATAGAAAATAATAAACATTGAGATGCTTAAAATTTGTCCTTTATGTACAGAACCAATCACGTATTCATGCACATGGCTATATATACACCCCTTTACCTTTTTCAACGAACATTTGTCTAATATGGAAAGTTTTCCGACAAAATTATCTTGTATATTCTTTTGAAACGACTTTTATAATACGGACTCATTCTAATAGCGACAACGGTCACAAATATGACCTCTTGTCTTTACTTTCACCAATTTTTGAAACAAGCTACAGTTACAATCTCAAAAAGAAGCTAGTTACCGGTAAAGTTGCCCCAAAAAATAACGATCACATGCAACTAGTTATACTTGTAAACAGGGAGGGCTAGCCCTCCTAGTAGCCTCAGGGCTAGCCTTCGTGAAGGGCTCTCGTGTGAACAGGGGCTAAGAATAGAATCTGGGCAAGGTCAAGTTATCATTTTATTTAATTAGAGTATCTAAATAAAGCGTAGGTGCAAGAGATAGCAACAAAGTTGTTAAAAATGTAAATTGCAAAGTATAATAGATGTATGGAGCAAGCGAAGAACAGAAACAATATAACAGCAAAACAAATTACATAATCTCAAGTTTGTTCGTTCACGGCAACCATGTTTAATATCATTCATGTTTCCGTGATGCAATTCGACTTAATTCGCATTCATTTACTTAAACCAGAGTAGCGAGTGAAAACATGAATGAAATTACAGAATTATTTTGGGTAAAAGCCTCCTGTCTAATTGTATTCATGTCTTATGTAATGTATATGACTGACATAACCTGTGTTAAACAAGATTTCGAGTAAACGGGTATTCATATTGAGCTGCAATTGATAAGTTGATAGACTTTTTCTTGTCAAAATAGTCAAGTGAAACATTAAAAGGCACCATGTAAATTCAGTCTGACCGTTTAATACAGGTTAAACCGTTCAATGGGACAACGCGCAAGTGGCCGCGGTCGCCTAATAGAGGTGGCCCTTTAATAGAGGTAGTTTTACAGAATATTACTGAGTAAATAAGGCGGAATTTAATAGCCGCTGAATACAGGACCGCTTGGGGATATATTTTTGGAGATTCCATAATCTTAACCAGGAAAGTTCTGTGGAACTGTAGTGTTCAAATTTCAGCTATTTCCAACAACAATGATTTTAGTAATCATTCACAAGGTAGAGCGCTATTTTACAGAATCTTTTATTTCAAGTTAAATTATTTCTTCTTTCAAAAAGTAGTAATTGAAGAATAGCTAGAACCAAAAATATATATTGAAATTTCCAATTTTATTATGTTGACACCCCCATGCCTTGTCTCCGCACACCCCCCCCTCGTGACCTGTCACCCCCACGAGCTTTGTTACCCTTCATTTTGAGAGACACCCTTGTTGATTCCCGGACTTCACAATATAGGCAATATTGGAGAACCTCCAGCTGCCGACGCGAGAAAATTGCCCCTGAATTCGCTGTCTTCTCGGACAGTCCTAATTATTACCTAAAGTCGAATTGTGCAGAACCAAATCTTCCCCCCGGTTCCTACGTTCCTACTGGGTGTACCTGTCATGCTTACTGTACCTATACCATGATTAACACACCTTAACTTTCTGTGCTGAAGAAACCCGAGAACGCAGAGAAAACCCACGACTTTCGGCAGAGAGTTGACTTCTCTCTAAATGAGTCCACCATGAGAATCAAAACCGAGTTTCTGTGGCGAGAAACAAATGCTGCAGCCGGTGGAAAAGTGTATCAGCAGGGCCGTAGCTAACCCCTGGGGCCGGTTGTATAAAAATGTAGTTAAAGTTAACTATAGTTAGCATTAACTACCGTAGTTAAATCCTTAACTATAATTAGTTAACTACATGACTTAACTGCGTTGCACAAAACGTAGTTAGTCGGCTAGTTAACTAATCACACAGTTAATTGCGTGTGGGGTTCGCGTGGGGTGATTAAACATGAAATAACACAAAGTAAGCGCTGATTAGCAACCGCTGACAAGCATTTTGAAAACGACTGCGGATTCATATTTACCAAAAATGGCGGTATTTAGATTCAAAATATTGAAAAATATGCAAGAAAACAAGACATAAAGACTAATATAGTCTACGAAAAAGGCATATTTACCATGAAAGTCAAACTGCAGTTCTTTGGTAAAAACGACATTGTTTTTCTTTGTTATGGGTTGCCTCTCGTCATCAATAAATCTTCCTATGCAAAAAGTATATTCCGTTTTCGTCGAAAAGACCAAAATTATAGCTTTTTAAAAGATCACGAGTATCAGAGAAACCTTTCTAGGGAAGATGACCACTGAAAACCCTTGGTAAGCGTTGCTTTTAGTATTATCTTACTGATTAAAGTTCATCACTCCTACAAAACGCCATATTTAACTACGTTTTGGGAAGTTAGAGCCTAGAGCATAGTTAACTTTAACTATGTTTTAACTGCCGTTTACGCCAACTACATTTTTATACAACCGACTTAACTATGTGGTTAAAGTTAACAACTATTTAACTACAAAACGGGTAGTTAAAAAGTAGCTAAGAGTTTGATACAACCGGCCCCTGATGGTTGGGGGGGGGGGGATGTGCAGATGAAAAATTTCCAAATCGATCTCTACATTTCCGAATAACATTGTTCCGAATGTATTCAGTTACACGGATGTTCAAAATCATTAGTTTACAAGTGATTACTGAACTCTCAGTTAACATAGCGTGCGTATAAAAAATGTCAGTTTCACAATAAGGCAATACGCATACAGACCTCTAATTAAGATGATCCTGCTCCTTGCGCCAAAGTAGGGCGTCTATAAGTAGGGCGTCTATAAGATAGGGCGTCTATAAGATAGGGCGGCAAAACGGCAATGTAACACCTGATCATTGTGATGCGGGACCCCCCAAATATTCTTATGCATGTGGAGACATTTTATATTTGTTAAAGAAAATTACCACAAATCATTCTGTAGAAAATAATTTTGGTCGGAAATCAGGAAAGACTGTCCTAGTGTTCACATTTATATACATTACATACAAAAAATATTTAAATCAGTTTAGGATTACACATTATGATGAACTCATCAACGACCTACAGCGAATTCTGTAGAAAATAACTTTGGTCGGAGATCAGGAAAGACTGTCCTAGTGTTCACATTTATATACATTACATACAAAAAAAATTTAAATCAGTTTAGGACTACACATCTACACATTACGATGATCTCATAAACGACCTACAGCGAATTCTGTAGAAAAGAACTTTGGTCGGAGATCAGGAAAGACTGTCCTAGTGTTCACATCTATATACATTACATACAAAAAAAATTTAAATCAGTTTAGGACTACACATTTACACATTACGATGATCTCATAAACGACCTACAGCGAATTCTGTAGAAAAGAACTTTAGTCGAAGATCAGGAAAGACTGTCCTAGTGTTCACATTTTTATACATTACATACAAAAACAATTTAAATCAGTTTAGGACTACACATTTACACATTACGATGATCTCATAAACGACCTACAGCGAATTCTGTAGAAAAGAACTTTGGTCGGAGATCAGGACGGACTGTGTCCTAGTGTTCACATTTATATACATTACATACAAAAAAAATTTAAATCAGTTTAGGACTACACATTTACACATTACGATGATCTCAAACGACCGACAGCGGATGCCAGGCAAAGATATAAGGTCGGAGATCAGGATGGACTGTGTCCTAGTGTTCACATTTATATACATTACATACAAAAAAAATTTTAAATCAGTTTAGGACTACATATTTACACATTACGATGATCTCAAACGACCCACAGCGGATGCCGTAGAAAAGAAGTTTGGTCGGAGATCAGGATGGACTGTGTCCAAGTGTTCACATTTATATACATTACATACAAAAAAAATTTAAATCAGTATAGGACTACACATTTACACATTACGATGATCTCAAACGACCGACAGCGGATGCCGTAGAAAAGAAGTTTGGTCGGAGATCAGGATGGACTGTGTCCTAGTGTTCACATTTATATACATTATATACAAAAAAAATGTAAATCAGTTTAGGACTACACATTTACACATTACGATGATCTCAAACGACCGACAGCGGATGCCGTAGAAAAGAAGTTTGGTCAGAGATCAGGATGGACTGTGTCCTAGTGTTCACATTTATATACATTATATTCAAAAAAAATTTAAATCAGTTTAAGACTACACATTTAGACATTACGATGATCTCAAACGACCGACAGCGGATGCCGTAGAAAAGAAGTTTGGTCAGAGATCAGGATGGACTGTGTCCTAGTGTTCACATTTATATACATTACATACAAAAAAAATTTAAATCAGTTTAGGATTACACATTTACACATTAGGATGATCTCAAACGACCGACAGCGGATGCCAGGCAAAGATATAAGGTCGGAGATCAGGATGGACTGTGTCCTAGTGTTCACATTTATATACATTACATACAAAAAAAATTTAAATCAGTTTAGGACTACACATTTACACATTACGATGATCTCAAACGACCCACAGCGGATGCCGTAGAAAAGAAGTTTGGTCGGAGATCAGGATGGACTGTGTCCTAGTGTTCACATTTATATACATTACATACAAAAAAAATTTAAATCAGTATAGGACTACACATTTACACATTACGATGATCTCAAACGACCGACAGCGGATGCCGTAGAAAAGAAGTATGGTCGGAGATCAGGATGGACTGTGTCCTAGTGTTCACATTTATATACATTACATACAAAAAAAATTTAAATCAGTTTAGGACTACACATTTACACATTACGATGATCTCAAACGACCCACAGCGGATGCCGTAGAAAAGAAGTTTGGTCGGAGATCAGGATGGACTGTGTCCTAGTGTTCACATTTATATACATTATATACAAAAAAAATTTAAATCAGTTTAGGACTACACATTTACACATTACGATGATCTCAAACGACCGACAGCGGATGCCGTAGAAAAGAAGTATGGTCGGAGATCAGGATGGACTGTGTCCTAGTGTTCACATTTATATACATTACATACAAAAAAAATTTAAATCAGTTTAGGACTACACATTTACACATTACGATGATCTCAAACGACCCACAGCGGATGCCGTAGAAAAGAAGTTTGGTCGGAGATCAGGATGGACTGTGTCCTTACATACAAAAAAATTTAAATCAGTTTAGGACTACACATTTACACATTACGATGATCTCAAACGACCCACAGCGGATGCCGTAGAAAAGAAGTTTGGTCGGAGATCAGGATGGACTGTGTCCTAGTGTTCACATTTATATACATTACATACAAAAAAAATTTAAATCAGTTTAGGACTACACATTTACACATTACGATGATCTCAAACGACCGACAGCGGATGCCGTAGAAAAGAAGTTTGGTCGGAGATCAGGATGGACTGTGTCCTAGTGTTCACATTTATATACATTACATACAAAAAATTTTTAAATCAGTTTAGGACTACACATTTACACATTACGATGATCTCAAACGACCGACAGCGGATGCCGTAGAAAAGAAGTTTGGTCGGAGATCAGGATGGACTGTGTCCTAGTGTTCACATTTATATACATTACATACAAAAAAATTTAAATCAGTTTAGGACTACACATTTACACATTACGATGATCTCAAACGACCGACAGCGGATGCCGTAGAAAAGAAGTTTGGTCGGAGATCAGGATGGACTGTGTCCTAGTGTTCACATTTATATACATTACATACAAAAAAAAATTTAAATCAGTTTAGGACTACACATTTACACATTACGATGATCTCAAACGACCGACAGCGGATGCCGTAGAAAAGAAGTTTGGTCGGAGATCAGGATGGACTGTGTCCTAGTGTTCACATTTATATACATTACATAAAAAATTTTTAAATCAGTTTAGGACTACACATTTACACATTACGATGATCTCAAACGACCCACAGCGGATGCCGTAGAAAAGAAGTTTGGTCGGAGATCAGGATGGACTGTGTCCTAGTGTTCACATTTATATACATTACATACAAAAAAATTTAAATCAGTTTAGGACTACACATTTACACATTACGATGATCTCAAACGACCGACAGCGGATGCCGTAGAAAAGAAGTTTGGTCGGAGATCAGGATGGACTGTGTCCTAGTGTTCACATTTATATACATTACATACAAAAAAATTTAAATCAGTTTAGGACTACACATTTACACATTACGATGATCTCAAACGACCGACAGCGGATGCCGTAGAAAAGAAGTTTGGTCGGAGATCAGGATGGACTGTGTCCTAGTGTTCACATTTATATACATTACATACAAAAAAATTTAAATCAGTTTAGGACTACACATTTACACATTACGATGATCTCAAACGACCGACAGCGGATGCCGTAGAAAAGAAGTTTGGTCGGAGATCAGGATGGACTGTGTCCTAGTGTTCACATTTATATACATTACATACAAAAAAATTTAAATCAGTTTAGGACTACACATTTACACATTACGATGATCTCAAACGACCGACAGCGGATGCCGTAGAAAAGAAGTTTGGTCGGAGATCAGGATGGACTGTGTCCTAGTGTTCACATTTATATACATTACATAAAAAAATTTAAATCAGTTTAGGACTACACATTTACACATTACGATGATCTCAAACGACCGACAGCGGATGCCGTAGAAAAGAAGTTTGGTCGGAGATCAGGATGGACTGTGTCCTAGTGTTCACATTTATATACATTACATACAAAAAAATTTAAATCAGTTTAGGACTACACATTTACACATTACGATGATCTCAAACGACCCACAGCGGATGCCGTAGAAAAGAAGTTTGGTCGGAGATCAGGATGGACTGTGTCCTAGTGTTCACATTTATATACATTACATACAAAAAAATTTAAATCAGTTTAGGACTACACATTTACACATTACGATGATCTCAAACGACCCACAGCGGATGCCGTAGAAAAGAAGTTTGGTCGGAGATCAGGATGGACTGTGTCCTAGTGTTCACATTTATATACATTACATACAAAAAAATTTAAATCAGTTTAGGACTACACATTTACACATTACGATGATCTCAAACGACCGACAGCGGATGCCGTAGAAAAGAAGTTTGGTCGGAGATCAGGATGGACTGTGTCCTAGTGTTCACATTTATATACATTACATACAAAAAAATTTAAATCAGTTTAGGACTACACATTTACACATTACGATGATCTCAAACGACCGACAGCGGATGCCGTAGAAAAGAAGTTTGGTCGGAGATCAGGATGGACTGTGTCCTAGTGTTCACATTTATATACATTACATACAAAAAAATTTAAATCAGTTTAGGACTACACATTTACACATTACGATGATCTCAAACGACCGACAGCGGATGCCGTAGAAAAGAAGTTTGGTCGGAGATCAGGATGGACTGTGTCCTAGTGTTCACATTTATATACATTACATACAAAAAAATTTAAATCAGTTTAGGACTACACATTTACACATTACGATGATCTCAAACGACCGACAGCGGATGCCGTAGAAAAGAAGTTTGGTCGGAGATCAGGATGGACTGTGTCCTAGTGTTCACATTTATATACATTACATACAAAAAAATTTAAATCAGTTTAGGACTACACATTTACACATTACGATGATCTCAAACGACCGACAGCGGATGCCGTAGAAAAGAAGTTTGGTCGGAGATCAGGATGGACTGTGTCCTAGTGTTCACATTTATATACATTACATACAAAAAAATTTAAATCAGTTTAGGACTACACATTTACACATTACGATGATCTCAAACGACCCACAGCGGATGCCGTAGAAAAGAAGTTTGGTCGGAGATCAGGATGGACTGTGTCCTAGTGTTCACATTTATATACATTACATACAAAAAAAAATTAAATCAGTTTAGGACTACATTTACACATTACTATGATCTCAAACGACCGACAGCGGATGCCGTAGGAAAGAAGTTTGGTCGGAGATCAGGATGGACTGTGTCCTAGTGTTCACATTTATATACATTACATACAAAAAAATTTAAATCAGTTTAGGACTACACATTTACACATTACGATGATCTCAAACGACCCACAGCGGATGCCGTAGAAAAGAAGTTTGGTCGGAGATCAGGATGGACTGTGTCCTAGTGTTCACATTTATATACATTACATACAAAAAAATTTAAATCAGTTTAGGACTACACATTTACACATTACGATGATCTCAAACGACCGACAGCGGATGCCGTAGAAAAGAAGTTTGGTCGGAGATCAGGATGGACTGTGTCCTAGTGTTCACATTTATATACATTACATACAAAAAAAATTTAAATCAGTTTAGGACTACACATTTACACATTACGATGATCTCAAACGACCCACAGCGGATGCCGTAGAAAAGAAGTTTGGTCGGAGATCAGGATGGACTGTGTCCTAGTGTTCACATTTATATACATTACATACAAAAAAAATTTAAATCAGTTTAGGACTACACATTTACACATTACGATGATCTCAAACGACCCACAGCGGATGCCGTAGAAAAGAAGTTTGGTCGGAGATCAGGATGGACTGTGTCCTAGTGTTCACATTTATATACATTACATACAAAAAAAATTTAAATCAGTTTAGGACAACACATTTACACATTACGATGATCTCAAACGACCGACAGCGGATGCCGTAGAAAAGAAGAATGGTCGGAGATCAGGATGGACTGTGTCCTAGTGTTCACATTTATATACATTACATACAAAAAAAATTTAAATCAGTTTAGGACTATACATTTACACATTACGATGATCTCAAACGACCCACAGCGGATGCCGTAGAAAAGAAGTTTGGTCGGAGATCAGGATGGACTGTGTCCTAGTGTTCACATTTATATACATTACATACAAAAAAAATTTAAATCAGTTTAGGACTACACATTTACACATTACGATGATCTCAAACGACCGACAGCGGATGCCGTAGAAAAGAAGTATGGTCGGAGATCAGGATGGACTGTGTCCTAGTGTTCACATTTATATACATTACATACAAAAAAAATTTAAATCAGTTTAGGACTACACATTTACAAATTACGATGATCTCAAACGACCCACAGCGGATGCCGTAGAAAAGAAGTTTGGTCGGAGATCAGGATGGACTGTGTCCTAGTGTTCACATTTATATACATTACATACAAAAAAATTTAAATCAGTTTAGGACTACACATTTACACATTACGATGATCTCAAACGACCGACAGCGGATGCCGTAGAAAAGAAGTTTGGTCGGAGATCAGGATGGACTGTGTCCTAGTGTTCACATTTATATACATTACATACAAAAAAATTTAAATCAGTTTAGGACTACACATTTACACATTACGATGATCTCAAACGACCCACAGCGGATGCCGTAGAAAAGAAGTTTGGTCGGAGATCAGGATGGACTGTGTCCTAGTGTTCACATTTATATACATTACATACAAAAAAATTTAAATCAGTTTAGGACTACACATTTACACATTACGATGATCTCAAACGACCCACAGCGGATGCCGTAGAAAAGAAGTTTGGTCGGAGATCAGGATGGACTGTGTCCTAGTGTTCACATTTATATACATTACATACAAAAAAAATTTAAATCAGTTTAGGACTACACATTTACACATTACGATGATCTCAAACGACCGACAGCGGATGCCGTAGAAAAGAAGTTTGGTCGGAGATCAGGATGGACTGTGTCCTAGTGTTCACATTTATATACATTACATACAAAAAAATTTAAATCAGTTTAGGACTACACATTTACACATTACGATGATCTCAAACGACCGACAGCGGATGCCGTAGAAAAGAAGTTTGGTCGGAGATCAGGATGGACTGTGTCCTAGTGTTCACATTTATATACATTACATACAAAAAAAATTAAATCAGTTTAGGACTACACATTTACACATTACGATGATCTCAAACGACCCACAGCAGATGCCGTAGAAAATTTTGGTCGGAGATCAGGATGGACTGTGTCCTAGTGTTCACATTTATATACATTACATACAAAAAAATTTAAATCAGTTTAGGACTACACATTTACACATTACGATGATCTCAAACGACCGACAGCGGATGCCGTAGAAAAGTTTGGTCGGAGATCAGGATGGACTGTGTCCTAGTGTTCACATTTATATACATTACATACAAAAAAATTTTAAATCAGTTTAGGACTACACATTTACACATTACGATGATCTCAAACGACCCACAGCGGATGCCGTAGAAAAGAAGTTTGGTCGGAGATCAGGATGGACTGTGTCCTAGTGTTCACATTTATATACATTACATACAAAAAAATTTAAATCAGTTTAGGACTACACATTTACACATTACGATGATCTCAAACGACCGACAGCGGATGCCGTAGAAAAGAAGTTTGGTCGGAGATCAGGATGGACTGTGTCCTAGTGTTCACATTTATATACATTACATACAAAAAAATTTAAATCAGTTTAGGACTACACATTTACACATTACGATGATCTCAAACGACCCACAGCGGATGCCGTAGAAAAGAAGTTTGGTCGGAGATCAGGATGGACTGTGTCCTAGTGTTCACATTTATATACATTACATACAAAAAAATTTAAATCAGTTTAGGACTACACATTTACACATTACGATGATCTCAAACGACCGACAGCGGATGCCGTAGAAAAGAAGTTTGGTCGGAGATCAGGATGGACTGTGTCCTAGTGTTCACATTTATATACATTACATACAAAAAAATTTAAATCAGTTTAGGACTACACATTTACACATTACGATGATCTCAAACGACCCACAGCGGATGCCGTAGAAAAGAAGTTTGGTCGGAGATCAGGATGGACTGTGTCCTAGTGTTCACATTTATATACATTACATACAAAAAAATTTAAATCAGTTTAGGACTACACATTTACACATTACGATGATCTCAAACGACCGACAGCGGATGCCGTAGAAAAGAAGTTTGGTCGGAGATCAGGATGGACTGTGTCCTAGTGTTCACATTTATATACATTACATACAAAAAAATTTAAATCAGTTTAGGACTATACATTTACACATTACGATGATCTCAAACGACCGACAGCGGATGCCGTAGAAAAGAAGTTTGGTCGGAGATCAGGATGGACTGTGTCCTAGTGTTCACATTTATATACATTACATACAAAAAAATTTAAATCAGTTTAGGACTACACATTTACACATTACGATGATCTCAAACGACCGACAGCGGATGCCGTAGAAAAGAAGTTTGGTCGGAGATCAGGATGGACTGTGTCCTAGTGTTCACATTTATATACATTACATACAAAAAAAATTTAAATCAGTTTAGGACTACACATTTACACATTACGATGATCTCAAACGACCCACAGCGGATGCCGTAGAAAAGAAGTTTGGTCGGAGATCAGGATGGACTGTGTCCTAGTGTTCACATTTATATACATTACATACAAAAAAATTTAAATCAGTTTAGGACTACACATTTACACATTACGATGATCTCAAACGACCGACAGCGGATGCCGTAGAAAAGAAGTTTGGTCGGAGATCAGGATGGACTGTGTCCTAGTGTTCACATTTATATACATTACATACAAAAAAATTTAAATCAGTTTAGGACTACACATTTACACATTACGATGATCTCAAACGACCGACAGCGGATGCCGTAGAAAAGAAGTTTGGTCGGAGATCAGGATGGACTGTGTCCTAGTGTTCACATTTATATACATTACATACAAAAAAATTTAAATCAGTTTAGGACTACACATTTACACATTACGATGATCTCAAACGACCGACAGCGGATGCCGTAGAAAAGAAGTTTGGTCGGAGATCAGGATGGACTGTGTCCTAGTGTTCACATTTATATACATTACATACAAAAAAAATTTAAATCAGTATAGGACTACACATTTACACATTACGATGATCTCAAACGACCGACAGCGGATGCCGTAGAAAAGAAGTTTGGTCGGAGATCAGGATGGACTGTGTCCTAGTGTTCACATTTATATACATTACATACAAAAAAAATTTAAATCAGTTTAGGACTACACATTTACACATTACGATGATCTCAAACGACCCACAGCGGATGCCGTAGAAAAGAAGTTTGGTCGGAGATCAGGATGGACTGTGTCCTAGTGTTCACATTTATATACATTACATACAAAAAAAATTTAAATCAGTTTAGGACTACACATTTACACATTACGATGATCTCAAACGACCGACAGCGGATGCCGTAGAAAAGAAGTATGATCGGAGATCAGGATGGACTGTGTCCTAGTGTTCACATTTATATACATTACACATTTACACATTACAATGATCTCAAACGACCGACAGCGGATGCCGTAGAAAAGAAGTTTGGTCGGAGATCAGGATGGACTGTGTCCTAGTGTTCACATTTATATACATTACATACAAAAAAAATTTAAATCAGTTTAGGACTACACATTTACACATTACGATGATCTCAAACGACCCACAGCGGATGCCGTAGAAAAGAAGTTTGGTCGGAGATCAGGATGGACTGTGTCCTAGTGTTCACATTTATATACATTACATACAAAAAAAATTTAAATCAGTTTAGGACTACACATTTACACATTACGATGATCTCAAACGACCCACAGCGGATGCCGTAGAAAAGAAGTTTGGTCGGAGATCAGGATGGACTGTGTCCTAGTGTTCACATTTATATACATTATATACAAAAAAAATTTAAATCAGTTTAGGACAACACATTTACACATTACGATGATCTCAAACGACCGACAGCGGATGCCGTAGAAAAGAAGAATGGTCGGAGATCAGGATGGACTGTGTCCTAGTGTTCACATTTATATACATTACATACAAAAAAAATTTAAATCAGTTTAGGACTATACATTTACACATTACGATGATCTCAAACGACCCACAGCGGATGCCGTAGAAAAGAAGTTTGGTCGGAGATCAGGATGGACTGTGTCCTAGTGTTCACATTTATATACATTACATACAAAAAAAATTTAAATCAGTTTAGGATTACACATTTACACATTACGATGATCTCAAACGACCGACAGCGGATGCCGTAGCAAAGAAGTATGGTCGGAGATCAGGATGGACTGTGTCCTAGTGTTCACATTTATATACATTACATACAAAAAAAATTTAAATCAGTTTAGGACTACACATTTACACATTACGATGATCTCAAACGACCCACAGCGGATGCCGTAGAAAAGAAGTTTGGTCGGAGATCAGGATGGACTGTGTCCTAGTGTTCACATTTATATACATTACATACAAAAAAAATTTAAATCAGTTTAGGACTACACATTTACACATTACGATGATCTCAAACGACCCACAGCGGATGCCGTAGAAAAGAACTTTGGTCGGAGATCAGGATGGACTGTGTCCTAGTGTTCACATTTATATACATTACATACAAAAAAATTTTAAATCAGTTTAGGATTACACATTACGATGATCTCAAACGACCGACAGCGGGACTTTGGTAGGAGATCAGGAATAGAAAATTAGGTAGAAAATTAAGGCACGTTGTAGTATAGGTTAACCGTAAGTGCGCAGTTAGAGTTAGAATACTATACTAATGGTCTCATAGTTTGTAGGCATGTGATTGTCAAATAACTGCAACCCTAAATTTTTCATCATCTGAATATATTTTGCATTGTGACATTGGCCAATATCAAACACACATAAATTACTTGAGTTCATTCAATCCTTGTATCATTTGGTGTGTCTCTACCAGCGATATATAATTTTTCTAATCTTGAATCCTGAGGGCGAGGTGAACCATACAGAAATATATCTTGTTTCACCAGCTTCAAGTATACAGTATCTGTCTCAAGAGAAGTAAACATATGTATTAGGACAAACTGACAGCTTGATATATAACACATATACTAGAGTATATATTGAATACCAATAGACAGGTGTCTCGTAGTCATAATTATGTCCATTTAACCCACACACATCCAACACTCTCCCCTTAACGAGTAAAATCGTCTGGCGTTAGACAGAATAAAAAAGGAATGTAGGGCCACTAGGGTGAAATGAGCAAATTGTCTTTATGTAATGTGATTTATATCTTGTAATTTTGACGATGATGTCTTTATATCAGCACAGTTGTGGTATACATGCTGCATTTGTTTGCTGTACCTGTCCTTTATATAGTGCTCGCACCACATCTCTCACCCACGTTGGCGCATTGCGTGCCAATTTGTGTGCTCTATTTTAGATATGGCGGCGCCGAGCTTATCGAATTACGAAATTTACCTAAGCTTCTTAGCACCTTCTTACCACTTCTAATTTCCTGGTTATTAAACTATTAGATAAAGTCGATTTCGTTCTGATTCTGTTTTATGGGTTAAAAAGTGGAGATAATCTAATTGACGCTCCTCGCGACAAACAGGTGCGAGTCGCGACTAAAAGGCGCAACTCATGAAAAAAGGTGCGGCTCGTTAAAAAAGGTGCGGCTCGTTAAAAAAGGCGCGAATCGTTAAAAAAGGCACGATCCATGACATGACATGTGTGTATAAAGAAAAGTAATAAGTAAGTAAGTAACTAAGTAAGTAAGTAAGTAAGTAAGTAAGTAAGTAAGTAACTAAGTAACTAAGTAACTAAGTAAGTAAGTAAGTAAGTAACCAAGTAACCAAGTAAGTAAGTAAGTAAGTAAGTAAGTAAGTAAGTAAGTAAGTAAGTAAGTAAGTAAGTAAGTAACTAAGTAAGTAAGTAAGTAAGTAAGTAAGTAACTAAGTAACTAAGTAACTAAGTAAGTAACTAAGTAAGTAAGTAAGTAAGTAAGTAAGTAAGTGAAGTACTGAATAGTAACTAGTAACTGAGTGTGACTAAGTAGTAACTAAGTAAGTGGTAAGTAAGTAAGTAAGTAAGTAAGTAAGTAACTAAGTAACTAAGTAACTAAGTAACTAAGTAACTAAGTAACTAAGTAACTAAGTAAGTAACTAAGTTAGTAAGTAAGTAACTAAGTAACTAAGTAACTAAGTAACTAAGTAACTAAGTAACTAAGTAACTAAGTAAGTAACTAGTAACTAAGAGTAAGTAACTAAGTAACTAGGTAACTAAGTGACTGGGTAGGAAGTAGGTGA
Source organism: Trachythela sp. YZ-2020 (assembly GCA_016169945.1). Classification (NCBI taxonomy): domain Eukaryota; kingdom Metazoa; phylum Cnidaria; class Anthozoa; order Malacalcyonacea; family Clavulariidae; genus Trachythela; species Trachythela sp. YZ-2020. The sequence goes on along the minus strand of JADLSH010000135.1, from coordinate 4,785 downwards.
CTGAAGTTGAGGTGGAGTGGGAGTGGTGGGTGGGTGAGTGAGGTGGAGTGGGTGGGTGGGTGGGTGAGTGGGTGTGGTAGGTGAGTGGGTGGGTGGAGTGATGGGTGGTGGGTGGTGACTGGGTGAGTGACTGGGTGGTGACTGGGTGAGTGACTGGGTGGAGTGACTGGGGAGTGACTGGGTGACTGGAGTGACTGGGTGGCTGAGTGGTGGAGGTGGGTGAGTGGGTGGGTGGGTGGGTGGGTGGAGTGGAGTGGTGGAGTGGGTGGAGTGGAGTGGGTGGGTGGAGTGGGTGGAGTGGAGTGGAGTGGGTGGAGTGAGTGGGTGAGTGGTGGGTGGGTGGAGTGGGTGGTGGGTGGGTGGGGTGAGTAAGTGGGTGAGTGGTAGGTGAGTGAGTGGGTAAGTAAGTAAGTGAAAGTAAGTGAAGTAAGTAAGTAGTGAGTAAAGTAAATAAGTAAATAAGTAAATAAGTAAATAAGTAAGTAAGTAAATAAGTAAATAAGTAAATAAGTAACTAAGTAACTAAGTAACTAAGTAACTAACTAACTAAGCAACTAAGCAACTAAGCAACTAAGCAACTAAGCAACTAAGCAACTAAGCAACTAAGCAACTAAGCAACTAAGCAACTAAGCAACTAAGCAACTAAGCAACTAAGCAACTAAGCAACTAAGTAACTAAGTAACTAAGTAACTAAGTAACTTAGTAACCAAGTAACTAAGTAACTAAGTAACTAAGTAACTAAGTAACTAAGTAACTAGAGTGGCTGGAGTGAACTAGGTGGGTGGAGTCTAGGTGGAGTGGGTGGTGGGGTGGAGTGAGTGGTGGGTGGGTGGTGGGTGGTGGGTGACTGGGTGGGTGGCTAAGGGTGGTGGGTGACTGAGGTGGTGGGTGGGTGGTGGGTGGTGGGTGGTGGGTGGTGGGTGGTGGGTGGTGGGTGGTGGGTGGGTGGTGGGTGGTGGGTGAGTGGTGGGTGAGTGGGGTGGGGTGAGTGAGTGAGGAGTGGTGGTGAGTGAGTGGGTGGAGTGGTGGTGAGTGGGTGAGTGGGTGGGTGAGTGAGTGACTGAGTGACTAAGTAACTAAGTAAGTAAGTAACTAAGTAGGTAAGTAGGGTAGTAGTAGCGACTCGCGCCTGTTTGTCATGACTCATGAGGCCATATCAATTAGACTATCTCTAAAAGAGACCTGGGAAAACAGTTCAGTTAATCCACAAACATCAACACTCTCCCCTTACAGGTACAATCATCTGCTGTTAGACATAGTAAACTAAAGTATGCAGAATTAGGGCAACATCATCTTAATTAGTTAACCACTCAAGTTGGTAAATAGTCAGGCATCATTAACATATGTGTAAACAAACACAGACTCCTTTTCAACTTGTTGGCACATATTATAGGAATTCTGTAAGTAAGTAAAAGTAAAGTAAGTAAGTAAGTAAGTAAGTAAGTAAGTAAGTAAGTAAGTAAGTAAGTAAGTAAGTAAGTAAGTAAGTAAGTAAGTAAGTAAGTAGTAAGTAGTAAGTAACTAAGTAAGTAAGTAAGTAACTAAGTAAGTAAGTAACTAAGTAACTAAGTAACTAACTAACTAACTAACTAACTAACTAACTAACTAACTAACTAACTAACTAAGTAAGTAAGTAAGTAAGTAGGTAAGTAGGTAAGTAGTAGCGACTCGCGCCTGTTTGTCGCGACTCGCGAGGCGCGCCAATTAGACTATCTCTAAAAAGAGACCTGGGAAAACAGTTCGGTTAACCCACAAACATCCAGCACTCTCCCTTACGAGTACAATCATCTGCTGTTAGACATAGTAAACTAAAGTATGCAGAATTAGGGCACATCCTTAATGGTTAACCACTCAAGATTGGTAATAGTCAGGCATCATTAACATATGTACAAACACAGACTCCTTTTCAAATATGTGCAGGCATATTATAGAATTCTGTAATATTAAGCAGTGGCAGACAGCAAGGGAAAGCAATACGGCATGCTTCGGTATAGTGAAGCATAAACACAGGATAGATAGTAAAAAATGGTACAAGGCTCTGTTGCCGAAAATTGGAATAAGATCATAACAATATCGTTTAATAACCACAACAATTTATCAAAGCATACAATAAACCAGTAAATATACCTGTACAAACTACAAACAAGAACAATTTATGCCAATTAGCTTACCTGTGTTGGACTTGTCTGACAAATTTTCGGGCCTGCACTTCGGACCTAAATTCAAGAAAAACTCGATCATAAGTTGCCAGGTTTACAGTTTAGTGTTTCTAAACATTATAACAACAAAATGTACGAGAAATAGCAAATAAATCCTACAAAAATAGAGAGGAACAGAAACCTTGAGTATATCCCGTCATACATTTAGCTCACTTCAAACGTGAGACTTTAAGCTCAAGGAATAACAAAATACAACTAACTAACTAACTAACTAACTAACTAACTAACTAACTAACTAACTAACTAACTAACTAACTAACTAACTAACTAACTAAGTAAGTAGGTAAGTAGGTAAGTAGGTAAGTAGTAGCGACTCGCGCCTGTTTGTCGCGACTCGCGAGGCGCGCCAATTAGACTATCTCTAAAAAGAGACCTGGGAAAACAGTTCGGTTAACCCACAAACATCCAGCACTCTCCCTTACGAGTACAATCATCTGCTGTTAGACATAGTAAACTAAAGTATGCAGAATTAGGGCACATCCTTAATGGTTAACCACTCAAGATTGGTAATAGTCAGGCATCATTAACATATGTACAAACACAGACTCCTTTTCAACTTGTGCAGGCATATTATAGAATTCTGTAAGTAAGTAAGTAAGTAAGTAAGTAAGTAAGTAAGTAAGTAAGTAAGTAAGTAAGTAAGTAAGTAAGTAAGTAAGTAAGTAAGTAAGTAAGTAAGTAAGTAAGTAAGTAAGTAAGTAAGTAAGTAAGTAACTAAGCAACTAAGCAACTAAGCAACTAAGCAACTAAGCAACTAAGCAACTAAGCAACTAAGCAACTAAGTAAGTAAGTAAGTAAGTAAGTAACTAAGCAACTAAGCAACTAAGCAACTAAGCAACTAAGCAACTAAGCAACTAAGCAACTAAGCAACTAAGCAACTAAGCAACTAAGCAACTAAGCAACTAAGCAACTAAGCAACTAAGCAACTAAGCAACTAAGCAACTAAGCAACTAAGCAACTAAGCAACTAAGCAACTAAGCAACTAAGCAACTAAGCAACTAAGCAACTAAGCAACTAAGTAACTAAGCAACTAAGCAACTAAGCAACTAAGCAACTAAGCAACTAAGTAACTGGTAACTAAGCAACTAAGCAACTAAGCAACTAAACTAAGCAACTAAGCAACTAAGCAACTAAGCAACTAAGCAACTAAGCAACTAAGCAACTAACTAAGCAACTAAGCAACTAAGCAACTAAGCAACTAAGCAACTAAGCAACTAAGCAACTAAGCAACTAAGCAACTAAGCAACTAAGCAACTAAGCAACTAAGCAACTAAGCAACTAAGCAACTAAGCAACTAAGTAACTAAGTAACTAAGTAACTAAGTAACTAAGTAACTAAGTAACTAAGTAAGTAAGTAAGTAAGTAAGTAAGTAAGTAAGTAAGTAAGTAACTAAGTAAGTAACTAAGTAAGTAACTAAGTAAGTAACTAAGTAACTAAGTAACTAAGTAACTAAGTAACTAAGTAACTAAGTAACTAGGTAACTAGGTAAGTAAGTAAGTAAGTAAGTAAGTAACTAAGCAACTAAGCAACTAAGCAACTAAGCAACTAAGCAACTAAGCAACTAAGCAACTAAGCAACTAAGCAACTAAGCAACTAAGCAACTAAGCAACTAAGCAACTAAGCAACTAAGCAACTAAGCAACTAAGCAACTAAGCAACTAAGCAACTAAGCAACTAAGCAACTAAGTAACTAAGTAACTAAGTAACTAAGTAACTAAGTAACTAAGTAACTAAGTAACTAATGCTTAAGTAACTAAATAACTAAGTAACTAAGTAACTTCAAGTAACTAAAGTGAAGTAAGTAAGTAGAAGTGAGTAACTAAGGAGTGGGTGGGCAGTAACTAAGTAAGTAACTAAGTAAGTAACTAAGTAAGTAACTAAGTAACTAAATGTAACTAGTAACTATTAACTAAGTAAATTAACTAAGTAACTAGGTAAACTAGGTAACTAGGTAAATAAGTAAGTAAGTAAGTAAGTAAGTAAATAGAAGTAAGTAAGTAAGTAAGTAAGTAAGTAAGTAAGTAAGTAAATCAAATGAAGTAAGTAAGTAAATAACTAAGTAACAGTAAGTAGTAAGTAACTAAGTAGTAAAGTAAATGTGATAAGTAAGCTAAGTAAGTAAGTAGTAAATGAAGTAAGTAAGTAACTAAACTAACTAAGTAAATAGTAAAGTAACTGATGAGTAAGTAGGTAGTAGTAGTGACTCAGCGCCTGTTTGTCACTGACTCACGAGGCGCGCCATGATTAGACTATCTCTAAAAGAGACCTGGGAAAACAGTTCGGTTAACCCACAAACATCCAGCACTCTCCCTTACAGAAGTTACAATCATCTGCTGTTAGACATTAAGTAAACTAAAATTATGCAAGAATTAGGGGCACATCCTTAATGGTTAACCACTCCAAGATTGGTAATAGTCAGGCATCATTAACATATGTACAAACACAGACTCCTTTTTCCAACCTTGTGCAGGTATATTATAGAATTCTGTAAGTCAAGCACACCAAGCAAATCAAGTAACTTGGCAAGTAACCAAGCAAAGCAAGTGGCAAGCAAGTAAGTGGGCAA